>CM076579.1:1183925238-1184266095 GCA_034641835.2 Pinus albicaulis | reverse complement strand
GGATATTTTGGCACCTAACCCTTGGTGATTGTAGAGGACCCTAAATGAAGCTAAGGGACACAATTAACACTGAGGTTGGGTTAGTATTTTTGGAGATATTAATTTATTTTGTATGTTGGTGGGTTTATGGCGCATAAGTCACGTCGGTTGGGTTTAAAGTGTGCCCATGGATAGTGTGTTGACTTCACATGAGAAGAATATAAATAAGAGTGGATGTAGAGGCTTAGAAACATATCCAAGGTGCATAATTTCATATAATTCACATCTAATGGAAGCCACATATCAAGAAGAGACCTAAACGAAGGAGAAAGGAGCTTAATTTTGTCTCTTTTACGATTGTTTGAGGGTCGCAGGGATCTAGAAATAGGGTCGAGTAAGAGAGGGAATTCTGGGCTATTTTTGGCATGTTTTTGTGTGGAAAGACCTCTAAGATAGGGGCCACAAATCTATACAGGAGTCTGGAGGAGGTTGAGCCCTATATCTCAACTTAGAGAGGGGTTGAGGGTCTAAACAATGGGATGGAAATTAGCCTTAACCAGGCCTAAACCTACAACAAAAGGAGAAAACCTAGAAAAACGAGCATAAGGTATGTATTGATATGCATAAAGTTAATTTGATGCTAGTGGATGGTTGTCTAGATTGGGAATATTTGTGAAGGACACTTGTGGACTGTTGGAGGGAAATGAGAAAGTGATCCATGTGGGTCCTAAGTGTAGAACTAGTAAGGAGTCTAAGTCTTCTAGGAGAGGAATAAATGATGAGATCATTGACTGACATTTGGAGGACTAAAGAAGGAGTCATAGAGGAGCACTTTATAGCCCAAGTTCATTATTGAAGAACAACTTTTAGCAATGATAGGTGACATCCCTCCTGCCCTATGTTTGTCTTTATTGGAGAAACATCGTTCAAGATGATAGTGGGAATAATTCCCTAAGTAGCTGAGGAGAAGCAGTGGGCAAGAAGTCTCAAGTGTTGTGTCCTTGAGGGACTAAGGAGAAACTAGTGAGCATGAAGACCCTATGTGTTGGTTGTAAATGGATTTATGATCAGATAGAGGGAATATTGGAGAGTTGAGTTTAATTACCTAAAGGATTAGCACCATTGATTTAGGAAGTGTTGCAGAACGAAAGCAAAGGACCCATAGTGTGTTTAGGGTATGACAAAGAGTTGTGGTTGTGCACTGCATCAGCTAGACCATTAGTGTATCTTGTTCTTTTATTCCTTTACTAGTGGATGTATGAGGGCCATTATCCTTTGTACGAGAGCCCTAGAATGTTGTATTATCAATTTGATCAATATAACGAAGTTGGGTTATTGTAACATTGTTAAAAAAATTCTATATTTTTTGCACTAGTTGATTTACTGTTGTATATTGTTCTGATGTCAAAAGTAGTTTGTTGTGATACTTGGATTTGTAGAATCAGTGAATGTAAGATTATATCCTAGACTCTAGTATGATGGAAAAACAACAATATTTATAGGTCCAATGTTTATAAATCAAAATGGGGTGCACCAGTCCTCATCCCAAATCCATAACAACGATGGGCAGGATCCGATTAGTGTGAATCCCATGAAAAGTGCACATGCACACAAGGGTGTAGGCTATTATACAAATAGTGAAATATAAATTTTGGATCCATTTTCAATTTACCAGGAGGTTGACTATCATCTCTTGAGCCTGAAGATGGTTGATATCTATTAGGAAAGGTTGGCCATGTATAGAAAACAAACTCCTTAGGATCATTGTATCCATATATGGTAAACACTGGTGAATTATTTTTATTCACAGTCCTAGGAGGTACAAAATGCATTGTAATCAACTCAAAAGTAACCATGAAACTTTCATCTGAACAAATAATTTCCACATATGATTCACTACGTATCATGTTCCAAGATTTGATGTGGTTGAAAACTGTGTAGGAAAGAAGATGAATGTTATGTCAATGGATTCAATGTTATTGCAATACTCCAATATATGATGGTAATGCATTGTAACTTCCATCATTTTGTAGAGACAGCTAATCTAACACTTACAACTTCATCATCGCCTTTTGTTGCAAGAATTTGGAATTTAATGTGATCATCATATTTCATAGAAATAAATCAACAAAAGAAATATTCTCCATTTCAGGTCCTAGTGCCCTACCTTCTGATAGAGTTCATAGTAAAGAAAACATTGACAATGCTTACAATAAGAATAAAGATATCAATAGATATTGTTAAAATAGATTTAACCCATTGGGGTATACCTTGATATATTTGAGCCAAGTTACTCTTAGATACTTTTAAAACAGAGCTAAATTTGTATGTAAAAATGTTGTAATATAAAGATTAGATATTGTAATTTAAAGTTCAATATTTTTTATTGTAATTCCAAAAAAAAATTCCTAGACAATGTTTGAAACTTTTGAGCATTTTATGAAGTGACAAACTAAAATTTTGGTTCAATCCCACTCAAGGAATAAAAGATACTATAAATGAAATTTCTTGATATGAAATGAAAAATGTGAATTGAAGAGATACACATGTATGATGACCATCAATGATTTCAATTGGTATCAATAATCCTTGTGTTGTATAAAACACTTGTGGATGGAAATTCACACATTTAGGAATATGATGGCCTCTACTAATAACATCCACATGATTTTCAAATATTCTTACACAACAAAAAGTTACACCAATCTTCACATCTACTAAACGATACAAAACTTGCACAAGATATGGATTTTTCAATGACTCTTCTTCATACATACTAGGAAAATTTCCATAATAAATATAGACATACATGCCTGCCTTTATGGTAAAATAAAATGGAATTGTGTGTCAGACCATAATTCCATCCATTTTAATGAATTTCTTTTCCCCATTTTTGATAAAACGGCCATCTCCCAATAAGGGAGTCACATCTGAACTGGATCCCATGAAATATCCTCGCTTGATGATTGTAGTGCTCTTTTTTGTGTGGTATTCTTCTCACCCACTCAAAGATAGTTGTGATTTTATTTCAGAAAATGAAGGATGGTGTAGCATAAGATTTCCTCTTTCATCTGCATACACCATTTGAATTGGCAGAACATCATCCACAATACATTTCCATGTGCCACTAGTACTATCAGTGTAAATAATTGGATCATTACCGCAAGGATCTAGGAATTTCAACTCTAAATTTCTTGTATGGGACTTATCAATAACTTCATATATAATGATCTCTTTTAAATACATTTCTCCTTTAAGAATAACAATTGTATCAAACATTGGAGCCTTACATATAAATGAGTGACATCATAGTTCATAAGGTTTTCCTGTATTATTAAGTTGGACCTAGACATCACTACCGTTGAAATCTACTTCATAATCACTCCAAGAATCATTTTTAGAAATTTTAGATGATTTATGTGACTTTCATCATTGTATGGTAATTGTTGCTTCATTTGTCTTTGTTTTTCTTGTCTAGCATCTTCTTCGACAAGTATTCAAATTCTTCTTCCACTACTTTTGGAGGCAACGACTTTATTTCTTTATGTGGCAATGGATTATAGTTTGTACTAAACATGATTGATTCTATAAAATGATGTAATTTGCGGTAATGAAAATTTTCCAAAATGGGCTACATGGGTTACATATGAGATCTCTGAATTGGAAACTAACAATGGGAAAAGAAATGAATTTCTTTATGCATGATATAAATGCTATACTTACCCTTAATATAATATTTTATTCCATTTCTTCTTGGGTCAGATGCGATTTCCAAAAAAAATAAAAATAAAAATAAAAAATTGAGTCCTAAAATATTTCTACAATAAAATATGGCCAGTGTGGTTAGAAAAAAAAAACACAATGGAAATTAAAAAATAAATGTAACAAATATTTTTGAGTGGTTTTCTTCAACAAACCTAGATAAAGGTCACGATAATCTTGAATAGAAGTATATCTAAAACAAAAATCATCATTCTACAAATAAATTTATAAGCTTGTTACGAGTGACCTCCATCATCTTGAAAACACTTTTGGTTTGATCTAGAATTGCATCAGATATTAGATCAATTTCTAGCCTAGTATGTTCATAAGAGGTCAAGCAAGGCATATGACCAAGAGAATTTGATATGGTTTGATCAATTTTTTTGAGTCCTAAAAGTTTTTTGCATAAAATATAGCCAACATGGTTAGAAAAAAAATCACAATGGAAATGGAAAAATAAATGTAACAAATATTTTCAAGTGGTTTTCTTCAACAAACCTAGATAAAGGTCACAAGAATCTGAAACAGAAGCATATATAAAATAAAAAATATCATTTTGCAAATAAATTTAAATCTCTTACCAATAATTGAAATAATCTTGCAATCTCTTCTGGTTTGATCTGGAATCACATCCGATATGATTTGATCTGGAATGGAATCCTAAGTTCCACTAGGGAAATCATGAGGGAGGTCAGGAAGGTGGGACTAGATCAGGGAAGACTAGCAACCAAATTTCACTTAGGTAAGTCGAAATGGGCGAAAAAATAGCCCACCAAATTAAAATTAAAATTTTTTAGTTAACCTCACATCGTTATGTGTGTAAACCACATTGGTTAACTTGAAATTGTAAATTGTGTAGTCCAGAAATATTTCTAGTGGGATGACAACTTTAACTAATTTGGAGATTAACACCCCTAATTACAAATTAATTAATTTTTGAACTTTTTCTTATTTAGGATACATTCAAGGTCAGCTAGATTCTTATGTTTGGAGGGACTTTTATAAATCCTTGACTCATGATACTTGTTGCCACAAAATCTAGTAGGCCCAGTGCAAAGACTCACTAGGCAGGGCCAGACCTTGTGGAAACAAGAGAAAGGGTTGTTATTGTCACCTCAACAACCTTTCTCTAGCTCTTTATTGGATTTAGAGCACAAGGAATGCTTCCTTAATCACTTAGGGAGATACTCTAATAGTAAGGATCAAGGTTATAAGTAGAAGTTATATTTATGGATAGAGCCCTAACAAGGCCTAAGATGACCTAGGTTTTCTATGCTATGTTTTAATTACTCTATACTTAAACCAAGAAGTAGGTTGCTATAAGCTAGGGATTGTGATATATGCAATGAGGAAGCATTTGATGTCAAATAGCAACCCAAAAAAACATCTCAAAATTATATTCAACAATCAAGGGGAAAGTTATTTCAATAAATTCTAAGTTCAAGCTAGGAAATTATATCTATGGTTGTTATGTATGCAAAAACAACAATAAAGAGGGCGATGTTGGTGCTATTTAGGAGGTTTAGATCATGATTTATGCTTTAGTTAATTTATAGATGCAATCCCTAAATTATGAGCTACCAACATGCATTTAAAATTCTATTTTATACACAAATTTTCCCTAGATCAACACACTCTAGATTAGTGCCTTATCCTACTAAGGTTTAATGGAGTATTTAGGGAAAAAAAATTATAGGAATTATATTGATTGAGTCAAGGGATGTCGGGGGCATCCACTTTTTAAAATACTAGCACTTGTGCTTGTGAGGGTATAAATTAAATATAGGGTCTGCACATTAAGGGTTTCTATATAGGCCTTAGAGAGAACAATTTTACATGCAATAATGAAGAAAATTTTTAGCAATGATGAAGCATTTAGTGTAACACCCTCCTCCCACATTTACCCAAGTTAACCGATCCACTGGGTTAAACATGTGACGAGAGGAAACTACGATCTTATTCAACCTCCTAGGTCACCTTAAGGAAGTGGAACCGACAAAATACAACCAAACTGACCATCCACACAACCAACAGAACCTCCAAGAGCTACCCCACCTTTCCAGGAAATCAACCCCTAAGGAAACTCAAAAATTCAAAGGACCCAGAGCCTTTCTACTCCAAGCCCTCTCCAGAAATTCACATGGGTCCCGCCTCACTTCCCATGAGCATGCATGAGTGCATATGTAACCTTTTTTTTTTCAGTGCTATGCTAGTAACTTTAGGATTTGAGGCTAAATTGCAGGGCTAGGATCGAGTCAGTGCCCATAACTTCATGGAATTTATAGAAATGGAATGAAACATAGATAAAATGATACCAATGCATATTATTGAAAAAAAACTTGACTAGACCCCTCCTAGCCATGACATACATTTCTTTAAACATGTCACAAATACAACATATGTGTTTAAAAAATAAAACTGTAGGCACAAGGGTCTCATACTTATTCCAGAATTGCTAAGAAGTATTGATGCTCTATATCATTTGCTTCATTATCATCTATTAGTCATATATCCATTGCTCATTCATTTACGAATCAAAACATGATGAGAGCCATACATCATCATTGTCATAAATGTAGAAATTTGAATAACTGAGATATTATTCACCAAGATTCTCCTGATCACACACTATTTTAGCTTCATGCACAATACAGAATCTCTTCTACCATTGATCATCACATGCGGAAATAAAATCAACTGCATGCACACATTAAAGCCATAAAAATTCACACATATGAACACAGTATTTCATGGGAAAGCTTAAAGCTGAAAACCCCCAACTATTTGTATATTATACATGTCATGGAGATCATGTAACAATCATAGTACAAAGCTCTTTGCAAGCTCTCATGCACTACCTCCCTTGCTACACACTATCAAGCTAGATCTAGCAAAGCTCATGCTCCAAACTTTAGCCACTTGATAGCCAACCTGAATTGCATTTTCAAGCTATGGGATGGCCTCTTTATATAGATAAACCACCCAGCCTGAACTGCGAAATCCTCATGGGTTATTCCACCCATCTGTGTGTTGCAAATAGCAATAGTATAGTCACAACCGATAGTTAACCTGCTCTTTCACCTATTTCTGCACTGGTCTCCACTGAAACTGTCCATGCACTGAAGTTAACTGATGCATTCTTTAGTTGATTTATGAGTTTATAATTAGTGAATTAATTAATAATTAATTCACACCACTCTCACTAATTGCATCAATTAGTTAAACTGAATACAAATAGCTCAACTATGTTTAGATTAGTTAAACTGAATACAACTCCACTAACTTCCTCAATCAACTCCACCAAACTCCGTCACATGAGTTCTAACTGAAGTATCCATGCAATAGCTCCACTTAACCCTCAGGAATAGCGTAATTCCTTCTGTCAGCTCCTGTGCCACATCTGTGCACTTAACTGAAGTGCTCCAAGAGAATAAGATAATGTTTAGAGTCTAAATATTATTAAGAGTTAATAATATTTGACATATCTATTTTTAGACTGGCAATCTAAAAATAGATTCCGCCCAATATGTCTAAAAATAGAAGTCCATCTATTTTTTCCGACTTGACCAACCATCCACAAATAGCATCCTGCAACTCACAGAACATGATCCATATGTCTAAAAATAGACATAGTCTAAAAATAGACTTTGCGCCAAAAATAGCCTACGGGCCCACTTAGTGAAGGCGACTTCTTTCCACTAAGCTCATCATCTTGTTGCAATCTCAACACTCCCTCTCAACAAGATAAGGATTATCTGCCACCCCTATCCTGCCTCTGTGGTATTTGAATTTTCTCCTGGTGAGCGCCTTCGTCAAGATATCAGCATCCTGATCCTCCGTGGGAATGTATGAAAGTAACATGATCTTCCGCTGCACACAATCTCTGATATGATGATACCGTATGTCAATGTGTTTAGATCTATCATGAAATACTGGATTAACCGAGAGTTTGATACAACTCTGATTATCACAATAAATCACAATAGGCTCTATGTGTGAACCGAACAACCCGACCAGGATCTTCCTCATCCATATAGCCTCGCATGCAGCCAAACTCGCTGCCATATACTCGGCCTCTGCTGAACTGAGTGCCACGAATCTCTGCTTCCTGTTGTACCAAGAAAATGTTGTCGAACCGATACTGAAAACTTTCCGGGTGTCATCCATTGCCTCGCCACCGCATCCGTGAAGCTACGCCTTCACTTATCCGACCGTTCGTACCACAATCCATATCCCGACAAAGCTATGAGATAGCGCAATACATGCTTTCCCGCCTTCCAGAAGAGCTTGGTAGGCTTAACCATAGCTTGCGAAAGCTGGTTAACTGCATAGCATATATCGGGTCGTGTATTGACCAAATACATAAGCGACCCCACCAACTGTCGATAAACAGTGGCATCCACTACCTCCGCTGAAGTAGCATCCTCCTTCCTCCAACCACCAGGAAGAGGAGTATCAATAGGCTTGCAGCCATGCATGTTGAACTTCTCCAGTATCTCCCGGGCATACTTACCTTGAGAAACAAACATCCCATCACTGCGCTGCCAAATTTCCAATCCCAGGAAATAATGAAGGAGGCCCAAGTCCTTCATCTCAAACTCTTTTGCAAGATCCTCCTTGCATGAGAGTATCAACAGCTCATCACTTGTCAAAATCAAATCATCTACATAAAGTACAATGATCAGCAACTTACCCTCCACCACAATCTGGTATAGGTTAGGATCCGCCTCACTCTTGGAGAATCCAAGTCCGGTGAAATAACTGTCTATCCGTGTGTACCAAGCACGAGGTGCTTGTTTCAACCCATAAAACGCTCTCTTGAGCCTGCACACATGCGACTTGCTGCTGAAGATCTCGAAACCTTCTGCCGTTCTATACCCCACTTCTTCCCACGAGAGAGCAAGAATCGTCCGTATGGAAAGATACCTTGCGACAGGTGCAAAGGTCTCCTCATAATCGATCCCCTCAATCCGTGAAAAGCCTCGGGCAAAAAATCTTGCCTTGTACTTCTCCACACTCCCATCAGCTGCCTGCTTCACTTTGTAGATCCATCTCGAACCCACCACTGATTTCCCCTCCGGTCTCGGGACAATCTCCCATGCACTGTTTCTGACAATCGAATCATACTCTTCCACCATGGCATCTACCTATGCGGGGTCCTCCACAGCTTCCTCGAAAGAGGATGGCTCTGTCACGACACATTTGCTCATAAGATCCATGTATCCAGTGATACTCTGGCCGTGACCTGCCTCTGCTTATACTCGTGATGTAGGCACTCCTACAACCTTCTCTCGCATCTTGAGCCGCCGCTCGGGGCCTTTCGGGAGTGCGCTTCCGCCCTCTCGATGGTTGGCGCCGCATGAGTGGTCTCTTCCACTCCATGAACCTCTCTTGTGGCTGATCCATGATTCCGAGGCTCATCCTTAGGAACTAATAGCTCCTCATCCGCATGCAAGTGTGGCTCCCCCTGCTAAACACCTCATGGGCTTTCTCCTTGAAATATGATATCCTGTCAGCACAACAAGCCTTGCGACTGTCTAGAAAATACACACGATAGTTGTGGGGCGTATCAATGTACCCCAAAAATATCCCAACCTCCGCATTCGGCTCCAGCTTCTTCCTGGCATCCTTCATCACATGAATGTAAACAGGTGAACCAAAAATCCTCAAATGGGAAATATCAGGCCTCTTACCAGAAAACGCCTCCTCGGGTGTACTCATGCCAAGTATCCTGTGAGGACAATGGTTTTGCACATATACTGTAGTATTGCATACCTGAGCCCACAAGTGTATGGGAAGGCCCCGATCATGCAACATCGCCTGTGAAACACCCACGATCGTTCTGTTCTTCCGCTCAGTAACCCCATTCTGCTGTGGGTTATGAGGTGCTATGAGCTCTCTTCGAATTCCTTCTGCGCTGCAAAAGTCCTTGAATTTGCCAGAGATGAATTCACCACCATTGTCGCTCCTAAGAGCCTTCACCTGCTTCCCCGATTCTTTCTCAACCAATGCCTTGAACTCACAGAACTTTGAGTATGTCTCGCTCTTCTTCTGCATGAAGAAGATCCAACACTTACGAGAAAAATCATCAACAAATATCACATAATACCCGTGCTTTGCTGTCGAAGCTACTGAGAAAGGTCCACACACGTCTGTGTGAATTCTCTCAAGGATCGTCGTGGCGCGACTATCCTTCTCGTGAAAGGTGGCTTTCACAAATCTTCCCAAGGTACATCCCTTGCACTGATCTGGCTGCACAAGAGTACCCTTAGGAATCCCGTAGGGCTGGCGTATCTTCAAAGCTCCATGGTGAAGGTGGGCTCAACCTCGTATGCCACAACTCACACAGGCATCCCGCTCACCACCTTCCGCTCTGTATGCCATTTTTGGCATTGCCCATCTACCCGCAATTGATAAAGGTTCGAACCCAACCCCTATCCTCCGGTCTCACCGCGGGGCCGCGACCGCGCAAGAAAGCTCTTTCCTCGCTAAAGACAACACTACATTCTCGTCTTCTAACATGGCCACAGTAGATAAGATTCTTCTTCAACTCGAGCATGCATCACTTCCTTCAATCTGAAGGGTTTACCAGACTCCCTCTCAAAGGAAATGGTACTGATACCGGTTGCACTGTATCTACCATCATCACCCATCTCGATGTGCACTCCAAGATCTTTCTCATCCAGATCAGTAAACAAATCTCGATCTCCTGTCATGTGAAAAGACGCACCACTGTCCAGAAACCACACTGAACCCATCACACTTGAAACCAAGCATGTGATCAGTGAAAAATCCAGCTCAAAATGCGAGGCTAAGGCCTCTCCAGCTGCAGTTCCAGCAGCCTGCTTATTTTTCTTCTTCTGTGGACAATTTGTGGCATAATGTCCGTGTTGGTGATAGTGAAAGCACTTCACCTTGGACATGTCCTACTTCTTGCCTTTTCGCACCGGAATGAGAAGTTTTCTTACTCTTCCCCTCTTTGATTTGTCAAGAGAAAGCGTGCAATTTTCTTCATCAGTTCCTTGATGAAGACTGGGCCTCGGTACTCCGCCTTATCTCCTCTTGCACAAGATCCGACCAAAGTCGCTCCCATCTTGGAAATTCTCCCCCGACCATTGACAGTCTCGAGAATGCCAACTCTTCGGAAGCCCAAGGAGAGCCAAGCTCACCAAGTCCTCTTCATCTACAGTAACCCCCACACTTCCCTGCTCATCCCTGCACTGGACGAACTTCGTGAGGTACTTGGGTATATTCTCACCCTTCTCCATTTTTATTTTCCTGAGTTTATGCTTGAGCGCCAACTTCCTCTGGTCGCTCTTGATTTGGAGCAAGTCTGTCAAAGCTTTCCACATAAAGAATAGAGAAGCTTTACCATGAAGGCTAGACACTATGTGATCCTTCACGCCTTCCAATATAATCCTTTGACATTTTGTTGTCTTCTTTTTCCATGCGTCAAGTGCGGTAGCATCGCTATAAGAAGGTTTTGGAATTTCCGCATCTATGAAATCCTTCAACCCATTATCCTACAGCACCACCTCCATCCTGTCCTTCCATGAAATATAATTCGAGCTTCCCTCAAGGGCATACTCCAATCGCAATCCATTGAAAGACATCTCAACTTCGACACCAAGAAAACACTACTGCAAATTCGAATTCCACTCAAAGACATAACTCAACCGCTTCTAATGTTCGCAATTGCTCCAATGATCAATATCGCTCCGATACCATGTAGAAATTTAAATAATCGATATATTATTCACCGAGATTCTCCTGATCACACACTATTTTAGCTTCATGCATAATACATAATCTCTTCTACCATTGATCATCACATGCGGAAATAAAATCAATTGCATGCATACATTAAAACCACAAACAATCACACATATGAACACAATATTTAATGGGAAAGATTAAAGCTAAAAACCCCAACTATCTGTATATAATATGTCATGGAGATCATGTAACAATAATAGTACAAAATCTCCTCACAAGCTCTCATGCACACCCTCAATTGCTACACACTATCAAGCTAGATCTAGCAAAGCTCATGCTCCAACCCTTAGCCACTTGATAGCCAGCCTCTATTGCGTTTTCAAAGCTATGGGATGGCTTCATTAAATAGATAACCACCTGGCCTGAACTGTGCAATCCTCATGGGCTTACTCCACCTATATGTGTGTTGCAAATAGCAACAGTATAGTCACAACTGATAGTTAACCTGCTCTTTCACCTATCTCTGCACTGGTCTCCACTGAAACTGTCCATGCACTGAAGTTAACTGATGTATTCTTTAGTTGATTAATGAGTTTATAATTAGTAAATTAATTAATAATTAATTCACACCACTCTCACTAATTGTATCAATCAGTTAAACTAGATACAAATAGCTCAACTATGTTTAGATTAGTTAAACTGAACACAACTCCATTAACTTCCCCAATCAACTCCACCAAACTCTGTCACATGAGTTCTAACTGAAGTATCCATGCAATAGCTCCACATAACCCTCAGGAATAGCGTAATTCCTTATGTCAGCTCCTGTGCCACATCTGTGCACTTAACTGAAGTGCTCCAAGAGAATAAGATAATGTTTAGAGTCTAAATATTATTAAGAGCTAATAATATTCGACATATCTATTTTTAGACCGGCAATCTAAAAATAGATTCCGCCCAGTATGTCTAAAAATAGAAGTCCATCTATTTTTTCCGACTTGACCAACCATCCACAAATAGCATCCTGCAACTCATAGAACATGATCCATATGTCTAAAAACAGACATAGTCTAAAAATATACTTTGCGCCAAAATAGTTCTCACATCTCACTCAGTGAAGGTGACTCCTTTCCACTAAGCTCATCATCTTGTTGCACCCCAACAATAAAACATGCTAATAAACAACATATAACCAATAGAAATAATATGATATAAAACCCATAAAATCCACATATAAATCAAGACATTTACACATAAAATACCAAGGAGAATAAAATCTTATTAATGAATGCAAAAAGTCAACCCGGCATGCGACCACGCAGTGTCCCGCCCATCATATACTTGCTGAGCCAAATCTCTCTTCATCCAATCACCCTTGTGCCATGTTCCAAGCATGAATGTGGGACTCAAACCGAAAGATCCAACTAGGGCATCCCGAGGCTAAACCACCTCACCCTCATTAGATAGAAACTAGGCTTTACCGCAATCCTCATCGAATCACTAGACCATAAAAAAGCATGGATGCCACCGAATTTCTCCGCCTACACTGTGAGGAATTTTCATGTCTCCTAGTCTCTATGCTTTACTGCAATCCACAGTATGATCCAGGGATCACTGGCCATAATCGAGACACCACCCTCTAGGATTTACCGTATATCTCGCTATTCATCGGCAAGGATTCCTAGGCCTGATCAAGGGAAACCACCTCTAGGATTTACCGTATATCCTGTCATTCCTCGATCGAGGATTCCTATGCCCACCAAGGCACACAATACCTAGGTTTATCGCAACCCACAGTCTGGTTCAGGGGTCACTAATCTAGTGGCATTACCACAATCCAAAGTCCAGTTCAAGTATCACTAGGCCATGTGTTCTTCCATTTAAAGATCCACCTCACTCAGTTTCAAATTCATTCAACAATCCAACTCAACCAAAACATGAGAACCCCATCACACCATGGCTATCTGGACATGGAAAGGAAAGGTTTAGGAACAATGTCACACCTGGAAAATCCCATGCCAATTATAGCAAGTGAACCATGAACACACATGCATAACCATGCATGCCAAATATAACAAGGAAACCACACATGCAAATCTATACTTGCAAGTAAACTCATTGTAGCCACTTCGATCCTACTCTTCCTTGCTTAATATTTTCTTCCTCTTTGTCTTCTTTACCTTTTCGACCCAATAGTGAAGTGCTTCAAGAAAACTAAGTGTCCAAGAGTCTGAGAGATATAGAATAGAGAGAGAGAGCTCCAAAAATGAATTGACAAAAGGTACCATTTGATCCTCAAAATCCTTTTGATCGATTAGGCCTCTATTTTCTTCATTTTCCATTAATTTCCTTCATTTTCCTCCTCACATGCATCTTGTGACCTTTTACCTTCATTTTCTCCTAATTTCCACTATTTTCATAAATAAATTTCCAAAAATGTCATTTTTCCTTTCCAAATGCCTTTTCCAATTTCCTTAGCCATGATAATTGAAATGAACACCCGCACTGGGATTTTTTGCCCAAGAATGTACTTGGAATAATTGTCCCATAATCATGGTTATTATTTTTCCTTTATTAAATTTTATTACATGAAATTTTCACCGGGGTTGTTAAAGAACCCTCTCCCTTGGAGGAACATCGTCCTCGATGTTCAATGAAAACTATAATCAACAATATCGTTGAAAGAAAAAAATACTGCCCATGGCTATTTATAACTTAGCTTGTTGCAATATTTAAAATGATCAACCTATTGAGAAGAAAACCAACATGACAACATAACACCATTATAACCATAATGACATGACACCCATACCACTTATTGGAGCTTTATAACACATCTCATGGCGTTATTTGCATCCATATACATATGTACATATACCAAACACTACATCAAAACATATATCAAGGACATTCGTTCAACCAACGAATAGATAAGGATACATAACCTGCATCTGATCCATCATCTCCCATGTAGCTTCATCGGGCCCAAAGTGCTTCCACTACACTTTAACCTGCTCGGTTTTGGAGCATGAGCACCTTTCTCTTCAATATACACTGAGGTTTCAGTTGGAGTTCTCCATCTAGCTCAACTTGCAATACATACCAGTCAATCACATGATCAACATATTTAACATACTTCTTAAGCAATTACACATGGAAAAAATCATGGACTTTCACTGTCAGAGGCAGTGCAAATCGATAGGCTACTGGCACAATCCTTTCAATAATATTTAAAGGTCAATAAAATCGAGGTGCCATCTTCGCACATGATCCAATCTTCAAGGAGCTCTTCTTGGGCTTGATGTGCATGTACACCTGTTCCACAACCTGAAAATCCTTTAAAAACATGTTCTGATCCGCATAAATTTTATGTCTAACCTGTGCTTACTTTAGATTCTTCTTGATCACATGCATTTCCTATTCCATTTCTACTAACATGTCTGGTCCAATCAATACTATATTCATTGGATCATTCCAATTGATGGGATTATTACAACCCTACCCATATAGTGCCTCAAACAAACTCATCCTCAGTGACTCCTAGTAACCATTATTGTAATCAAACTCGACCAATGGAAGGTACTCCTCCCATCTCCTCTGCTAATGCATCACATACATCCTCAACATGTGCTCCAATATCCTATTGACCCTCTCAGTCTGTCCATTTTTCTGCGGATGATAAGTTGTACTAAAGGCCAAGTCTGTACGTAAACCTGCAAACAACTCCTTCCAAAACATGGAAGTGAAATTTGCATCCCCGTCTAACACAATATTCTTTGGAACACCATGCAATATGACCACATCTTTGATGAACACTTGTGCCACATAACTATTTGAATATGTAGTCTTCACTAGAATGAAGTGTGCTACCTTAGTCAACATTTCCACCACAACCATGATGGAATCATGTTGTATAGATTTTCTCAATAAACTTGTGATAATTTCCATGTAAATGACCTCCCATTTCCACTCTAGAATTATAATCGGATGTAGTGTTCCACCTGCATTCCTACACTCTACCTTTACCTGCTCACAATCCAAACATCTAGCCACAAACTCTGCCACATCCTTCTTCAGATTCAACCAATAATAAAATTTATTCAGTATTGTCAATGTCTTTTGGTATCTTAGGTGACTTGAATACGGTTTCGCATGAAACTCCCTCAAGATAATATTCTTGAGCTCACTAATGTCGCATGTCATTGAGAGATGATAGTCCACATCTGAGCATATACCACTACATGTGCATATGCCTATACATGTACTCTATTGTAACATGTGCATGATCCCTCTATAACTATCATCCTACTAACCTGCCTGTAAAATCTAATCTTGTAAGTCTATCCCATAGGAACTCATAGTTGCAAAGTAATTTACCTGTATTCACCTTCTACGAGCATTTGCAACCCTGCTCTCTTTTCCCTTGATGTACCCGATCTCAAAGTCGAACTCACTAATCGTAGAAAACCATCTATATTGTCTGGCATTCAGATTCATATGGTCAAAAAAATATCTCAACCCACTGTGATCACTCATCAGTACAAACCTACTGCTAAGAAGATAGTGCCTCCACATCTTCAACGCATGAATGATCGCTACTAACTCAAGATCATGTGTCAGATAGTTTTTTTCACGCTCATTTAATTTCCGTGACTCATACATACTAAATATGCTTCTTTCATAAGGAAACCGCCAAGCCCTTTCTTACAAGCATCTGTACACACTACAAACTCTTTGTTTGGGTCTGCAATACTTAACACTGGAGAATTTTTTAACAACTGCTTCAACTGTTAAAAAATTTCTGCACATTCCTCTCTCCATTCAAACTTCTTACGTTTCCTCTACAGTGATGTAATAGGATATGCAATGCGAGACAATTTTATGATGAGCCTCCTATAGTAACCTACTAGCCCCATGAATGATATTACCTCATCCACATTTCTAGGAGCTGGCCACTCCATGATAACCCTTATTTTCTCTGGATCCACTGTTATGCCTTCCTTGGAGACCACATGCCCAGTGGCTTTGCCTCTGTTTGAAAAAGCGCATATACTAAGCTTAGCATACAATTGATTCTCTCTCAACAATATCAATCTTGCTGAATGCTACGACATGCTCTTCCTGAATTCTTAGAATATATCAAGATGTCATTAATGAATACAATAAAAAAACTTGTCTAGATACGTACACAACACCTTATTCATCGAGAACATAAATATGATTGGATAATTAGTCAAACCAAATGGAACTACAACAAACCCATAATGCCCATACAGTATGAAAATTTGTCTTGTAAAAGGCCTATTCCTTGATGTGTACCTTCTAGATCTCAAATCGATCTTTGAGAACATCGTTGCTCCACTTAAAGCTAATCAAATAAGTCATAAATCTTCAGCCCCGGATACTTGTTCTTGATGGTCACCTTGTTCAACTACTGTAATTGATGCACAACTTGAGGGAGTGTTAGAAAATAAGAAAAATGGGGAGAAATATTTTCTTGTACTTGATAATTTACTTGTGATGTTTTTGTATTCTTTATTAGTTTCTTATTATCTTCTTTTCTCTTAGTTCATCAAGCAATTACCAAAGCAATAACACATAGATCAAGGACACAAGATATAAGCGGTCAGGCAGGGAAAAACCCCACTCTAGGGGAAAACCCAGTCAACAATTCTTCCTTCAATAGTTTTCTTGAGATAATCCAAGACTCTAGACCTTGACTCACACTTCCTCCACACCATGTCAGCCTTCTTCTTATTTTACGAGATGAGTTGGCACTAGTAATGTAGCTTAACACTATGCAACACTTTTATGGACCCAATAACTTGATCTTGCTCTAGATACTTTGAAGTCTTGGTGAGATACTTCAATATTAAACGTAGAAACTTTGATTTTGACCCAATACAACTTCTTGACGAGAGCACAACCAAAAATAGAAACTTTGACCTATACGTGTCTTGATGATGACATCGTACGATCACTTTATCATTTGTTCTTACAAAGAAGAACTCGATCTTCTAATCTAGGGCACGAGAAGAAAGAGAGATACACAAATTTTTTATTTTCCTTTCTTCTTTGACTTTGACCAAACTCACATCTTTAGCCCTCTTCCTTCATCACTTCTTTAGCCCTATTCGTTTATTTCACACTTTTTTCGGCTTCCAAAGAGATATCGAACTTTGCTTGAGATGATGTCCTCCAAATGAATTCAAGTTTCTTCTTTTATAGCCTTTTGGTGAGGTCAAATATCCTTCCTTGCGGCCAACTTGATCATCTTGAAGTCGACTTGGTGTGGAGGTGACATAAATCATATTTGTCTCAATACTAAACCTTTTTACATAATTCGAAAGCCCAAGAATGGTTTTTTTTAAATGTACAATGACTCTATAGGCTCTGAATAAATCCTAGAAGTCCTCAATGGGGATTTTGACCTAAAACATAATGACCCAAGCATGAAACCCGTGCTTTAATAAGTCATTGTAATAATAATAAAAATTCTTTTCTTTATTCTTTTGACAAGTACATTACATAGTGACTCAAATACATTAATGAAGACCGAACCTAGTTACATTCTTCAACGCTCACTCTTAACTAGGGAGGTATTCATAATATTTAAGTACAAGGAAGATCTCAAACTATGTGAACTATGAAGAATTTTTAGGCACCTCAATGCCATGGACTAGATTCCTGACCAGGGTAATCTATCCAAGTCGGACTAAGATGGAAAAAAGCTTTCAGCCTCTCTAGGTACCATCAAGCTTACTTGCTAACCATCAACCCAAGGATCCAAGTGCGTGTCAGAGTTCAATGACCAACGCCACCTTTCCTACTTCGGGAAATAGACATCAACACAAAGTGTCAGCTAGATGTCTTCCCAAGCAATGCTTCACTCACAAAGCCTCAACAACAAATCTCTCCCGATCAAACTGATCGGTAACCAACATGCTATCAAAACTTTAAGAGATTTACCTGTACAGACACAATCCCAATTAGTAATACACTTTCAAATGTACATACTCAAATACAAACCTTCAGGGTCTTCCAAACAAGTAGATGTTGCTCCTCAACTTATCATAGAAGGACTATCAACCGAATATTTGATAGAAGATTCCTCAACCATAAAATTTCCTTTCCTACTTTGTACAACAACATATCCTTCAAAAGACCTCCTCCAGTAGAAACTATGTTATTCCTCCCTTTAAACGGGGAGATTTCTTTTATTAAAAGGTTCATGCCCAATACAGGGATAAACTTCTTCTTGTGAAATTGGAGAATATTTAATGGCTTCATCCTTCTCATCATGTTTATCATATCAATTTAGATAGAAATTACATCCAAATATATAGAAGCATGAAGTTAGAAATAACAAAATCTTGTAATAACGAAAGCGTTAGAATTTACAAACACAATCAATAAGAGATTATAATTCAATACTTCAACTTCTTGCCCAAGTTTTGTTAAAAACCCTAAATCACATCAATAGCTCAATAAAAATATCAATCTCATTACATCCAGGGTCTTAACATTATTTTCAATAATATGAAAAGTTATTTTAAATAACAAACCCTATAAACAAATCAGAATAATGCACCTAACAATTTTTCAGAATTCAGATGATAGACTTCCTACTAGGATTTAATGTAAACCTTAGATTTCATACATGAGCTCCAAAAATCAAAACCAATCACAACTTAATATACAACATGAATAACTTCTACTAGGGTTTTATTTTCCATCTACAAATTCCCAACAAACAATATATAGTTTCATAGATTTTTATACATACTAGAGAATTTAACTCCTACTAGGTTTTGGATGCAAAACCCTATATTTCCCAAACAATATCAAACTTTGATTAGGGCTTGTTTCCAAACCCTAGAACTCATGATCATTAATAATTAGTTCAACATATATATCTGTGAATTCATCATCACACATAAGCATATCATATGTCAGGCAATACATTAGACATATACTGACCTATACTAGGTTAGGGTTTCAACCAAATGGACACATACCTAGGGTTTAATTCCAAGGACCTTACTTTAAATACATAACAAGGATTTTTCTTATATACTCAACCAAACCCTACTACACCAAAAGGTTTGGGACCTCAGGCGACATCATTCAACCCTAGCAAGTTAGGGTTTTCATGATCATACCAAAACCCAAAACATGACATCATTATTAAAAACTTCAAATAACATTTCTTTGTCACCCTAAGTAGGCTAGGGTTTCACACATTATCTTTAGCACACCATTAAGTTAGGGTTTTCCAAAGAACCTTTCTAGGGTTCTTTATACAAACAATCAAATATATGAGGAGGGTACATTTATGAGATGATGAATCACCCTAAACAAGAATCTTTATGATTCAGGAGAGCTAGACACAAAAATATTAGTAATGTAGAATGGCTTACAGAGAATGAGTATAACTTTATCATAAAGAGAACAAATCTTATGGTCTAAGACATGCCTTTGTTTCTTAACAAGCCTTGTAACACCAATGTTTTTTATTGTGAGGATAATCCTTGAGTATTCATCAAGCCATTTCCTAAATAAGGAAATAGAGGTAGAAAGGTGATTAGTATTTAATATAACAAAGCTTAAATAAATACATGAAACAAAAAAAATGAAAAGAAATGAGATAATTAAATTTGGGAGTTTTTGAGGGCTCCTTCCAAAGCTTGAGGGATACCTTGGACATGTCTACCTTCCTTCTTGGTCCCTTTGTCTTCTTGGAGTTTCCTTTCTTGTGATGATAGGTGTAGGCATTTGAAACTTCTTCATTTTTGTATACTAATGAGATTCTCAATTCCTATTGGTTGTAGTTAGCCTATAATTCTTCAAAGGTGGGATCTTCCTTCCAGTTGTTGAGTCCCGAAGAAAAAGCACTCCAAGAAGGTGGAAACCCTAATAATGCAGTGATCACAATTTCCTTGTATGGCATGATTTTTTCAATGGCTAGAAGATCATCTCTAACTCTTGTTATCCTTACAAAGGAGGTAGCCACAATGTCCTCTTTAGTCATCTTTGTGGTCCTTAGTTCATTCTTCAAACTTGCTACTTAACTAATTTTCTTAATAGTGAATAGTTTTGACAAGGATTCATACATTTCTTGAGCATGGTCAATGTTGGCTATGTATGGGACAAGATTTTCCTTTATGCCTTCTATCATTAGAGTCATGGCCACTAATTCTAATTCTCTTAATTTTACCTTATCTACATCAGTGGAATCTTTTGTAGGTTTCTTTACTTTTCCTCTAACCAAATCTAATACTTTGTTCTTCTCAAGAATGAGGTTAAACCTCTTCTTCCATGACCTGTAGTTTGATGCTCCTTCAAGCTTGTTCTATCCCTTGATTGAGTTAGACATTTTCTTGAATATAGTGAACTTATTTCCTTAAATAATTTCCCTTTATGATTCCTTGCTCAACTACTTTAAACTTCATTTTTCTTCTTTCTTCACCGAAGCTCTGATACCATGTTAGAAAATTAGAAAGGAAGAAATATTTTCTTGTACTTGATAATTTACTTGTGATGTTCTTGTGTTCTTATTAGTTTTCTTATTATATTATTTTATCTTAGTTCATCAAGAAAATAAAAAAGAAATAGAACATAGATCAAGGACACCAGATATAGGTGTACATATAAGGAAAAACCCCACTCTAGGAGAAAACCTAGTCATTAGTTCTTCCTTCAATAGTTTTCCTGAGATAACCTAAGAATTTATACATTGACACAAAATTCCTCCACACCAAGTCATCCTTATTCTTCTTTTACAGATGACCTGGAAGCAACATCAACAAAAACATCACTATGCAACACTTTTATGGACACAATAACTTTGATCTTGCTTTAGAGACTTCGATCTTGACTTAGAAACTTCAATTTTGACCCAATACAAATTTTGTTGGAAATACTAAGAGGGGGGGTGAATCAGTATTCCTTTCAATTAGTATTATTATTAATCTTTCAGAGCATTAGTTAGTCTTCAATTATTATCAGTGTTTGTACAATGATAACAGTAAGCAAAAGGAACACAAATGCACACATTTTTTAAGGTGGAAACCCCCTCTGGGACAAAAACCACTTGAATTCTTTTCTAATAATTCTTTAATATTAAAATCCAATTGAAAAGAAAGCTCAAATTCCTAGAATCTATAAAATTATTATTCTCCAGCTCCCGGATGGACGCTCAACGCCTGAGATTCATTTAGTAGTGTTGAATGGATGCCCCGTGCTGTAATATCCCAAAATAGGGAAAATCTACAACAAATAGAATATCTTAAGATATTCCAAAGTTGGAGCTACAGCAATACATGAACACAATATTGTAAACACAACAAATATGATCATGTCATGAGAGAGAACAATATTCGGCCATCATTATATTAATGGATAGGCAACAATGTACAAAATATCATGAGGGACAAGCCACTCAAGCCATAAGAACAAGTCTCCAATGATCAAAGCAATAGATACATGAGATGCTGCAACTATATAAAATGTTGGAGAGCAGTGACTACGCAGTCTATATTAGTGTAGCTGCTATTGCAAATGTACATACATGAAATATGGCTGAAGGAAACAAAATAAATGCCCAATAATGAAGATATGGGCTCCAATACGAGATTTCTAGCCAACCCGAAGAGGATTGCTAGAAATGTCAGAAAACATACAATGTGAAAAATATCCCTGGGGTTAATGTGCCACTGGAAACTGGATCTAATATAAAATGAGGCTATGACAGATATGAAATACTGATTTCCTCCTCCAACGGTATTTCTATTTAGAAGGCTGATCCCTCTACTCAGAAATAGACCCTCCCAATGAACTCAATGAACCCTCCTAGCAACTCCCTCTGAAAATAACACAGATTTGGACTGAAACTGCACTGTGAGGGATGGTAGATGGTTGGCCTGATGCAAAAGATATGAAAATATGCCCAAGATTCCTTCTTTTTGTTCCTCCAATAGATAGACAAACTCTCCACAGGAAAACAAGCTTGGAAATGACTCTAAGAGATCCTCCTTTGCTGCACCCTACAACACAACCCAGCTCTAAATAGAAACTACATTGTAGCTAAAGGATGTAGCTTTGAAAAAATTCTAGAATGAGGAAATATAGTTCAAATAACCTCTCCTTCCCTGAGGATGAGGTAGGGATTCCCGACCGGAAGCACCCTTGTGCTAAACTGCACTGCAACCCTGCTAAACAACAAGAGGAATCAAAGTCTCAACAGACCAAAGAAAATAATAATCCAAGCATGAATACAATAGTTGTCCTCCTCTCCATCTATAGCAAGTGCTCCTCTCCACAATGGGTCCCATCCATATGTGCCACCTAGCCCATGAAAGTTGTCCTCCATTAAACCTGCAGAGTCCATCATGGAGATACAATGTATCTAGACAGTGCATGTGGACTTGGTCAAATATGTTTGAATCAACATGATCCAATCCTGTTAAAACATGTAGGTGCTTAATCCAGCTACTTATTCTTCTTTTTTTCATATGAGGAATGTTATTTTTCCTTCTAAATAGGTTAATGGGCCTCCCTACCCATTTATTCATCTAATGCTAACTATAATGTTCCTTTTAGCTTGGGGCTAAAATTTGGGAATGTTACAGTACTCCCCTCCAAAATTTTGCTTGTCCTCAAGAAACTACATAGGGAGAGAAAAATTCCTCCCCTCCTCTTCTTGTGGCCTCCTCATCAATAGTCTCCACCACTACTCAATATAATCTGCAACAAATCTGCCCTCCAATATCTCCTCCCAAAGACGCATGACCAAATGGCTCACGTCATGAAAAGGTGGAAGGTGTAAGTGGAAACCATCTTGCTGTCTCATGGCCTCCTCAAGGTATGAGTGATGATACACATGGGGAATATCATTCCCAATGAGTGACCCACTCACCCATGCTATCATCCAAATGAAACGAGCCATTTTAGGTAGCTCATCAAAGAAATCTACATCCTCGGGTTTATGCAATGTATTGGGGCTGAATGGAGAGTTTATATTTTTCCATCCAAGTAATTTCTCTCTCAATTTATGATAAGTATGGGGAGGTTTCTAATATTGGGCAGAAATTTCATGGCCTCCATAAATGGCCCAAGCTAGCCCACAAGATAATTCAACCATGAAGTGCCTCCTCCAAGAACGTAAGTTCTCCCAATGACTCCTCCTACATGAAGGAAAGAGGTGTGTTGTGGCAATCATGGTGTGCCCATTGTTTCTCCTGAAAGATAAAACATGTAGAATAGGGAAAATCATACTCCCAATGGGAATCTCCATCTCAAATCCCACTCTCCAAAAAAATCTTCCCATGAATATAAAAATATCAGCCATACATGAAAGAAAAAACCAATGGAAACAAGTTTTCATATGACAACCAGAAAGTGGATCAAGGTTCCTCACATGGAACCAGCGCAGTGCATCCCATGCTTGCCTCAAAAAAAAGTACAACAAGTGCTTTCCTAGACACTTTTTTGCTGCCACAATCATCTCATAAGATGGGAACATGAAAGTACAATGAGGTGTCAATGGTGCACCTTTGTTAGGTCTCAAATCTGCATCTTTCTTATACACCTTTCTAGACCTTTTTCCTTCACCTGGACCTTCTAAGTCGTCAATATCATTGTATATTAATTGTAAAAGAGCATCTAAAATGGTTTTTAACTATGTTTTGTGTCTGCTGTTTGATTTAGATTTTTGCTCATTTAGCTGTGGAATCTTGCCACTTTCCGCAGCTGCTGCAACTTTCCGCAGCCATTTTGTTAAAGTCTATATTGCAGGTGTCTTCAGGCAAATCGAGCCACATGTGCAAGTTAGAAATGACGTGGACATGGATCGTGTCCTATTGGCTCGGTCGAATTCACCTAAGAAGGTTGTGGTCAAAGGTGGCCAAGTGGTGGTCAACCGAAGAGTCCCACGGTGACAGAACTCTGTTTCTCATCACGTGGAGATTTGCGTGGCCGTTTCTAAATCATGGGAGACATATCAACACCTGTAAATGGCTCCATAAGCCGAATCCAACAGCCACTCTTCATAGATTTACTCCTCACGGCGGCCATGATGCTAGATCCCTAGACGTGATGGTTCACGTGTCTTCTATCAGCACAGACTTTAGGGAATTAGTTATATCACCTTCAGTTATAAATAATGCGTTCTCATACGCATAATAGTTAGATCTTCTTTAGCTCTGTAATGTAATTGCGTTGCCATTGTGCTGTAACATTATCTCTCTGTTATGACCGCATTTTAATATATGAGAAGACTCTGTTCCCAAGCGTAATTCGTATTTGAAGGTTGTTGCCTGAGGTCTGTGCAGAGGGCCCCTGCACACGCTGAGGTTTTGTGTATTACTGTATAGTTTCTTGTTTTATTTCTTTAAGTTCATTGTGTCATAAGTCATTCACGTGTATATACATTACATCTTTCATGGTATTTACGTTCCATCTCTATCCATAATCTTTCATGCTTTACATTTTACTTCTGTCCATAATCTTTTATGTTTTATGTTGTTGTTTACTGATCAGTGTTCTTGTTTCAGATTACAATAGGCAGCCCGGGCATTTGCACATCTTTTTATAATGACTAATGACATGGAATCAATATTGTCCTTCTGCTGATCTCTTTTTCTTAGTTTTTGTTTAATTCCAGCACTGTTTTGTTTATTTCAGTCTTGCACATTTGCTTTAAGTAGTTAGATTAGATATTAAATTGCTCATGTCATTTTCAGTTACCTCCGAAAGCCATAGAGAGACTAATGGTGAGGGATTGAAGTATGAGTGTGTAGTTTGATATTAGTTTACTTTTCTGCAAGTTAGATATTAAACTGTTCATGTCATTTTCAGTTACCTACGAAAGCCATAGCGAGACTAATGGTGAGGGATTGAAGTATGAGTGTATAGTTTGATATTAGTTTACTTTTCTGCAAGATATATATTAAATTGCTCATGTCATTATCAGTTACCTCCGAAAGCCATAGCGAGACTAATAGTGAGGGATTGAAGTATGAGTGTGTAGTTTGATATTATTTTACTTTTCTGCAAGTTAGATATTAAACTGTTCATGTCATTTTCAGTTACCCCTGAAAGCCATAGCGGGACTAATGGTGAGGGATTGAAGTATGAGTGTGTAGTTTAATATTAGTTTACTTTTCTGCAAGTTAGATATTAAACTGTTCATGTCATTTTCAGTTACCTCCGAAAGCCATAGCGAGACTAATGGTGAGGGATTGAAGAATGAGTGTATAGTTTGATATTAGTTTATTTTTCTGCAAATTAGATATCAGATTGCTCAAATTGTTTATGATTACCTCCGAAAGCCATAGCGAGACTAATGGTGAGGGGTCAGAATATGAGTTGATGTAATTTGATTTTAGTTTTACTTTACTTGAAATTTTCTTTCTTTGAGTACAGTTTCTTTTGTGTTTAGACAGCAGCAAGGATAATGGTTTTCATGATCAATAGTTCACTGTTTGATTAACTAGGATAGCAAGACATTTTTTTAATTTCCTTCAATTTTATTATCAGAGTGTTTCAATTCCTTTGAAGTTTGAAGTTTGGTAAATCATCCTGTTTGCTATCATTGCTCGAACAATTATAACCATACTTGTTTTTAGAATTTCCATCTCACATTAGGAAACCAACCTAAAAAGAAAAAAAAAACCAAAAACGACAAAAAGTAAGAAATAGGTTATCTTGCACATATAGTGCGCCACACTTCGTTAGCTTACGAATCCCGGATTGACAAATTAATGTAGCAATTTAGGACACACTAAATTGACCAAACATTTTGGCGCCGTTGCCGGGGAAGTGTAACTAGGTAGCCAATTTCTTAAAAAAAAAACAAAATAACAAAAGAAGGGAAAACTTGATAACTTCTTGAAGTATGCTCTCCTCTTGCACCTAGTGTGATCTCGAGGATCAGAAAAGAGAGTTATTGGTTTAGTAATTTCTTAAGTATGCTCTCTTCTTGCACCTAGTGTGACCTGGAAGATCAAAAAGAGAATTATTAGCCCAACTTTTAAAAATAAAAAATAAAAAATGACATGCATAGAGCAAGAGATTCTAGGGGAAGGTTTATAGCTAAAGCCAAGAGTTCGATTTTTACAACTCCATCTTCTTCAAGGCATAGACAAGATTCACCACCATCTACCCCTAGCCTTAAGATTTTTGGAATTCAAGGAGTAGCTGAATTAGAGGATTCTCCTATACCACCTACTAAATCTCATTTAGAAAAGGATCCTTTCTTTACTTCTACAGGAGGGTATATTGTAATCAAAGAAGTAGAATCACCTGAAGAAGAAAAGGAAGAGACTCCCTCTCATCCTCCCTTGATAGAAGAACCAGAGGACTTTGAGGACTCTAAAGAAACTATCATGGTAGAGGAAATAATAGATGGATTCGGAGGTAGAGGTAGAGGTAGAGGAGGAGGAAACAATGGAGACAACAATGGTGGAGGTGAAGGTAATAATGGAAGAAATAAGGAAGGAGACAACTTGTTTGGATTCCCTATAGTTGATGAGGAAACTCATACAACGATGAAAAACATCTCACCATCTGTCCTCCCTAACTTTTATGGATTGCGAAGTGAGGATCCTGAAACATTTCTGTTTGAGTTTGAAGTCGTGTGCCGAACTTGACTATATGGAAGACTCTCAAAAACTCAAACTGTTTCCTTCAACATTGAAGGGAGCCGCTTTGAAATGGTTCATGGGATTAGCCACCCAATCTATTAGGACTTGGAATGATATGAAACAAACATTTTTGGATAGATACTTGGACTATTGTATGCCCACCAATAACAAGGATGAGGTATTCAAAATGATGCAAAAAGAAGATGAAAATTTGGAAGATTTACTTGAAAGATTTCAATACAACTTAAAAAGAGCAAAGATGAGCAACTTAGATGATGAAACCTTGAAAACCCTCATATTAAAAGCCATTAGAGATGAATGGATAGATATTTTAAACATGATGGGGAAAGGAGACATTTCTCAACTTCCACTTCGTGACATAACAGAACTATGTGTCCATCTCTCAAGAGGAAAATCTAAAACAGGAAAAGGGCCTAGGGATCCTTCTCTTATCAGAACTAAAAAATCTGCAATTGGATCAGTAAGTAGGACAAAGATTAGAAATATGCTTGATGAATTCAAAACTGATATCTTAGGGAGCCTTAGTGAACAACTAGACACCCTTAAGATTCAAAACAAGCAGAAAGCAGAAACAGATGCTCTAGCCATCTTTTGTCCAAAATGTAGGAAGAAACATGCTTTAAGGGAATGTCCCTTGGATGCAAAAGTTGTAGAAACATGTATGATTTTCTCAGAGAATCATGAGACCAAGGATTGTCCTTCAATTCCTGGACTCAAAGCTGTCTTTCAAGAAGATCCAAATTCGGTAGAATCTCTCTGTTTTGTTGCAAGAAGACCTTGGCGGGGGCAACAAACTCAAGGCCGGTTTAACAACCCTATGAATTTTCAAGCCCCACAAAATTGGAATCCTTGGCAAAAACCTTGGCCCCAACCTCAAAATTCATATCAGTCATGGGTACAAGGTATGCAAAATCCTTATGGGAGATTTGCTCAATTTTATCAATATCCTCCATCTTTTCAAAATCAACAAGCTCCACAACTTCCAAACCCAAATCCACAACTTTCATTTCCATTTCCACAACAACAACCTTCTAAACAAAATCCAAATCCTCAACTCATGCTCCCATACCAACAAAAGACAAATCAACTTCCAGCTCAGCCATTGCCAAATCCTAACAATAAAAATCCTCGGAATACTTACATGGTAGAAGGACAACAATTTCCTACCTATATGATTGTTCCTCTCAACGATGTACAACTCAGATCTGGTAGAGTTTTAGAAAAACCTTCTATAGATGACCTAGAGCAGGATACCTCTGAGGAGGACTCTCTTAAAGCCAATAAGGGTTCTGAGGAAGTATCTCTTCAAAATTCAAATATTCAAAAAGAGAAAGAAAAGTTAACACCCACAACTCCTATAGTTGAGCAACCTGCATCTTCATCTACACCTCCTTTTCCTGAAAGACTACAAATTGACAAGGGGTGGAAAAACAAATCTTGTTGCCTAACTATGATTTTCTAGATGAATTGAAGAATGTTTGTATCAAGATTCCCTTGCTACAAGCCATTCGAGAGATTCCTATTCTAGCAAAAACCATAAAGGAGTTGAGTTTCAAAAGACCAGGAAGGAAATTAAAAGACACAAGAAGAATCCACCTGGTAGGAAAGATTGCAGACATTATGATGGGAAAAATTACCATGCAGAAGTATGTAGATCCAGGAAGTCCAATTGTCAAGACACATATAAATGGGATAGAAATTCCAAACACATTGATTGACTTAGGGGCTGCTATCAACATTATGAGTAGACAGACTATGGAACAACTAAAACTTCCTAACCTTATTTTTACACCTACTTTACTGCAACTTGCAGATCGATCAATTATCAAACCAGATGGTGTATTAGAAGATATTTCAGTCTCCTTAGATTCTTGGGAATATCCAGTAGATTTTATGATTTTGACTCCCAAGAGTAGTCTAGGAGGGCACCCACTTATCTTAGGAAGACCTTGGCTAGCCACAGCTGATGCTTTCATTAGTTGTAGATCTGGGGATATGTACATTTCTAATGGTAATTCGACAAAGAAATTCAATTTGTATCCTCCAGAAAAAGAAATCACAGAAGTAGGATACAATGAATGGGTTGATGATGAGGACACTATACAACCTGTCTTTACCATTTCGGAAATTAGTGAGGATAGTCAAATTCTGAACACATTGGAAAATTTTGAGACATCTTCAGAATATGACCCCACACAATTTCAGTTGGAATCTGACATAGAATATTTATCATCAAGACAAATGTCTCTTTACTCTATGGAAGAGTTTGGTAGTTCTACTATTGAGATTTTTCCGGGAAAAACATTGAATATCAACAAACATTTGGAAAAGTCACAACAAGAAGAACTAACCAAAATCTTGCAAAAACATTCTACTGCATTTGCATGGGAGTATACTGACATGAAGGGTATTGATCCTAAGACTTGCATCCATCATATCTATATTGAGGAAAACAGTAGACCAATCGGACAACCTCAAAGAAGGATGAATCCAAATCTTAGGGAGATAGTGAAAGAAGAGCTCCAAAAACTACTCAATGTAAACTTCATTTATCCAATTTCAGATAGCCGATGGTTTTCTCCTTTGGTTATAGTACCTAAAAAGAATGGTAAATGGAGGGTATGCATTGATTACAGGGAATTGAACAAAGCAACTTTGAAGGATCACTTTCCTTTGCCCTTTATCGATCAGGTATTAGATACATTAGCAGGTAAAAATTACTTTTCATTCTTGGATGGTTTTAGTGGCTATAATCAAATTCAGGTAGCACCTAAAGATCAAGATAAGACCACATTTACCTGTCCATGGGGAACTTTTGCCTATCGAGTACTTCCTTTTGGGTTATGTAATGCACCCGCAACATTCCAAAGAGCAGTACTAGGAATTTTTTCTGATCTAATCCATGATTGTGTAGAGGTTTATATGGATGATTTCACAGTTTATGGTAATTCATTTGAAGAGGCATTAGAAAATTTGGAAAAAGTCCTTATAAGATGTAAAGAAACAAACCTTTCATTAAGCCATGAAAAATGCTTTATGATGTTTACTGAAGGTATTGTTTTGGGGCATCATATTTCAGGAGATGGGATTAAGGTTGATAGATCAAAAGTTGAAGTCATCTCCAAGTTGCCTATTCCAAATTATCAAAGAGATGTTAGAAGTTTTCTAGGATTTACTGGTTACTATAGAAGATTTATAGAAAACTTCACTAAAATAGCATCTCCACTCTTCAAATTGCTTACAAAAGACTGTGAATTTAAATGGGATCCTGATTGTCAATCAACCTTTGAAACTTTGAAAACAAGAATATCTGAAGCACCTATCTTGAGAGGACCAAATTGAAAACTCCCTTTCCATATTTCTACAGATGCTTCAGATACAGCTCTAGGAGCTGTGTTGGGTCAAAAGGATTTAGTCCCTTATGCCATTTACTATACCAGTAAAAATTTGACTCCCACTGAGTTGAACTATACTGTAACTGAAAAAGAGTTTTTAGTCGTTGTTCATACAATCAATAAGTTTAGACATTATATAACAGGCTATGAAACTTTTATTCATACTGATCATTCTGCGATTAGATATCTAATGAAAAAACCTGTTACTAATGGCAAAGTGACAAGATGGCTCCTACTTTTGCAGGAATTCAATATTACTGTGTTGGATAGACTAGGGAAACAAAATACAGTAGCTGATTTCTTGTCTAGGATTCAGAATACTAAAGAAGATTCTCATGTAGAGGATAAGTTTCCTGATGAATACTTGTTTGCAGTAACTACTAAGACCCCTTGGTATGCAGATATTGCTAACTATTTGGTTACAGGGAAACTGCCTCCACATTTATTTCCAAGTGAAAAAAGAAAGATTATTCAGGAGAGTTCAAAATATTCATGGATTTCTAATGAATTGTTTAAAACAGGGCCAGATCTTGTGATCAGAAGATGTGTCAGGGAAGATGAGATGCCTGATATCCTTAAGGCATGTCATGATGAACCATGCGGCGGACACTTTGCAGACAAAAGGACGGCCTATAAAATCCTCTCTTTAGGATATTATTGGCCTTCCCTCTTCAAAGATGCAAAACAATATGTCAAAAGGTGTGACGGCTGCCAAAGAGTAGGGAAACCTACCCTTTCAAATGAAATTCCATTGCAACCACAGGTACTCATCGAACCCTTTGAAAAATGGGCTTTAGATTTCATTGGACCTATTAATCCACCATCTAAGCAAAAGAAGTATATATTGGTTTGTACTAATTATGTTACTAAATGGGTGGAAGCCAAAGCATTAGTGTCTGCTACTGAAAATTCGGTTGTTAATTTTCTTTATGAGGATATTTTTACTCGCTTTGGTGTTCCAAGAGAAATTGTGACAGATCAGGGAAGCCAATTCACATCCAACCTGGTGGAGAAGTTGATGGAAGAATACAAAATCAAGCACAGAAGATCTACTCCTTACCATCCGCAAGAAAATGGTCAAGTGGAGTCTACAAACAAAGTTCTTGAAAATATCATCACCAAAACTGTTCATCTACATAGAAGAGATTGGACAGAAAGGCTTCCTGAAGCCTTGTGGGCCTACAGAACTACATGGAGAAATACAACATGACATTCTCCCTATGAACTTTTTTATGGGAAAGAAGTCCTGCTCCCCATTGAGTTCCAAGTCAAGACCTTCAAGATAGCAGTTCAGTTGGGGATGGATCTATCAGAAGCCCAAAAGCATAGAATGGAGCAGTTAAATGAGCTAGATGAGATCAGACAAGAGGCAATTCTATGAACTGATCTAGTTCAATATCAAAGAGCTAAATGGCATGACAAGTACATCAAAGAGAAGAAGTTTCAAGAAGGAGATTGGGCATTGTTATTTGATTCCAAGTTTAAAAATTTTAAAGGAAAATTTCAGACTCATTGGCTTGGGCCATATGAGATTGACAAGATCTTTAGCAATGTAGCGGTAAGAATCAAAACCATTGATGAATTTCAAACTCCTCTTATTGTGAATGGCCACAGATTAAAAGTCTATCATAAGCCACTCTCAAAAGAGGAATTTGTCAAAATGTTTCAAGAAAATTCTGCAATCAGGCTGGTACAGAAGAATTCTTCTTCTCCACCAGCCTAGCTTTTGTTCTTTTCAGTTAAAAAAAAAAAAAAAAAAATGTATAAGCCTGAAAACCAATCAGTGATTGGCAGTCTTATACAGAAAATGTAGGGTGAAAATCAGGAACACCTGACACCCTTTATTTTCCAAAAAAAAAAAATCTCTCTTTCATTTCGCAAGTTTTGTGACCACCCACTCCATTCCATTTCATTTCACTCCACTTCATTCCATTTCACTTCATTTCATCTATTTCATTTCATTTCACCAATAAAATTTTCTTTCATGACCATTTTCATTCAGTCAATTATCATCCGTCTATTTTCATTCACCCAAATAATAGCTGTGTCAGTTTCCGTAGCTGACACCTGTTTCCGCAGCTGACACCAGTTTCCGCAGCCGGAAGCAGATTCTGCAGCTACCACTCTGTTTTTCAAAAAAAATGTACAGCCAGATGTTATTTCCACAATCATGAAATCAAATGCAGGTATGAAGACATATTATGAAGACATGGGGCATTCAAGATATCAATGAGGAGCAACTAATTGAAGACCAAGGAAAAATGGCAAGAATTCCAAGGTATGAGTAAAATTTATTTCAAATGGCATTTAAGCACATTTTTACATAGTTATAAACCATAGCTCAATTATATGCAATGATTGTGTTGACAAACTCCGTAACAATTCCACGATCTCTATATGATCCTTCCACAATCCTTGCATTCATTTTCAAACGGTCCCATAATCAGGCCTCCGATCTTCACTCATACTCTGATACTCCACCTGTGATGATGAAACGTGGTTGATTTGACTATGGCTTCTTTCAGCCGCATAAAATCCATAGTCGTTGCATAAACGTGCTTACATTTACTCTGCAGTCACCCAATTTTAAATAACTGTTGGATGCGTTATACTTCTCCTACTGTTCTATTGATCTCACAACTGCATTTCCACCGTGCTCACGTAACCCTTCTCTGTTCTGCTTCACCCCATTTGTTCTCTATTACGCTACAGTCTGTATACCCATTCTCTGATATCTGCCTACAGTCATCGTGCTCATTTCCGCTCATTCAGCCGTCTTACCTCCGTTGAACCCTCCTCATTCAGAAAAGTTTTAAAGAGCAAAAAGAAGGATGGGTCAGTTGTTGAGAACAGAACCAGAAGGACCTAAATTCATGGAAGGATACCCGCAAGTCAGGGATATATTGAAAAAGGAAAAATGGCTTCGATTTATCCAAAAGTTTAGAGGCTACCATAAAGAGGTGACAAAAGCTTTTGCAAGGTCTTTCAATGGCCTGGAGGTAGAGATTGGGGACCTCAAATTTACGGTGAATGAGGCATCCATAGCAGCTGCCACAGAACTTCCTCAAGAAGGTGAACGCTGGTTCAAGAACAAGAGTATTAGTGATGAAGCCTGGAGAGTAATCGTACGTAACCTAGGTATGGATGTAACTATTTTTAAAAGGGGAATTCCTGTTGAGGCTTTGAAAGAGGAGTGGGCTACTTTGCTGCTTGTTATTCAAAAATTTATCACCTGTGAGGGCCGTTTTGGGTCAATGTATATGTATCATACCCGATTGCTGATGAATTTTCTAGACAACCAAACCCTCAATCTGCCATACTTTTTGTTAAATAGTTTGAAGAAGATGTCTGTGACCGTTCAGAAGCATTTAGGGGATGTAGAACCACATTTATATCACCATGGTCTTGTGAAAATTTTGATTGAAAAACAGTTAAAAGAGAAAAAGGACACATGGGAACAATTTTTGATTAGAAATTTCTTTGAAGAACCCCAAGAAATTCCTGAAGGCAGTACATCAAGGAGGAGTAGGAGAAAGAGAACAAATGATGAAACTCAAAGTACTCCTACTACTACAGTTGAAAGAACTAGTAGAGAAGAGAGACTGTCAAAAAGAAGGAAGGAAGAAACCAAGGGTAAAAAGCCAATAAAATCAAAAGAGAGAAAAAGCATTGAGGCTATGCATCAAACTCCTTCTTCAGAAGAAGATCATCAAGTGTTATCTGAGAGACTAGTTCACCTTCGGGAACAGTCATCTATGGCCAAAAAGAGAGGAAAAGGGAAACAAAAGCAAAAAGACAGTAGTCCACAGCGTGTAAGAAGAAGTTCCAGGCTTAAAGGGAAGTTAAGGAAAACACAAACGAAAGGACCCCATTTTATTGATTTGGGAGAAGAAACATCTGAAAAAACTCCATATGGCCATATTCCATCTCATTTTCAGTCAGACATTGAACATAGTTCATTTCATTCTCAGTCAGACATTGAACATAGTCCATCTCATTCTCAGCCAGACGTTGACATGAGCCCTTTTCAGCCAGATTCTGAAGACAATTTTCCTCCATGGCATTTTGGGGACAGCCCAATAAAAACGACACCTGAGATAGACCCAAAGCAGCAAGAAGTGTATGATTATATAGAATCTTTAGAAAGAGCAGCCACGGGTCCCAGTACTTCATCCACTCAGCCTCACACAGCATAAGAAGATCTAGTCCAATCATTGAAACAAGAAGTCTTTGAGTTGGAGGTTTTAAATAGACACATTAAAAATGAAAATGAGGCATTAAAGGAACAAATCAAATTGGACAAGATCATTCATGACAATACCATGCTACATCTGGGACTATGGCAGAAAAAGAACAGGAAATTGAATAAGAAATGCCAGAAGTTAAGTAGAGCACTGGTTAATATCAAATTCAGATACTTGATGAAGAAGCCCAGGATGTTAGTAGCACCAAGGAAGAGGAGGAGAGGACTGGATGTACTGGCTGAAGTGTCAAGGCATATGAATTGAAGAAGGATTATCAAAATTTTGGTTGCATGAGGACATGCAACACCTTCACAGTGGGGGTATGTTGAGTCTCAAATATGCATCTTTCTTATACACCTTTCTAGACCTTTTTCATTCACCTGGACCTTCTAAGTCATCAATATCATTGCATATTAATTGTAAAAGAGCATCTAAAATGGTTTTTAACTATGTTTTGTGTATGCTGTTTGATTTAGATTTTTGCTCATTTAGCTGCGGAATCTTGCCACTTTTCGCAGCTGCTGCAACTTTCCACAGCCATTTTGTTAAAGTCTATATTGCAGGTGTCTTCAGGAAAATTGAGCCACATGGGCAAGTTAGAAATGACGTGGACATGGATCGTGTCCTATTGGCTCAGTTGAATTCACCTAAGAAGGCTGTGGTCAAAGGTAGCCAAGTGGTGGTCAACCGAAGAGTCCCACGGTGACAGAACTCTGTTTCTCATCACGTGGAGATTTGCGTGGCCGTTTCTAAATCATGGGAGACATATCAACACCTGTAAATGGCTCCATAAGCCGAATCCAACAGCCACTCTCCATAGATTTAATCCTCACGGCGGCCATAATGCTAGATCTCTGGACGTGGTGGTTCACGTGTCTTCCATCAGCGCAGACTTTAGGGAATTAGTTATATCACCCTCTGTTATAAATAATGCGTTCTCATACGCATAATAGTTAGCTCTGTAATGTAATTGCGTCGCCATTGTGCTGTGACATTATTTCTCTGTTATGACCGTATTTTAATATATGAGAAGACTGTTCAAAATCGTAATTCGTATTTGAAAGCTATTGCCCGAGGTTTGTGCAGAGGGCCCCTGCACACGCTGAGGTTTTGTGTATTACTGTATAGTTTCATGCTTCATTTCTTTAAGTTCATTGTGCCATAGTCATTCACATGTATATAGATTACATCTTTCATGGTATTTACATTTCATCTTTGTCCATAATATTTCATGCTTTACATTTTACTTTTGTCCATAATCTTTTATGTTTTATGTTGTTGTTAACTGATCAGTGTTCTTGTTTCAGATTACAATAGGCAGCCCGGGCATTTGCACATCTTTTTATAATGACTAATGACATGGAATCAATATTTTCCTTCTGCTAATTTACTTTTCTTAGTTTTTGTTTAATTCCAGCACTGATTTGTTTATTTCAGTCTTGCACATTTTCTTTAGTAGTTAGATTAGATATTAAATTTCTCATGTCATTTTCAGTTACCTCCGAAAGCCATAGCGAGACTAATGGTGAGGGATTGAAGTATGAGTGTGTAATTTGATATTAGTTTATTTTTCTGCAAATTAGATATCAGATTGCTCAAGTTGTTTATGATTACCTCCGAAAGCCTTAGCGAGACTAATGGTGAGGGGTCAAAATATGAGTTGATGTAATTTGATTTTAGTTTTACTTTACTTGCAATATTTTCTTTGAGTAACAGTTTATTTTGTGTTTAGACAGCAGCAAGGGTAATGGTTTTCATGATCAATAGTTCACTGTTTGTTTAACTAGGATAGTAGCACATTTTCATTTCCTTTTAGGAACTAATTTTCTCATTGTATGTTTCAAAATCCTTTTTAAGTTTGAAGTTTGGTAAATCATTATAAAGGACATCATTGCCTTGAACAATCATAACCATACTTGTCTTTTAGAATTTCCATCTCACATTAGGAAACCAACCAAGATAAAAAAAAAAAAACCAAAAACGACAAAAAGTAAGAGATAGGTTATCTTGCACATATAGTGCGCCACACTTCGTCAGCTTACGAATCCCGGATTGACAAATTAATGTAGCAATTTAGAACACACTAAATTGACTAAACAATCATGCATCATCAAAAAAAGTTGGGTTTGCCCCATGTCAAATTTATGTACTAACTTGGTAAGCTCCATAAAGGCTATGCCTAATTAGCTCTGCCATGATGCCATCAATTACAATGAATTTCTTGTTACCATTTGTCTTGACTCCAACAAATCGACTCACAAGAACACCAGATTTTGCAACAAGAGATCTCCCAGGCTCAACAATGAGTGTAAGATTTCCAGATAATACCAGCTCTCTTACCTGAAGAAACAGCTAATGGTGCAAATATACATCTTTAAAGTGTCTATATATATTCTCAAAATAGCTGTAACAAGGCCAGCACAGTAACTTGGGCAGCAAAAGAGTGTAAGTTTGAATAAAAAGTAACTTAGTTTAAGCCAATGCTTAAAAGCTTTAAGGACTTACAGAATTTATAAGATCCTTAGGGGTAGGAAGTGCTTCACCCTTGTGATAGTAATCAATGCCTAAACCTCCTCCAATATTTAGATACTTAATTTCAAATCCTTCACCACGTATTTGGTCAATATACTGGATCATTAGAACTGCAACATCCTTAAATATGTTCACCTACAAAACCAAAGTAATATTAAAGAAAAATAATGTGCACCTGCTTACAGTTAATAAACTGGGAAAATCTCTTTACACATAAAACATTTCAAGCAACAAAATTATCACTTCAGTCTCATACAATAGTTAAATATTACATAAGAAAACCAGAATATACTTTTAACTATCGTGTTGTACGAGAAAATGCAGTCCTGGGGTTTGTTAAAACCTTCATCATCTAAGCTAATGTGTTAGACTTAGACAACAGACGTAAAATAATAAAACTTGTTTAAACAACAGTGGCATATGTATCGTTGGTCCATCTGATCACAAAGTACAGTTCCACAATAGAATGAATTTCCTATGGTTAAATAAAAAAAGTCTCACTGGCTGGGTAACAAAAAAATCATGATTACAAGTTATTTTACACTTCTTTTAAATTTTCGTGTCATCATTCTGGCCTTTTTCATCAACTTTCAGGAATTCTTTAGAACTCGTTAATGTGTAATATTACACAACAAGGCAATAGTCCAGTGTTTTAGCTTTGGTTTTAATCTTATGCTTTTATCTTAATTGTCAATGCTTCATAGAACTTAACATTCTAACTTATAGCCTAAGTCTAATAAATTTGGAACTAAATTATCTTTGAAAATTCGTCTCCATGTGAATGTACTAGAAGTGCAAGTTGGCACAAGACCTTTCTTATAATATCATCACATGCAAACACCTTGTCTGATGTAGCTTCATATCTTCCTCTACCACTTTAGACATCCTACTTCTGTATTGAATCAATATTGCAAGCAAGGAAAACCAAATAGTTGATGCTGATTTTTATTTTATCCACCATGGAGAGAAAGTATGACACTGTTAGAAGATAAGTCAAGCATGGAAAAGTTGGATCTAGCCTCAAGTATACATGTTGAAGACAATATTTTTGACATGCAAATATTTTTACAAAAACGAATAGGTCAAACCCTTGATTAGAAATACCCACCATATGGCCATCCTCACAGTCACTGGCTTCATATAGGAATAGAAATCTAACAAGATAACCAATGACTTTCAATGACTCGTTAAAACAGCTGAGATTGACCTATCATAATTTTAGAACTTCAGCCAATCATTGGATTATAATCTAAGAGATTTTTCAAACTAACTTGCATTAAGCCAAAAACATTGAAGTAGAAAACAATACCAGTAAAACAGTCATCCATAATTATGGAGCTTTTAGAAAGTGAAAAATCAGAAATTAGCGTTCCAACAATTTTAAGAGATATTTAAAAATTTTAATACAAAATATTAATTGATCTCGAACAATAAATATTAATAGAACTAGCATTTGCACCGAGAGGTGCAAATTAAATGCCGTAAGTGAAAACAGTAATAAAGTTAGGGAAAATTTATCACTTTATTACTATTGTTCACATTACAGAGGATAACAGAGATCACAGTTATCCATAGATAATGGCGGAACAGAAATCTGAGGAACATGAAGACAAAGGAAATTGTTTGACAGTCCAGAGAGATAATATCTTTAAACTGACCAAGATTGGTCCAGCTTCTGCTGAGGAGACAAGCTGTAAAGTAACCATAGTTCCTGAAGAGCCTATGGAACATGAAGTTGTGTAGATAAACTGTAAAGTAATCAGAGTTCCTGAAGAGCTTATGGAATGTGAGGTTGCAGGGACAAACTGTGACGTAACCAAAGTCCCTCAAGAGCCTATGGAGCATGAAGCTGTGCAGAATCAATCTCTAAATACCCATCTCAATGCCCTTGAGTTTAAATATGAGCCTAGAGACAGTTGTCAGGACTTGGGATCTGTACACCTAGGATCAGGAGAGTGTTCAGTCACTGAAGTTCTTACTGAATCCAAAGGAAAATTTTCAGTAAGAACTATGCTAAGTGATAGACCACTAAGAAGGTGGCAGCTAGTGATAGACCACTTCTCAACAGAAGACGTGTCATAGATACCAAGGGGTAACTCCTCTAAATCACAGCAGTGGTCCAAGTTAAAATCTCGCATTATGGGAAGCTTTAGGCTTGACTGGGAGCTGTTGAACCTGGACATACTTCCAAGCCCTTCACATAATGTCAGAGATATCTTCTCCAAGTTTTGCAATACTTTATTGTGCTCTTGAAGTGGAGGAACATTCAACTTCTCCAAGTGAATAGTCTTAAGCTGAGTAAGTGAAGATAAGGCTGGTAGACTGTTCACTGTGGCTTTCTTGTACCCATAATTAAACACTATGAGGACTTGCAGTTTCTTCATGTAACTCAAAAATGATGGAAGAAAGTATTTGGTTGCAGAAAAGAGTAATACCAAAGCCTCTACCTCACCAAAATTCATCTCACACCATTGATCGTCTTCCATTGCACCTACATAGGTGAACCATAGAAGCAAAGCTAGATTAGAAAATTATAGGTTATTGCATATATTTTCTAAGAAATTTTGAATCAATGATCAACACCTAGATATCATTAAAATTCTATGGTATATCGAAATAGGAAAATTTATTAAATTTCTTATTGTCCTCCTTTTTAGGCATAAGAAACCTCTTCCTACCAACTATGCTACCTCAGGATGCCAAATATAGGGCCAAGTCTCGCATTACATCATGTTGAGAAAAGTACAGCTCAGAGGCACTGCCATAATTGATTGCTTGGCTCCTACTACATCCAATTACCAAGAAAACACAATGTATAAGACAAAGGAAGCTATGATCAAATGATATTGAGCACACAACAGTTAGAAATGAAGGCACTTACCTGAGATTGCTTGTTAAATTCAACAGATTTCTGCTTGCAAGCTCTAACAAGATGACAAAAGCATCGTGCCACTCCATATTTCTCACATAAATCCAAATATCCAATAATGCATCCACTGATATCTTTCTATCCTCTGGAAATGACCCCAAGTCTAAGAAGCACTCACGTGCTTCCTCATCCAGGGCATCAATACTGGTCTCCAAACATCTAAGAAGCCCTTCTTTGTGATAATCTGATATTGATTCCCCTTTTAAGAGTTGTTCTTGGCACCCTCATAGGCCGAATGAGGCTGACCATACAAAGAGCTTCCAATCACCTTCATAGCAATTGGCAGACCTTTACATTATGCTTGCACCTGTGATTCATACATTAGCAACACTAGTGAAAATTTTGTAGGTGGAAACCAATCAAATACCAAAAACAAAAAGTTGTTGAAAGCATGAATAATTGCCTGATAAGTATAAAGTTCATTCACAGGTTTTTTTTATTATTGTTTATGAAGATGAAGATACAATTGAGTATATGTCTAGAATCTATTTTAATGGATTACCAATACCATTGTTAAGAGCATAATAAGTATTAATATAGAATTATGTAAAACTATAATGATATCCTGATATGATATGCCACTGTAGTAATTGCTTGTAATTAGGGACATTTAGGAGAACACTATGTCACAATCATTAAATTGAACCAAACTTAGTACTAAGTAAAATAATATATTGCATATAAATTGCATTACCTGCTTGACTAGCTGGTTGTCCGCATTACTTGGAATTGATTTATGTCCAAAAGCCCCAAAGAGCATCGGCATCATCTAGCAATGGCAATTCATAAAGCCTGGTAGAGATTGTCATGCGGATGATAGAACGATCTCGGGTTGTCACAAGGGTCTTATAACCTTCACTTGTAAATGACAATTTTTCCAAAATTGCCATAGACCAGACATCATCCAACACCACAAGAGTTCGCTTGGCTCGCCTGAGCAGCTGCTACTGCAGTTGTCTATGTGCATCTTCGATATTCTGAAAATCAAGTTTCTTCCTCTGAACAATCTTCTCCCACATGGTCTCTAAAATTTCCCTCAGGTTTTGGGATTGAGAAACCGTAATGAAAATCACATTGTTTTGAAAAACACCTACCATACATAAAAATCAATTTGTTAGGATTGAAATTCCATAAATTGAACAAAAATATAAATTAAGTGCAAAAATATAGCCTTTCAGGAGATGAAAATGGTTTGAATAAATAAAATCCCCAATTACCTTTAACTTCTTGATCATTGCAGAGGGACAATGCCATAGTTGTTTTGCCAATGCCCCCCATACCTTGCACTGCCACAAGTGACACCTCTTTCTGGAACAGAATCCTCTTCAAATTCCAGATATTATTTTCCAGTCCCACTACAAAATCAGACTTCACTGAGCCACTACAATTAGAAGTAGAAGAAGCTTCGTCAAAAGCTCCATCAAACATAGCATGTGAACCCATTTGTTGTAACATCATGGCATTCTCATCAGGATCATTGGTGAGCCTGGGAATGATTGTTTCATTCAGGTTTCTCTCATCCACTGCCTCTAACTTGTACAAATGGTGAAGACACTTGAACTCCGATATGATATTCTTCAACTCAAGAGATAATTGGTCAGGCATTTGGTATGGAACGAAGTCACGGATGTCCTTTTCTAGCTGGTGGATTTCAGAAGTATATCTCAGTTTTTGGAGAGTATTAAGAGGGTTGGTTTTCTAGCACATTTTCACCAACTGAACGCCTTTATTGAGGATGCTTAGGGACTTCAAGTAGATGGGATTTGGTTCAGTCTCAGTATTTTGTATGTTTGGCAAACATTGGTGGACAGTTGTTTGAATAAGGCCTGTCAGCAGCACTTCTAATCGACAGCATAGCCCCTTGCAATTTAATGTCACCATCTTGTAAGGGATGTTTCCTTCAATGGATATTGTAAAGGGAAACGTTATTAAAAAAATTTAAATGGGTACCAATGGTTTATAGAGATGGAGTTGATAACATGGAGAAAATTAGCCTTTTGGATGCTTTGCTGTGAGGGAGGCACATTTTATAAGGAAAACACACGTTCAGAATGTGCGTGGCCGGGCAGACACGATACAATCGACACGTTTGGGAAAAAAAAGATAAATTAATGGTTTTTAGTCAACAGAAAGGATTTTAAAGACATTATCGGCCAGTGTTTGAATTTATTGTGGCAGAGATTACATAATATATCTCTTGATTTAAGCGTTAGTGCTTCCAAGTTAGGGAAAATTTTGCTGGATTTAGATCCAGAGATTTTCTAGCCTTTTCACTATGTTTTGAAAATAGAGAAAGACAAGTACTTTTAATAGTTTTTTGTTGGGGAAAGGGTTTTAAAGGAGTTCTGGGCAGTATTTTAATGAACATAAGGGCAGAAATTAGCTGACAAGTGACAAGATTTGTGCATATTTCAACTTTTGGTGTTATTTGGAATTGGTCTTAATTTACTTTATTAATGTCTGGTTGAGGCTGCAATATTAATTATATGTTTTTATGGTGGATCTCAGGACTATGTACCAAATTTTTTGATAAATTCAGTGCAAATGTTGTGGTGGATGGCAACACGGTGAACCTTGATCTGTGGGGTACAACAGGTACTAATGGTGGAATCATAGTTCTTATCCAAGATTTGCTTATTCTTCGATAGTCTTTGTTTAAAGACATTCTATATTTCATGTTAAACTGTAAGATGCATTTATTTTCCTAGATGTGTTTTCTTGGGTTTAAAGTTCTTAAACAATCATTTTATGTGCATTGCTAGTTATTTCAAAGAGTAACCATTCTAGGAGTTTAGATTTTAGGCCCTCTCTGAAAATTTGGTGGAAAAAGTCAAGAGGACTACAATAGATTAAGAGCTCTGAGCTACAGGGGAGCAGATGTTTTTATTCTGGCATTTTCTCTTATTAGCAAGGCAAGCTATGAGAATATTACCAAAAAGGTTTGTTTTATGTGGATTGTGCTTTATGCAATCTTATTTTGGGTTCTATTTGAAATAAATTGTGAGAAGACACATTCTTTCCACCCAAACAAATATAATATCTTGAAAGTTTGATGTGAGGATGTCTTGTTTACTAAAATGGTTGTCTAACATAAGTTCCACAATGATTGTGCAGTGGCTTCCTGAGCTGAGGAATTTTGCACCTGGTGTTCCAATACTTCTCGTTGGAACTAAAAGGTAAACGATCCTTTCCTTTGTTACATATTTGTAATTCAAAACATTTCCAAGCTAGAAAAAGGTTTCCAGAAGGTTTTTCCTGCTTTACTTCAGTAAGTGTTTGAATCCAGATTTTCCATTATTATAGAATGTTGTAACATTTACACCAAATGACAAGCAGATGTGCATAAATTGATATCCTATAACTTAGACTAGTATTATATTAACTATCTAACTTCTATGCAAAGCCCGCCACTATTTTCTCATAACATAATTTTTCAAGATTACATGTATGTTAGAGATCAGTTGAGTTGGGACTCGGGAGCATTGGATGTTTTCAACATTCATGTTATTTTAATGTGTATCTCAACAAGTCTTTGGTTGGTCATATGTTTGTCAAATAGAGTATGTAGATGCCATAATACCATAGACATGGTATAAAATCATGACTTTTTTACTGTTTTGCGCACAACTCATATTCAACAATTTTAGCTTAGCTTACAGTCCCTTTTTGGTATTTAGAACATTTGGAGATGGCTCACAGTTTTGATGTCAACTGCATTTTAGTGCATATTTTTGAACTTGAAGCCTCAAAACAAGATCAACACATGGGAAAAGCAAACTCAAAACAACCCTAAATCAGGCAATGCCTTGCTTCCATGCGAGGATTGATGTCAATGATATCCCAATCTTATTAGTTAGGAATAACACCCTCAAGCTTTCACTTTACAGGAATCAAGTAGAATGCAAATACATGAAAGGAGATAACAAAATATTGTTGTGTCAAACAACGAAAAATGGAAACCCATGCAATTAGAGCTAACAACATCACTGCAAGCTTAAAAAACCAATACTCCAAGATAAGAGGCATACCATTTGGCGCAATGCAGAGTCAAAGGATCTCTTTGGCACATAGCTTGGGGAAATATTAATTGTTGATGTTGATCTTGTGGGTTTTTTGGAGAATGACTAAATTTTTCTATTTGGAGATGTTTCATGTTTCCTTGTTCCTTGCCGATTTACCATGCTCACAGTGCTTGTTCTTTTTTTTTCCTGAAAATGCAGATTGAATGGAATCCATCTCATCCTCACAATATGAAACTGCAGATCCCTTACTTTGGGAGCTAAAATGATCACGATCATGGCTCTTCGAAGAGCTCACACTTCTAGAAAATTTTGGGGAAACAGACTGTTGCCTTGATCTATTTCCAACCTCACTTAGAGGCCTTGATGCAAGAGACAACCCACGCCTTGCTACAGGTGATGAACCTCTTGTCTGTGATATGCGGCGATCACTTATTGATGTAAGAAGATTTGAAGGTGGCTCTGTTGTGAAATCATCGCCCGAATGCTACAAGAAACTATCTTTTTCCTTTGTTTGCATATCCTGGAATAGAGCAAGGTCAGCATCATATCCCTATCTGTAGCATGTGGGGTGATCTGCAGACTTTGTCCCCTTTTGTGTCGTTCCACTTGGCGGTCCCTTGCAGGTGAACACCTTAGAGCCGGGGAAGGAGGCATTTTCTCCACACTATTTCACAGGTCAGAATTTAACTAGTGAAAGAATTCCCCAAGGAATTTCATGACCAGGAGTTTAAACTCTGCATTGTCTTTGCTTGCAGGCTTTGTAGAAGTTAACCGCGCCCAGTTTGCTTTTCTGTTGAACACAACAACCAAAAATTTCCGATCAGCTGGGTATGAAAACGAAGCCCAAAGTAGGACAGGGGATGAGCATGAAGCCCAAAGCAGGACAATTCATTACTATTATCGCAGGACGAACGGTTACACTTGTCAACTTTTTACTCGACAGAAAGGCGATGGGGAAATTTTTTGATTGGGTGGGGTGAACAGTGTTTGCTTACCCCAGTCCAACAAATATAATTCCTCCAGCGTAATTATTTACAACTTAACTAGAGTAATACAGAAAATAAAGAGAAAGCATTCTACATGCCTATATCAAAAAATTTATTCAATTCAACAACCAAAGGAAAATTGATAATAAAAAATGGAACACTTGAAAATGTGAACAAAAAACACCATTGTTCCCTTTACTTTGTTGGATTCTACAAATGAAAAATTAAATCAAAAGAGGGAATTGATTAATTAGAGTGCCAAGCAGATAGATGGAACCTGTAATTGATCACCGATGTTGATAACAAAAGAATTAGGAATGGGATTGACAGAAATCCAGTGTCCATTATTGAGCACTTGTAAATCAGGCACCTTATCCTGAAGAAGAAGAGTGAGTACAGTGGGGTCTGAATGGGCTGGTACACTGAATGTAAGCTCAGGATTTTGGAACTTGGGATAGTAGTTTATAACCATTTTTTTCTCATGCTTTCCCAGCGCTTTGTCAGCTAGGAAGTCAGATTCCACTCCCAGGCTCTCAGATATTGCCTCCAACAATCTCAGAGCAAGTGCCCTTACTTCTCTGCAATAGATACTGGCACGTTCTCTGCCATACTCATCAAAATTAAACACACATATCTAACAAATGAAAGAAACAAAATATTAACCTATAATTAGCAGGTTTCGAAGGCCAAGTATGAACATGGTCTTCTAACGGATAACAATGATGTCTCAAGTAGTCCCGCCAGTTGAAAACTTGATATTTGTGGACGTTGAAGCTGGTAGAAAAACGTATTTTACTGAATGGATCGTCGTAATAGTATTCCATTCGGTCTTCCACATGCATAGTGAAAAACTCCTCTGCCACTTCCACCATCTTGTTGCTCACCACATCTGGAATGCCATGATTGATTATCTGTTTGTACATGCAATAATAACAATAATGTGAACACCAAGTCAATCTCTACCAGAATAGTCGTTCCATCAGTTCCATTGAAGGGGGCCCATCCATTCGTCACGTTTGCTAGGCTAACAGATTGATTTCCCCAAATTTGAGAGGGTTTGGATTAGAGTGTTCGATGAAGAAATGATTCACAAGCCAAGGATAGCTATTAGTCAATGGACCAGTACTTCTCGCTGTCAAAGATTTAGTATTTTGAGGATCCAAGGCACTTTTAACAATAGAGGAAGGCTTTCTCAAAGCATGATAGGTTGCATATGCGATGAAGGTTAATATTAGAACATAAGTTCTGTATACACTGCGACTCGGTTTTGATTGAAAACACTATAACCGATCACAAAAATTACTCTCTTTAAAAAAAAGATATATGACGAAGATTTTTTTGAGAAAATACTGCAAACTCCATTTACAAGCATAAAAAAAAGCATCCGAGGAAAGATCCCTGGAGTAGCCCCTTAAATAGCATCGTAGGATGTTAAGCTACATCCCCAAAAAATTAACAGAAGGCAGGCTCTGCGTAGCCAACAACCTACAATTTGCCAAAATATATGTTCAACTTATTGGCCATGGAAAAATAAAGAGGGCCGACATCATTGTCCTCAAAAAAACTCACTGTCACTTTGCACTACAGCTCAGCAGACATCAACTTGTAAAAATTTATGATTAGGTCTACCCATCTTCATCTGTACGGTCCCCAGGTTTAGTAATTCCTTTCCCCATGGAAAACTATGCCATGCAACACTATTCTCATGGCTCTGAGCAAAAACCACTGAAGTCCCCAACTTATACAAATATGAAAAACAATAAAAGAAAAAATTACGAATTCATCAAAGGATCAATACCTGCGAATGAAGAAAAACCTACAACCCTAAATGCATTACTCCCTCGTTCACCCAATTGACATCTGGCGACTTTGCTGATGAAGAATAGTCTTGATCAAGATTTTCTCTGGTAAGCTATAAATATTCCCTAAAAATTTGTTTTCATTTAATACAACCATCTGGCTCAAATCATAGTGAGACAGTAATTAAGATAGGTGCAAGTTCACAAGAAAGGTCAATCTATGTCACTATGAAAAGAAGGATCTCGGTAACATCTCAATCTCAATGACATCACAGTGTTGAAATTACCTCTGCCTCAATTAATTACTACTCTTATAATATTATTTCAATACCACAGTAGTGAGGAGAATTAGTTATAAAGGTGTATTTACAGTTAAGGCTCGGTGTGACAAAAATATATCAGTATAATCTGTATTATAGTGAAGATCTTCAGTGTTATAATCACAGGTCAACTACAGTCTCGGTATAATCAAACACATGATAAGTATGACACTACAATTTGGAACTACCACAGTAAAAAATCTATCATTGTTTCGTGCTACCACAGTGAGAAAGGTCTCACTGGTTCGGTGCCATCACAGCTTGATGAGAAGTATGCCATTTCAGTTTGATGGTATCACATAGGGTCTCACAGAAATGGTCAACAGAAGTTAGAGACATGTACAGTGAAGTACTTACAATCGAAGCACAAAATAAGGTCAAAACAGTAATATGTATACACAGTGAAATAGTACATTCGATGATCTCGGAATAGCTGCTTACATTGGGTTTGAAAGAATCTGAATTCTTTCCTATGAAGTTGACAGTGCAAGAACCAACTAAAAGAAAGAACTAGTTTGAAGGTATAACAAATCATATCTAACTATGTAACTAGGTAGGTCTTCATTATAATGACTATGTAATTATGTACTTATGTAAAGATGAAGTCAATAATAATAAAATGAATCTTTGGTTTACTTGCTTCATGGGTTTGACACCGGCTTGGAGAGGAATTTATAATATTTTAAATGAGTGCTCATACACATCCTAATTCCTTTTCATTGAATAAAAATTATTTTTTTAAGATCAAACATGAAAGACTACTAACTTACATATGTAGGCATGACATGCCTCTCCAATAATCATTTACCTCCATTGTGGAAGACAAATATATAAGAACCAATGTTCAAATCGAATAAGCATCAATTAATATCATATTATCTTGGTGAAGAGAAGCTAAAGAATAGTGTAGGAGAGAAAATAAACGAGACATGTTTTTAGACCCCTGGATGGAATTTTTGGACCTATATTTTTTCTAACCTGTAGACCTGTAGTAAGCACATTAATCTCTAAATTTAGGCCAATGTAGCATCCACAATTTTGGCCTATTTCAGACCTGAAATTCAGCCTTATGGCCATTGTAATTTTGGCCTATTTTAGGTGTAGGATACATATAGACTCATATAAACATTCTACAAGGACCTATGTGTAGATAACAAATCAGATCTAACTATGTAACTAGGTAGGTCTTCATTATAATGACTATGTAATTATGTACTTATGTAAAGATGAAGTCAATAATAATAAAATGAATTTTTGGTTTACTTGCTTCATGGGTTTGACACCAACTTGGAGAGGAATTTATAATATTTTAAATGAGTGCTCATACACATCCTAATTCCTTTTCATTGAATAAAAATTATTTTTTAAGATCAAACATGAAAGACTACTAGCTTACATATGTAGGCATGACATGCCTCTCCAATAATCATTTACCTCCATTGTGGAAGAAAAATATATAAGAACCAATGTTCAAATCGAATAAGCATCAATTAATATCATATTATCTTGGTGAAGAGAAGCTAAAGAATAGTGTAGGATTGAAAATAAACGAGACATATTTTTAGACCCCTGGATGGAATTTTTGGACCTATATTTTTTTCTAACCTGTAGACCTATAGTAAGCACATTAATCTCTAAATTTAGGCCAATGTAGCATCCACAATTTTGGCCTATTTCAGGCCTGAAATTCAGCCTTATGGCCATTGTAATTTTGGCCTATTTTAGGTGTAGGATACATATAGACTCATATCAACATTCTACAAGGACCTATGTGTAGAATACATATAGACTCATATCAACATTCTACAAGGACCTATTTGAGGCGAATTCAACATTCTAAAAGGACCTATGTCAAAAGGGCTCAAATCATAGTAAGACAGTCCAATAATTAACAGTCAATAGTTTGCATTGTTACTGAACTGGGTAACACTTTAATTTTACATTATTACTCAACTAGTGGGTTAACAATTTATAACTTTTCAGGAATCCAGAGCTAAAAAGTTCCTGAGTTTTACCTTGTTAGAAAACTTGAAGGCATGCCTGAAATGGGTCAGAGTATCAACCAGTCTTCTCTTCTCCACCGTAAGACTTAGCAACTCTTTTCTACTTCGTCAGGCCAATGTTTCAGGATCACACCTTTGGTGGGAATGCCATATGGGCAACTCCATAGGAACTTTAGATGCACACTCAACAATTTTAGTCCCACTTAATTACCATCTTTACTATTTACCTTCCATAGGCTCACTTACCTTAACAACCACTTGCTTAATTAATGGTGGGTACAGCACTTAGAACTAAACGAGATTTAACTTCTTGAACTTCCAAGGCCTGTCAAGTATAAGATCACTGTCCAGATTATTAGCTTCTTCCAAGGCCTTTTCTGCAAAAGAGACTGCAAGAGTAGGATCCCATGAAGTTAACTCCAATGCAAGCCCATAATCTGTATCAACAACCTCAAAAAATTTAGGATACTTGTTGCATAAATTAGTTCTGAAATCCATGGGGAGACCCATATCGGTAGCTAAGTGGGAAATCTTCTCCAACAATACCCTCTTGCTCATAGACATCATTAAAAGCTTCCTGATATTCTCAACAAAGAGGCCCTCCATTTGAGATTTAATCTTCACTTCTTCCAAGTGCAGTTGTTGTGCCTGGGGGGTCAATGTGAAATAGAATCAGTATCCTGGACTTGTTCATTGTATATTTCAATCATTTGAACAACAACCTCATATATAAAGGTATCCTTTCTTTATTTTGATATCTGGAATAAGTCATTCAAGGCTCGATAGTTCACACCCCAACTCTCCTCTGCAGAATCCTTGAATTAACAATGATCAAAGTCTGCTTTGGCTATTAGAATAACCATAATAGACAAGTTAGGGAAGTAAAGGCATTTATATTACCCACCTCTTTCTAATAGTACTAGTAATTTGTAACCTTCACAAATTACAAGACAATCCTCCAAGCATATCCTATCGAAGGTCTCTTCCAATCCTGTAGAGCCACATTCTTTTGGAAATGTGATACCAAGCACTTTGCTATACCAACCTCAGTGATTAATTTTTTTTATGTTTCCTCAATGGAAAGAAGAGGAGCTTTAAGAGAAATTCTATGGCACTGCTTCTCACTAGTTTTTGTAAGATCCCCTTCTGGACCAATCATGCATTCCATTAAGGTGAAAATTTCTTTACGAATTGGATTAATAGGAGGGTCTGTCAATTGAGCAAACATCTGCTTTAAGTACTCAAATATTATTTTTAGTCTATTTGACATCGTAGCTAAAGGTGTATCATTCCCCATGGAATCAAGAGATTTTGTTCCATATTTTTCCATAGGAAGCAACACCATTTCCAAAGCCTTAATTGTTTGTCTAAACAATGAAATGCATATTTAAACAAATAGCTCATAAATGAAAACATACATTCAAAAATACCTCATAGCATATTTACATACAAATCACTTACCCATAAGCCTTCATTAGTGACAACAAGCCATATATTCCCATGTTTTCCATTGTATCACCCAAACTATCAACTTGTAAACCAATACAATCAACACGCTATAGAAAATTTATAGTTGACATCCAGGGTGACCAAGTCCTTCCATACAATACGTGTGATCATTTAGTCAACATTTTATTTGCAATAAAATCCAAATGAGGAGTTTCAAAACTTAGTCCAAATATTAAGGAAAAAAAAATATTTGTTCTGTATCCGAGTTATCAAAAAAGAGTGGTTGGATTTGAGAAGTTATATATGAACAACAACAAGATGACCATCTAGATCGATGACTTTTCCAAATACTTCTTCGGCCACCGAATGAAACTATTTTCCTTCTCCTTCAAACGAACACATCCATCTATTTTATCTTCATACGGAAGGGGGATGTTACTTGTGACATTAATGAAATTTACATTTGCGTCTTCTGGACCAAGTGGCACTCCATGTATGATAGAAATTGATTGAATTCGTCCAATGCCAGCAATAGCACTGTCATATGGATCTAATATATTCACTTTGTCACCTACTTGGAGTAGGTCATCCCCTACCGGAGTTAATAAGCACTGTCAAAAATGAAAAAGTATACATAGATATTAGGAAAATAGTAATTACAATTAAATTGCAAAAACATACATAGCTATTTAATTAACTGAATAATATGCACTCACTGAGTTAATATCTGAAATACCAGCAGGATTTGGCACCGATTGGGAATGTTCAGGTGCATCAATTTTGTCATATTTTAGAACTCTCGAGGTAACCATTTTTCCTTTAACATCCTATATGTGATTTCATTAGGCACAAATCAAATATTACATTAAAACAAAATAAGTTTTAACATAGCAGAAAACAATAAATATAATATTAAAACATAAAAATATTAATAACACTAAAATAGAAGCATATAGCTCTTGTAGATATCTACAAAAACATACCTTCACATGTTCATGGCCCTTTTTTGAGTCATTTAGCATTCTTGCACCACCCAAATTTACATTTTCTTCCTGTGATTGACAGGAATTTCCAATAAAAGAAGGCTTCATGAGTGAAGGGAAATGGAACCAAAACATTAACATATTACAAATTCAAGTGAAGCACTAGTTGCAAGGGAATTATAATTTGCTTACCTCATCTAAATCAATGTTAAATTCCTTCTTTTTCCATGCAGCAACAAGAGGTTTAATGGAGGAGGCTATGGTTGACATTGTCTTTGCCAAACCAGTTATACATTGCATTGCATGATTATAATCCTTAATATGGTTTTAAACAGTAGATAAAGCTCCTATTTGTCTACTCTCGACGTCAATAGATGGAAAAGAACTTTCTACTGGATTTTCTGACATATAATTATGTTTGGAATTTTCCAAGTCTGCCATATAATGAGCCATTTCACTCACCACTGGTTCTCTTTTAGCTTCTTCAACCTACAAATAATTTTCAATGCACAACTAGTTGGATATTAAGAAAACTCAAAACACATAACACAATGTACAATATTCAACAAAAAAATTGTATACTTACAAATATTTGTTGTTTGGCTCGCAACCCACCCCGACCCAAAAAATATCAAGCCTTCACCTGCTCTCTTGCTTTCTTCACTCTTATACTCTTTGACAAATACTCTTCAGCACGTATACTTTCCTTCAAATATTCCCATTGTTTGGGAGTCAAGCTACTCTCCCTATCTTTTCCATCCAAGATTAATTTTCTGCATTTATGCCTGAAGTTATTCATCAAAATTCTCATTCTGCGCTTATAATATTTACTAGAAATCCTTCCACCAATAGTCTCAAACACATTTTCCATTTGTTGGATCACTTGATCAACATTTCTTGGATCTTGATCTGCAAATTTGGATTTGGTAACATCCAAATGAGACCTTATTCTTGTGCCCAACTCTATGGCCCACCTTGACGCATTTGGTCCAGTAGGCTCACCATCTTTTACCTCAATCAAGTAAGCCTTCTTCCCTTCTGATTTTCGTTCTTTTTCTTCCCTTTCTGTGGACCTATAAAGGCTTTGACTAATTCTTTGTCTTTTGACTAAAGCTGATACATCTTCAAAACCAAGACTAGGTGATGGAAAATCACTCATACTTGTGGCTAAAGAAGGTGTGGTAGTTCCTAGCACCTTACTTGGAGAAGATGTAATTGGTGTGCTTTCTGTGGCAAAAGACTGAATTGGTTGCTCCTTGTCCACAATAGGTGTGGCACTAGGTTGCACACAAATCTCCTCAGATGTGCCTTCAAATCTTTTCTTTAACTGTAAATAAATTTCTTGCAACTCTACTTCATCAGAATGTGCCAATTTTTCGCGAACACCTTGGACATGATCATCTGATATATCAGGAATTTTATCATTAGAATTGTCAGCTTCATCTCCATGCATTGAATTACCATGGCGTTTGCTTCTACGAGTTGGCAGGGATATGTCTTTTCTTGCTTTTTGTTTATTCTCATTGTTTATGGGATCCAAGTTTCCCCTATATAAAAAAAAAAAACTTATCAAATAATGGCCTACATCATCAAATATATTATATACAACTTTCATTAAATATGCATAGAAATAAAAAGAGACGAAGAGTAACTACTTACTTATTCACCAAACCAAGAGATGAGAAATATTCTTCATTTTTTGTGATGCGTTCTTTACGAACACGCTCGTATTCTATCATATTTTCATCACTGCTAAGATCATTTTTACGTTTCAACCCCTTCTTCATAGTATTTATGTCCTACATTTCAAATTTAAAGAAAAAATATTAGTGCATGGACAAATAACAATTATAAAATATATCTATTATACGATCATGCATTATGATCAATGAGAATGAATTAACCTTAAATTGATAGAAGGAACACTTTAATCAGTATCAACACCTTATCTAGAATTATGGATTCTATTTTTTTAATTGCAAAAAAATTGTAATATTTTCATAAATTTATCACATAATAAAAACATAGCATATTGCAATTGGGAATGCAGATTGGTTGTCCCAGCCATTGTAACATTATTGAATCTATTATATGTGTACTGGTGTCAGTACCGTACAACTTTGGTGAAGAGCTCCTAAACCATATTAAGACTTTGAGCCCTTAGTAAACAGACTCTAAAGACTTACATTTAGCTTCGAGGTTTGCAAGCTGAAAATCAAATATCCCGCAATAAAAATATACGCATCCCCCAATTTAACAACTAAAATAACATTAGAAGAATCTAGATTTTCCTGAGGAAAAAAACAACTATAGAAGTTACAAAATAAATATTAAAGTTAGCATAACTTCATGTAGACAATTTCAATTATGGATCTAGTAATCCTCTTTAAGATAAATTGAATCACTTCATGCTACAATAGAGTCACTGGAATGAAACAAAATTCACACAACGTGAAAAATGAATGATAAATTTCACACAAAGTTTAATACAACCATCTGGCTAATCCCATGGCCAAAACAATAAAATCCATTTGCATAGTGAAAATTTATGCCATAAAGTCAAGGTGATAAATCATCATCATGATCATTTGCGTGGTCATCAAGATCACAATCCTGATCACTTGTGTATACATCTTCTTGAGTTCCTTCATTGTCCTCGTACATTATATTGTCCTGGCCATGAATTATGTTTTCTAACTCAGTCTCTTCACTGGGAATCAATGCTTCATCTTCAAATACTCTATCTCCATATTCAGATTCTTCCTCCAATGTTTCTTGTAAACTATTACATTGCCCATCAACCATTATATCAACATATTCCATGAATTTCCTTTTTGAGCGGGGCTCTATTTGAATGACATACGACCATCCTGAGCTTGTCACATCACCAATTAAAAATGCCTGGTTAATTTGAATAGGGGAAAAATATGGCTCATTGGTCTTCAGCAAAATTTGGCGTGTATTTGCACGTACAAATCCATACTCATCATGTTGTATTGCAGATGGCTTGATCCATTTACATTTTAATAATATAGGACTAGTTTCACCATAATCAACTTGAATAATTTCTTGTATGAATCCAACATACAAGTTCTTTTCATTGTTGTGATGAAATTCAACACTAACAATACAATCACAATTTTCCTTTCCTGTGTCCCTTTCTTCCACTCTTAAATGAGTACCATAGGCCCACATCCCACTGAAAGAAGAAGCCCATATACTTGGAGGTTGTGAAAGCTAAATTTCCTCCTTCGTCATATCTTGACCTTCTTGTCGTGCATCATTAATTGCATCAACAATCCAATCATCAAATTTTGGAAAAGAACGATCTCCAAGGTTCAAATCTTGAAGTGTACGCTTTCGAGATGGATGCATCCATTTTTGAATCTCTTCTTCGCATTTTCTGCATAGAATATGAAAAGTAAGAGTGATAATAATTTAGCTATTAAATGAAATTAAATAAATAAATTATGATGTAAATAATATTTTACCTACGCCACTTATCGAATGATGATGTGTTTTGAAGAACATAGGCATGTATGGCAATTCTTTCCTCATTTGATAGCTTGAAGCGACACCCATTTCCTTCTAATACTTCACCTGCAACTCTCTAGTCGTCATCATCATCCCATACACGCCGATTGACATTGCTAAAATCCTTCATATATTCTGTGCAAAACCCTATGGCCTCTTGCATTAAATATCCTTCACAAATGCTACCTTCTGGTTTTTCCTTATTACGAACAAACTTTTTCAAAACTTTCATGTATCGCTCTATAGGATACATCCATCTTGTTCTTATTGGGCCACAATGCTCTAGTTCATGTTCTAGATGTATAAGAAGATGCATAGAAATATTGAATATTGTTGGTAGAAATTCTCGTTCCAATAAGCAGAGGACTTCAACAACCTCTTCCCTCAAATTATCAAAGTTTGAAGGATCTAGCACATGCAAACTCATTCTTTTTAAGATTAGGCCCAACCTTATAATTTCCAATCTTGGTCCCTTTTCCAAACTTGATATGACTGCAATAGGTAAAATATCCTCAATTATGACATGATAGTCATGGGTCTTGAGGCTTCTTAAGCTATTATTTTCGGTTTGGCTTCTAATATTACCACTTACATATCCAGTAGGACATCGAGTCTGAGACATCAACTTTAAGAATTGTGCACATTGATCCTTTGTCCACACATAAGGAGCAATAGGTTTTTTGTATTTTCCATTACCATATTTTTCAACCCAAAGATTTCGAACGAATCTTTAGTTCTTTAAGGTCTAGGCGTGATGACACTGTATCATATGCACCAAAAAGAGTTTCTATAATAGCAAAAGCTATGTTTTTCTCAGTATGCATAAAGTCAACAATATTCCTAATGGTTATATGCTTAAAGTATGGCAATTTATAGAATATGCACACTCTTTTTACACCACTATCGTAAAGTGGATCATTTTTACTACCACAAATGCCACCATTTTCAATAAATTGCATTCTTTTTTCTCCATTCTCAATAATGTAATCACTTGTTATTGCTAGTGGTGCTTCACGATTCTCTTCCTTACCATTGAAACGTGACTTTTGTCGACGATATGGATGCTCCATTTTGAGGTAAGCACGATGTCCACAATAAATACACTTGTGCAAACTACTTGAGTGCCTCACAAAACCCTTAAAGATGCAAGCTGGACATCCATGGTATCCATGAACATTGAGACCAGTCAAAGTGCCATATGCAGGAAGATCATGGATTGTAAACAATAAAGAAGCTCTTAAAGTGAATTGAATTGAATTACTATCCCCTAAAATTTGAATTGCTTCAATTCCTTTCCACAATTCCACTAGCTCATCAAATAATGGTTCTAAATAAACATCAATTGTATCTGAAGTCACACTTTTTTTCCCCAGTATGATCAATGACAACATCAAGAAAAATGGCTTCGTTGCTAACCATGGAGGCAAGTTATAATTTATTAAAAACACTGGCCAAGTTGACCATTTAGTGCTTTTATATGAGAAAGGGTTCACCCCATCTAGAGCTAAACCCAGTCTTATATTGCGAGGATCTTGGGCAAAATCAGGGGATTTATTGTCAAATTCCTTCCAAATCTTAGAATCAACCACAAATCGTTGTTTTCCATCGGTGCTCTTGTTTTGGGCATGCCATTGCATTAGCTCGGCAATGTCTCGACATCATTCGAAGCAACCGTGGGATTAGTGGAAAGTGGCGAAGAACCCTTCTCGGAGCTGAATTTGATTTCAATCCTGGTCTATACCTCCCTTCTTTAAATTTTGGACATTCAGTCTCACTTGCAAGATTTTTGCGAAATAATACACAACCATTCACACATGTGTGGATGTTTTCATACCCTAAGCCTAGCTTAGTGATTTGCACTTTACATGCTCTTCGTTTTGTTGGCAGTGTGGAGTCGGGTGGTAACAATCATTGTAAAAATGCCAATAACTCATCAACACTCTCATTTGTCCAACCATGCACCACTTGCAAGTTAATAATTAAAAGGATTGTTGTTAAATGACTTAAATTGCAAGTACCATACATAGGTTTTAAAGCATCCTCCATCAACTTCTGCCATTCATCCTTGAAACCCTCATTCAACATTCTATCAACTTTAATCCCTTCATCAAAGGTTCCTAACTTTTCATTTGTTTTTGTTGCCTCTTCATCTATGTCTAGTGCCTCTACATCTCTCATGCTATGCAATTCTATCCTATCTGGATAACAATTTTGAGGGAAAGGGCTTATACCGCTATGCCCATATTTTAGCATATGTTGAAAAATCACACTTCTTTTTCTCATTTTCCCACCACGAAAATCATTACATGGACATGCATATTTAAGCAAGCTCTTCTCATCAGCTATTCTCTCATCATGTGCATGGTATTCATCTGTTGTCAAAATTGGGCTTTGACTCATCTTCAATTTTCTGCATTCAAAGATGAAACTAATATGTTAACTCTTTACTTTCAACTCTTTTCAGAACCTTATTTTTAAAAGAGAAGTTTCAGCTCCTATTTGAGCACAAATGTCAATTGTGCAAACTTTTTAGAAACAACATATAGGAAGAGAAGACTACACATTTTTTACCAGTGTGAACACACCCATACACAACAATCACATAGTTAAACAACAAAAGAAAGTCATATTTGAGAGAAAGCTTTTGGATTAGCACTTGTTTGAGGAGATATTTTTGTTGTATTTACACCTTTTGAACGCAAATCTATCAGCATGACAGCAAAAAATTTTGGTTTTGAACGCAGATCTATCAGCATTACAGCAAAATGTTTTGGTAAATATATTAGCATTCTTAAGGGCACAACCCTTGCGGACATTTTTAAACATTCATTACATCAACAGTGAGGAGAAGAACACACCAATGGGAGTTGCCTTAGCAGCAAATAGGATGCATCACTCAGCTAAAGGGGAGGCACTTGGCAATGATGAAGTCACAGTTACCAGTAGTGAACTCTCTCCTTTAAAGCCTATTTCTGACATGTTCCCAGAGCTCATTCCTAGAAAATGAGGGCACTCCAATTGAGGGAGTCACTTACCTATTCATGGCATCATGACGAGTTACAAATTATCACCTTTTTGGCACTTGAAGGGAATACATTCTGTTTTTGGCCACTTGCATGGAGGGCACATTAATGAAGGATTTACACCACATTCTCTCCTTATTCCTAGCATGCAAGAGGGTACATTATTTGGAGATTTACATTACTTTTCTAAGCTTGAAGAAGTTCACCCTAGTAGAAAATATGCCTTTGGAGTCATATTTGTTATTCCTATATTCATCTATAATTATGTGAATGATCTTTGATACTCATTCAAGACCTTCACAAGTTGTAATAATATTACCTAGGATAAAATTTCTCTTAATAAACTCCAGTTGATCAAGAAAAATGGCTCAAGCTGCCATATTCCTGATTATAAGACACATTACAAAGTGTGATAGGCCGACAATTTCTCACTATGTTTATCTTGTTGTCTATCTTGAAACTGTTAATCAAGGTTGTCATTGATGTCAATGTGGCATTGACCAAGATGTCAATATTCTTGAGATGCCTAGACCCAGTATGATGTCAAGATGACATGGTTGATGGAGGACCATTTGATGACATGAAAAATGTCTAGGGACATGACATGAAGAACACTTGAGGACTTAATGACATGGATATGACTATACTTGATGACATAGATGTCATGGACAATCATGGAAAATTGTTGGAGGGCACTCTTGAAATTATAACAAAAATGATCTAATTTCAGGAACAGTCACAAGAAAAATATTTTTTGTCTCCTTGGAGGCATCCTTTCACATTGGCTCCTTCACCATCTTAAAGAGGACTCTTTCCTCTTTCCAACAAGCCCTCACTCAGCTCCTAACTCCAAATACTCTAAGAGAAATTGATTTTTGAAGTTTACATCATAGTTATTAAAACTGGAATCGGTGACCGGACCGGTGGACCTAATGAACCAAGTTTCAAACCGGAACTGGTCTAACCAGTAGCAGTCAGATCTCAATGAACCAGTTTAAAAAAAAAATACATTAAATAATTATTTTTTAATAAAAAAAACTATTCTCAAGATTTGCAACCTTGAGTCCAAGCCAATAGAGACAAAATATGCAAAGTTTGCTCATTTATATACCATGCAAAGGTGAATATATCAAAATGGCACCAAGTGCAATTGGAAATCCTAGTGCTACTCAATGTGTTGAGGAGGTGCGGGCAGGAAATTCCTTGTATGCTTGTGGGATGCAAGTGTAGGTGCCAAGGAGGAGCTTTGCTAGAGTAAGCAGCTTTGGTTAAGAGTGATTCCTAGCTAGGAGTTGGTGAGTAGGGTTTTCCATGTTTTCTCTAGTTATGGTTTGAAGAGATTGACTTGTATCAGCTTGTAATAAGATGTTGGTATGTAGATGTACTTCATCTCTTATATATAAATGAAGTGTTTAAGTTGTCCAAATACTTGCATCACTTTCAGCTTGTATTATCTTCTTGTTTAGGGGATTCCAACACTATTGTTCAAGCTGATTTCACCTATGATATTGCTGAAATTGTTGTGATTTAATACACATCATAGAACATAAAGGAGCATATTTTCTGCTGTAATAAAAATATTTCAGATCTTTTATATGCTTGACAAAGTGTGCCCTGCATGTTAGACATTGTTGGCAGTGAAGTCCACATATATGGTATTTATTCTCTTGAGCTGCCTGGTGATTTGGGTTGAAGTGAATTTAAGTATTTTCTGTTATAATTGAATATTTCTTATTGGCCCCAAGACTGAAAGTTCACAGGGAATAGATCTAAGAAACATCATTTTTTAGGTGAAATTACTGAATTTGCATTATACCCCAGATTCATGAAATTCCTACCGTGACTGCTGGAATGACGTGATGTTCATCTGTTCATCGGGAATAGATCTAAGAAACGTCATGTTTTAGGTGAAATTAACGAATTTGCATTATAGCCCAGATTCATGAAATTCCTACCATGACTGCTGGAATGATGTGATGTTCATCTGTTCATTGAAGATTATTTCGGGAATGCTGAATAGCAAGACAAGAGGCTGAGGAGGAAAAGTTTGATTTGAATTTTTTACAAGGTAGATTTCCTGTAGAATTCATACTGTTGTATAGACCCCCCTTGGAGACACAATTGTGATGGCTTGGATTACAATCCTATGGCAGTAAATTGTGGATAGTTATCTGGTTAGAAGCTCGGATTGCAGAGATTACAAACTCGTGGACAACTTGGTTTAAGGTTGGAAGTCCCTCACATGCATATATACCCTCGGACCTTAACTCATTCCTCGGGCCTGTGATATTACAATCCGCAACAGGAGCTTTAGTCCTTGTGTAGTCCTGTAGCTTATTGCTATGGAAAATCACCTGTGGTAAGCATATTTGTGGAAGTATCACAGCTCGGATCTGAAGCTTGAAGGGTCAAGCTTGTAGACTGAACTTTGAACCAGTGAATTGAGGCTATCTGGCTATATGTGCTAAGGTTCGGTACTAGACTTACACCTTGAACCTGTGACTGTATTAGACTTGGACATGAGCAAGAAATAAAATCAGACGTGTTGTGAAGAGACATTTGGACTGATCTCATGTAGACTTCAGACCTGTTGCTGCTGCACCCAAATTGCAGACCTCTGTACTTTTAGACCTGTGTGAAGACTCCAAAAATCTAAATTGTGATCATCTATTCATCTCGAATCTGTGGCATACTCCTATAAGTTAGTGTGAAAGTGGACATTCCGAGGCAGAATAAAGGGCATCTTTGTCACTTATTCTATATGGGATACAAGACCAAGAACACCATTGAAGCTTGTTGAATTGTATTACAGTGAATCCCCTTGTGTAGGTTTGGTTGGTAAAATGGAAGCACTATATTAAAGGTTGAAAGCACAATATTGAATTTGTTTTGAAAATCCAGAATTGAGAAGAAGCAGCCTCTAAAGAGTTTATGTACAACCTTCTTAATGCAGGGTTGAAGCCTTTTTAAAGGAGATCTAAGATCAGGTCTAAGATTAGGATCAGAAAACATAGGAAACTTGACTTGATGCCTAATGATGGCCTAATAAAATTTTAGGAAGTAATTAAAAAAATCCATTGTTGATCTTCAATCTCTTGTAGTCCCAACCTACAGTAGCCTTCCATAGATAAGTTTTCTAAGGTTTACATGAACTGTCAAACGAAACTACGAAATGGAACTCAGTGTGATACATTGTTTTCAATTGAAACTAAGTAAGTCAAGCTCCTTTTATGGTAAACATCATAGTTTCCCGTTGCTTCTTTAACAGAAGCTTGATTTGATGCCTAATGATGGCCTAATAAAATTTTAGGAAGTAATTAAAAAAATCCATTGTTGATCTTCAGTCCCTTGTAGTCCCAACCTATAGTAGCCTTCCATAGATAAGTTTTCTAAGGTTTACATGAACTGTCAAACAAAACTACGAAATGGAACTTAGTGTGATACATTGTTTTCAATTGAAACTAAGTAATTCAAGCTCATTTTATGGCAAACATCACAGTTTCCCATTGCTTCTTTAACAAAAGCTTGACTTGATGCCTAATGATGGCCTAATAAATTTCTAGGAAGTAATTAAAAAAATCCATTGTTGATCTTCAGTCTCTTGTAGTCCCAACCTACAGTAGCCTTCCATAGATAAGTTTTCTAAGGTTTACATGAACTGTCAAACGAAACTACGAAATGGAACTCAGTGTGATACATTGTTTTTAATTGAAAATAAGTAAGTCAAGCTCCTTTTATGGTAAACATCAGAGTTTCCCGTTGCTTCTTTAACAGAAGCTTGACTTGATGCCTAATGATGGCCTAATAAACTTTTAGGAAGTAATTAAAAAAATCCATTGTTGATCTTCAGTCTCTTGTAGTCCCAACCTACAGTAGCCTTCCATAGATAAGTTTTCTAAGGTTTACATGAACTGTCAAATGAAACTACGATACATGGATGAACTGTCAAACGAAACTACGATACATGGATAATGAGATATCAAATGAATGGATTAATAAATCAGGGTTGTATTGGTTTAAGTAGAATAAATGTAAGTAAAATTCCCCCAAACCCTCTTATCTGATGTAGCTTTATCTCCACATCACTGAAGGATAATTCAATGAGGTAGCAAAAATTATTTTCAGTCATGACCATAACACAGGTGCCATAGAAAGGTCCTAAGCCATGTGTTGATAATGAGCCATGCGAAATTAATGATCTCTAATATGTGAGGATACACCCCTGTGCTAATCCATGCAAATTTGGTGAAGATGACATATATCATAAGCGGAATTTGAGATCGAACTGAACCATACGAGCCTCAGGAACTGTAATTGTTTTTATTTAAACTTTTCACCCCACATCATAAACAGTGCATTTCTTAGATCGAAATCAACATATACAGTGAGCAAATAAGGGCAATAGAAACTAGTTTGGAGGCTTATAAATAAGTGAAAAATATCAGTTTTGAAGGCAAAAGTGGACCAGCGTTGACCCCTTGAAATCCATGATCCTTACCCAAAAAAATTGTATGAATCGATAATATCTTAAAACAAACAGAGCAGATACAAAGCCAGGAAATAGAAAAATATTAAATCCGACTAACCTGTGACTCTGGGTATGCAAACTTCAATTGTGAATTTGCTACTGCCCGCCTCTTCAAAAGCCTCCAAGTTCTGTCTAATGTGTTTTTATCCATGATAAAACCTGTAATTATATAGAAATTCGCAGCCCTAAAATAACCCTCTCACCAACAGCAAAAATCCTCCCGCCAAGAGCAAAACTTTGGCGCCAAATAACCAGCACGACCAGTTTTCATCCAGCTTTTATCTAAATTTTAGAACCAACTACATGGCACCGAAGACCCAGAACCTCATCTTCCTGAACCAGTCCGGGTAAGAACAACCAGTTTTCCTCTGTTCTTGGGCTTTCATACTGGTGAAATCAACCATGACCTCTCCAGACTTCGACTTTTGACGGACTTCGAATGTGGCATGCCCTCAAAACCTCGTCTTTCCCCGACTTTGACTTTTGAAAAACTTCAGCATGCCCTCAAAACCTCGTCTTCCTAAACCAGTTGAACCAGTCGAACAACGAGTTTTCTTGGGCTTTCAAAGTCAAGTTTCATACCAATATTTTTGATAAAATCAACGCATGCCAATGCCAATATTCAACTTCGACTTACTTTTAGAACCCCGTCTCCCTGAACCAGTCGAACAGCGAGTATGAAATAAACACATTACTTCGACTTACTTCCACTTTTGTTGTGGACACTTATCGATTAAAAAGATGGAGTGATTACTATCTGGTCAATATTTTTTTAATGAAATAAACGCATTACTTCGACTTAATTCCACTTTTGTTGTGGACACTCCTCGATTAAAGAGGTGGAGGATTACTATCTGGTCAAATGCATGTGTGTGATTGAATAAAGTGGGAGGAAAGAAAGTGAGATTAACAAAATCAAGTCACATCAATTTTCACTTAATATTCCCATCAAAAATGGTTGGTATATTGTCATATCAATTTTAAATTAATATCCCCATCGAAAATGGTTGGTCTATTTCTTTTTATCATATACCATTTGGCAAAGAGTTAGACATTGACTTAATCGATAAGTGAACGAATCTTGTTAAAAGGAGATTTATTTTAAAATTTTATTACGTCATTCTAAGTTGTTAAATAAATGGATAGCTTTAAATGGATGACCCACTTTTCGAATGCGGCATGCCAATTTTCGACTTACTTTCAAAACCCCATCTTCCTGAACCAGTCGAACAACGAGTTTTCAAAGTAGGTATTTTTTATAAAATCAACGCAGGACTTACTCATTCCTATTTCCACTTTTCGAATGCGGCATGCCATTTTTACAAAGCTTCAAACAATTTTTTTAAAATAATTAAAACTTACTTACACTTTTCGAATGAAGCATGCTTACTTCCACTTTTCGAATGCGACATGCCATTTTTACAAAGGTTCAAACAATTTTTTTTTTAAATAATTAAAATATTAATATTAATATTAATATTTATTATTTTAATTATTAATTAAATATAAAATCACACTATATTTAAAATTTAATTTTATATAATATAATTAAAACAAATAAAATATAAATATTGATAATTAATATTTTAATAAATTCAATAAAATATAAATATTGATATTTATTATATATTTTAATAAATTAATAAAGGTTCATATCAAATAATATATATATGTTAAATTGGTGTCACACAATATATGTATGTTAAACATATTATAAATAAATTATATATGTGTGTGAGGTTTGAGTAGGTTTAATGGTTAAGGGTATGTGTTTCCTCCTAAGAGATCATAGGTTCAAAACCAGAGGGGGTAGAGTATGTATGTCTTTGTAAACTTAGCAGTCAAATCGCTACGCGGAGGTGGATCCCTTGTCCCACAAACAAGGGGGTCTCATACACCAATTTGGTGTTTGGCTTGGTCAACCTAACCTTAAAATTAGATTATTATTATTATTATAAGTATAACAAAGATTCATGCACTCTCCAATGGGAGTGAGGTTTGAGCAACGTCACGTGGAAGGCATCTCGCATGAGTAAATACAAGTGGAGTGAGGATGAGGGAGTATCACACCCTCAAGTTAGTGTTGCGACGACCGAGTGGTGGGGGCGCGACGGGTGCCCAACTCGGGTATAATGTGCGACAGCGATGTGCAATATTGGGCATGCCATATTGGCGAATGCCCACCTTGGGCGCGTCGTGTAGCGGTGGGCAGAGTCGTGCGATTTGGCAGACATGATGAGTGGAAACGTCAAACATGTGTGTGCCCCATAGTGGGCAGACGAGTCAAAGGCGTCAGGCAAAGTTGTGTTGGTGAGCGCATTCGGTGTTACGGGAGCGTTGTGTAGTGATTGGGCGAGCTGGGCAGGACAGGGTGCGGGCAGCCAATCGACAGTCGTTGGGGCGGATCAGGAACTCATGGTGGCAAGGGGAATCATGGGTATAATATTGATCGCTTTGAGGTAAATGAGGGGTAGGGTATCCAACATTAATGTTTCTTGGAGAACTGTCATCCAGTACTTATCAAAAACCTAATGGAAAGGGTATTAGAAACAACTAAGAGAATTTTAACAGTACTGCAGATGGATTCAGAGAATCTTGTATAAGTGAAATGTAACACTTCGATATCAAAATTGCAATTTTCCATTTATGGCATGACACAATTAATAATTATTGACATAAATGACTAATTCATATACTTGTTGTACTATTCATATTTTTATTCTTGGACTATAATAGTGATTTACATTAATCATTATTAATTTAGTCATATATTTTAATCCTAGGCTAAATTAGTCATTTAAGTTAGTCGCTTTTAGTTTAGTCACTTATTATCTAGTCATATATTTTATCCTTAGACTAAATTAGTCATTTAAGTTAGTCGTTTTTAGTTTAGTCACTTATTATCTAGTTGTATATTTTATTCCTAGACTAAATTAGTCATTTAAGTTAGTCATTTTTAGTTCGGTTACTTAAAATTGCTCAAATTTAGTAGTAATTCACTTGAAATAATAGTGGTGACTAACTTTTTTAGTCACCTGGTCATTATTGAAAGGCTCAATCAGGCCATCCACAAGTGCATTTTATATGTTCTTCTACGGGCCTTTGCTTTATTTTATTTATTTATGTGTGATGTTATCTGGTATTTTCAAATGTTAGACATCGGGTCTGTAATTAGAAGATCCTATGGCCTTTTCCTATTTCTATTGGAAGATCTTGTATGGTCGGTAATTGATCTGTTTTTACTTTCTAGAAATTATAATCGATGGTAGTTCCACATGGAAATTTTTGGATTATATGTATTGTTGTTTGATTAAGAATTATCAACTTGTTTTGGTCTGTTCATTTCAAAAATTGAAATCTATAAGAATAATATTAACATGTGCTATCACGTAGGGCATTATGACAAATTTGGAAGTAAAAACAACTCTGTCTTAAATCAACTGGTGAGCTTGTTTCACCATGATTTCTTTCCAAGGCACATCTCTCCCATAGAACCCATCATATATTTTAGGGATTGTATGTTCCTTAAGTGGGCCTTAGTTAGCGAAGGAGTTTTACCATGATTTATCTTCAAGGTACATCTCTGCCACAGAACCCATCCTATATGCTGGGTAGTGGATGTTCGTTTTATGGGCCTTAATCACCAGAGGAAATTGGATTTCTGTGGATCTTTCCATATGCTATCGACCTCTCAAAAGTTAGCGAAGGAGTTTTACCATGATTTATCTTCAAGGCACATCTCTCCCACATAACCCATCCTATATGCAAGGTAGTGGATGTTCCTTTTATGTGCCTTAATTACCAAAGGAAATTTGATTTCTATGAATCTTTCCATATGTTATCTACCTCTCAAAGTACCATACAAGGTTCAATATCACAGACTGCATATGGTTTCAAGTGGGGCTTGTTGTAATTGCCAAGATGAATCCATTTACCATAGCTTTATTTCCTTTAATTACGTGATCTAACACTATGCTGCGAGTGAAGATTTAAATCTATCTTCTATGCAATTCTGCAATATTTTTTATCAAAATTTGAACTCAGGTTTAATTATGAACCCAGAATGCATGTAGGTTTAAGTAATACATATATACGAGTGACAGACTCAACAAATCCTTTCTTTAAAAGAGCAACCAAAGTACACTCAAAATCTGAGTCTGCCTTGGAAATAATTTGAACCATAATATCACTTGTAGATACAAGTTTCGATAGAATGTACACAATTGCCTTTAGTATCTACACATCAATGAAATTAGATAGTATTATTGTTGGTCTAACTAGAAGTGACTGAATGGTTGGCTCTCCCTTCTTTATAGGCTTTCCATACTCTTGCAATGGTCAAAACAATTGATTCACAATCTTGCAAATCCTTGGAAGTAGAAACCATTGAAACAGATGGTACTAGTTCGCAAGGAGAGTTTGACTAATTACACTATTTGGGGAAGAAAATGAGGTCACTCTGCTTATAAATCCTCCATGAAATTTTACTCTGGTACATTTTACTAATTATGTTTAGCTATTTCATATGTAGCACTTAATAACATTGTATTGTTATAGGGAGAGGATATTTTATTGAACCAACCATCTAGGGATTCTGGTGGTTGTTGGAATCCCCGATTCTACGCTGAGTAAACTCGTTACTGCAAGTATCCAACTACACAAAAACTGGCAATGGAAAGACAAGAACTTGGAAATGCAGAGTCATTCAAACCAATATATTGTCACCAAGACTACTACAACTGTATTGCAAGTAGAAAGGACTATTTAGATATGCCTTTGCAATCAATGTTGAAAAGAATATATTTAATATTATACTTGATTTCTATGGGATGGAGAGAATTTTTGAGTTTTACAGCTCAAATATTGGGTGATTTTTTAAGGATGTTTTGATTCTTGTAGGTTCTTTTTTCCATCCGTTCTTCACATTGATATTGTGCCAGAATATTTTGTTTTGCAGTTCAAATTATTTCCTCAAAAAACACAAAATAATTGGATTTTCCTGCTTGAAACATTATGTTAAACACTTTTTCATTTTTGAATTATTTGTTAATGAATTTTTGTCTTATATTCTCTTAGTTCATATTCTTTCGTAAAGTAGAAAACTTCATGCCCTTGCTACTGGGGTTGCTCATTGATAGAAAAGTGCAACCAACATTGACCTTCAAATATTTTTTGTTTCAGGTGCACTTCGTCATCCCTCCAAGATAGGCTAACTAAAGGGTCAGGAAGAGGTTGTGTGGATGAAATATAACTCAAGCTTCACACAAGCACTTGTATGTTATATATTTCTCCTCTCCTTTTATGATGACTACATTATTTTGGTTTGAGGTTAATAACTTGTGGGAGAACTTGGAAATAATTGTGACAATTGTTCTGCTCTTTATAAGAGGATCATAAAATGAAGAGTATTTTGGTCCCAATAACTAATATATTTCCATTTCTGAAGAACTCTATTATTGGACGAGGCATTTGCTTGTATCTAATGCTTTTCAGATACCTTTAAAAATGAATTTCTTAAAATATAACACTTGTTTAGAGGCCCTGGCCCATTCATAATGCTGCAAAGGGCATTGTGAGAACTCTAAATTAATCTGAGTCTAAAACAGTCACTGTAAAGTTGTTGAGATGATCTACAGACAAATATTATTTCATTTTCCACCTCTGCAGCGATTATAATTATCCAGTTCTGTTTTTTGTTAATTATTTATTTATTAATTTAATGTTTTTTCATATCCAGAGAAGAAAACCATAATTTTCATTCATGAAAATAAAATTACATTTTGTAGATACACCGTGTGCGACATCACTGGAGTATCCCTAACCTAGGGTGTAAAAATTATATCCTAAAGTATTCAGGACCTTACTCCATCACTTGGAATTAAAATGAATCCTTATTTTCCTCTTTATTAAGCACCCTACCTTCATTGTGCATCTTGGTGTTGCTGCCTGCTCATTGTATGCATTGGAATTGAAATGTAAATTATAGTTGTCATCATTGATTGGAAAAAATGGGATGTTTGACTAAATACTCCTTCATTTTCAATTTCATTGCATTTCGAGGTCCCAATTGTGCCTATAAACACGAAACGACTTAGTTCATTTCTGTGAAAATTTCATTGACACACAGAACTATTGGGAAAATATTGTGAAGTAGCCCTATAATGGTATGGTATTGTGTAAGTTTTTGAAGATGGATTTTGTTAATAGAAGTAGTGTTGAATTATTCATTTCCATTTTAGTTGTTTTGTTTGAGAGCATAATTGTCAAACTCTTTAGAGACTTGATATGGAGACCTTATGCATTCCAGAAAACCTATAAAGCCCAAGGGTAAGAGGCCTACCTTACCAGATAATCACTTGGAGTGAGTAAAGATAGCTTATTAATGAGGCTCTTGCACAACCCATGTAGAATATTTATCATGACATTTGTTGGGCCAGAATTTTGAATTACGGATAAATCATGCTTCCCTAGACAAGTGCTAGTCTAGAACGACAGGTGAAAGACTATACAACTATTTCTCCTAACTCAGAACAGATACATAGAGAGGATTGGAGGCTTACTTGTTCAATCACTTCCAAATGACTCCTTCTGTCACTTCCGTTGCAGCTTCAAATTCAAGCGGTCTGTGAGATGAATGCTTCTTGCAAGAAAGAACACTGAAACAATAGAAGATGCAATAATATGGACATCTATTCAAGCTAGTTAGCTAAATTAATAAAGCATAAACCATATACATCAAATAAGATCTTGCAATATCTAAAATCAAAGCCAATACAGATGCATCTAGGTAAAAATAAGCAGTACTCTTTATCGATGATAGAAGGAGAGGTTAAAACCTAGTGAATGATTTGAAGTGACCTTCCAGCAATGTTCCCAAGCCTCATCACAGTATAAATATCTCCAGCAGCTTCTTCACAAATCTAGCTCTCAATTGAAAACTCTCCAGCATTTCTCTACTCAAATTATTCCTTCTCAAGCACTTAGGTCTGTGCTCAATTTATAGATGAACTGTAGGTTGTTTTGCAATCAATAAATTTCCAAAAATAGGCAAGACATGTTTCCAGTCATGTAGATGTCAAATGGACACTTGGATCCAAAGCTTGAGACATGTGAACTCTTCTAGAAGGCACTAGCCAAGTGGAGATTCCGAAACAATGAGAATTTCGCTCCCAATGTGACCAACGCACCTATGAATGTCGGGAAGTGCTTTGCAGAGCAGCCTTGCATGGGGCTACCTGCATATGCAACACACTTAGGCCCCTTAGAGCCTACATTGGTGTTGGAACAGGGTCTCCTATGAGCTACGAAATTGGTCCAATTTTGAATACTTTTGATTATATTTAGTCTAGCGCAGGGGTATTGGGGTGGGTCAAAGCCCCAAAAGCATTGTAATGGGAAAAAGGGTAAACTAGGGGTCCGCAACCATGGTTTGCGGACCATAGGAAATTTTATGCTAGATTATTATAAATAGAGGAACATTTTATATTGTAAGGTAGGCAAGGAAGAGCTATTGATGCGAAATGTGGTTTAAGATATCTTTTTGGGTTTTGGGGAAAGGACTGCCGCTAGCTGTGTGCGCAGAGGTCCAGAGTCCAGCCGTGTGCGCAAGCTGGGATGGGTATTGTATGAAGGAATTTTTGACTTGATGAATAAGAAAGGTTGCTTGATAACCGACTATGTGTATACTGTTTGTGTGAATCATTGGTAATTATTGCATTATGCACATTCTGTATTCAAGCTGCGAAATATTTGTGTAGGTGTGTTTGCTGTATCTGGATCTGTTTTGTTCTGTTTTATGAAATATTGTGTTGTTATCATAGAAATATATAATTATAGATCTAGCGCACATCGATGCGAAAAGAGACCTATTGACCCTGAACAGAAAGAGGTGATCTGGGTATCACAGGGCTGAACGTAGCTCTGCTTGCCTTACCTATCCTTTCTTAGGGTGTGGAAACCTAGTTCTAGCACCCACCCATACTACTTCAGGTGAGACTTTGACCTACGCAAGCAGGTCACTGCCGAAAGGGCCAGTAGTATAGGGGTTTGTTGGCAAACCTTGAAATCCGAACCTGGGTCAGGACCCCTCGCACCAACAAATGGTTCCATTGCCGGGACCTGGAGCATTTTGCGAAGGGATCGGGTAATGAAAAGAGAGTATTGGAAGCCGAACAAAGAAGAGGAACAGGTCCGGGTGAATGAATTCCAATTTGCACAGAAGCACAACGCTAGAAGGTGATATGGCTGCGCACCTAAAATTACCTACCTTTAAGAGTGTGGACGATGAGGACATGGCTCGTTTTTGGTTATGGCAGACTCGGTATGGACTGCGGAGGGTGTGGTAAGTGATACTGTGAAGAAAGCACAGTTGTCCCTAGCCTTCAAAGAGAGAGCTCTAGATTGGTATATGCGGTACCTATCTCAAAATGGGGGTGCATACATTCAAGATATTAAGGACGCCCTGAAACAATAGTTCCAGAAACCTAAGCCCTACTCTCAGATTGTAGTAGATGTGAAAGATTTCAAGCAAGGAAAAACTGAGTCCGTGTGGGAAGTTGATCAATGCCTAAAGAAAGCTATTCGAGAAGGAGAATTTAAGTATGATGACAGACATCATACGGAATGGTTCATCTCCATGGTACTCCCTCACATATGCATACCTATGGGTCACCAGAATTTTGACTCACAAGACAAAGCTTTGGAAGCCGCTATGAAACTATAAGTACACCCAGGATAGATGCTGCGTTGGGAGTACAACATATCCAGGTGCAACTCGGGGCAATGCACCTAGAGATTCAGGACCTACGACAGGAACGAGGGAGGGAAGTTGGCGCAGAACTGGAGAGAGCATCAGGACATATGAAGGATCTATGCCTAGGCCACCCGCGAACTAGAAAACCTAGTTTGGGGCGCCCGGGATTAGAAGGGCCTAGCCCAGGACGACGGGGCCCGAGTAGACCTACATTCTGGGATGAGGATGACCACGTAGATAGGCCGCAGGATGCCAACTGTTGCCCCATCCGAGCACCAACATCCTAGAACAACAAAAGCACTGGTGCCGGTTCTGCCGATCAGTGGGCCATGATGAGCAAAGCTGTTGAATCCATGATTTAGTGATAGGCTGGGGAAATTTACCTGAAGTACAGTCAGACCGTGCCTCACCAAAATCCCCCGCGGGCATGAATGGTTCCCCCTCCGGAAGCAGGGATGGAAGTTGAAGTGGAAGCGCAGGTTGGGGCCGGGGCCAATTGATCTGCTATAACTGTGGGGACAGAGGACATTTTGCGATGGATTTCCCAAACCCTATGAGATAGTCCTACAAATATTGCAGACAGTTGGACCATATGCTTGAAGATTTTCCAGCCTTGAGAGAAAAAATACAGGAGAAACAGCTCTCACCTACGCAGAAGGTACGAAGGGTTTAGACGAAGCTAGGGGGTAAGGGTCCAAGCGTAAATGTTGTTATGCGCAGTGGATTGGCTACTAGGGGGATTGAGGAAAAGGTTGAAATTGAAACGCTGATCCGTAAAGCAGTTAGCAAACAAGAAGGGCTGGACCTGGAAAAAGCAAGGGAAATGTTTATGGAAGCTTGAAGGGACTTCCTCGGGACTGAGGCACCTACGTCCCTACGCCCTGTGGATCTGGAAGTAGCTAAGGAGGTCAAAGCCTTCCTGTAGGCATGTATGAGATTGCTGCGCAACCCCCAGGTGGTGCAAAATCTGCAGGCTTTAATAGATAGTTGCGCAACGTGCACCACTGTGTCTCCTGCTATTAAGGATGTACACAAATTATACCGGTATCAGAAACACACTGGGAGGGAGATGCGTTTAACAGCCCAGATCGGCAAATACGAAATGGATTAGGTTATCTTAGACCTCGGATCGGATGCCAATGTATAACCTAGAAAACCTGGCAACGCATGGGTGAGCCAAAGTTGGAATGGTCCACTATCTAGCTATGCATGGCTAATCACTAAAATATCATACCGTTGGGGAGGCTCTCGGGGATTCTGGTAGATATCATAGGAGTAAAATTCTGGGCTGACTTCGAAGTCATTCAAATCGTCGAAGATGCAGACCCCTACCCTGCGCTACTGTGATTATAATGGGCCATCGACATGGGTGGTATCATTAACCTAAAAAAAATAAGCATGGTGTTCGAAAATAATGGCACAAGGGTAGTCGTACCACTAGACCCCGCGGAAGATAAATCTTATACGGAACTGGTCCCCAAGGAGGAAGATGTGGACTATATCTATAAGTTGATTGCACGAGATGCAGATAACCCAACCAAGGGTGAATAAATCTACTGTGAGGGGGATACTGAGTGCTTATTTGACCCCGATGAAGAAATAGAGACTTGGCAGAACCGGTTGCATGATGTCTCCACGCTGCGTTATCGTCGAATTACGAAAAACTTCCACCATGTCTCCTCAGAGGTAAGGACCTAGACAGAACCAAGAATAATCGACTATTGTGGACCAACCCTAGGAAAGGGTCAAGCTGACCCACGAGCAAGTAGCCAGCTTTCTACGACAGCTGTGTGCTCAGGAAGAAGGGTTATCATACACTCGGCCACCTCTACAACAACAAAACAGCTGGGGTTAAGACAATACGCTCTCACTATAGCCCCCCTTAAAGCCTCACTTGCACGGACGATAAGGTTCTCTTGGTCATGGGTCATGAGTTGCCTAGGAAGCAAGCCTGTGTTGGGGCAGGACATGCAATTGCTACAGATGGGTGACCCTAGTGTAACCAATGGGTCAAGCCTACTAGGGATGCGAAAACTAGCCGTTGGAACAATACCTATTAGTAAAAAGTAGAAGTTACCGTTGGAAGAAGCGACCTCCAGGAATTTAATGAAACGAATTATGGGGATTTTTTACCATTTCCTAGGGAATCCACATCGGATAGAGTTTACCTCACCATCGCACGCTTGGGAGTGCTATAAAAAGAGTAGGATAGTTCAGCCAGAGGTATTGTTTCACTTGCACAACCTTCTTGCCTCATGCATCTCGTGGAAACAATGGAGCAATCAAATTTTTCATCTCCACCCTATCCCTCTCATGTCTAGTCAACCTACTCTGTCTGATAGTAGTCACCCAAGGCTAGGATTCATTTTTCACGCAAGGATGCTAGCTACTAACCCTGCCGAACCCTAAGCCCTGATGGGGCCTAATGTTGAAGAAGTCGTGGAGGTTGAGTCCGAGTTGGAAGAAGTTTCTCCCACGCTGGCCACAAGGAAAGGTAAGGAAAAAGCACAAGGATTGGGAAAAAACCTGAAATTAGCGAGGTGGGCTACCGGGAAGCCTAGGACTTCCCCAAGACATGCCAGATCTCCGACAACACCAACTCTAGATCAAGACGCACAGGAGGGTGCTCTGCCTGCTAACCCGATTAATTGGTTACCTCCCTTTGTTCGGCCACGTAGGTCATCTACGTGAACGCCAAAAAACTTGGATGGCTTGGTCACCTATCTGCAAACCCCCCTAACCCCGGGGGAAGTCCCTATCCTCAGTGATCCTTGCGAGCGACTCCACGAGGCCAAGTTCGATGATCATGATTTGGTGGACTTTGAAACCCTCCCAGAATTGGCCCCTACATTATACTTTGATACAATCCAGAGAGATGATGGAGTCACAGTGGTACCCCAGCACTGGGTATGTGGCTTGGCTAGATCAGGACTTTTGAATCTACTCCGAATGCCTCATTTCGGCCATTACAACATCACAGATTGGTTGGCTCGCCAGTTGCTTGCCCTCATTAATGATGGTTGCTTATGGATTCGTGATAGGGTCCCTATTGATGTTGCGTTGATCCACAAGATTACAGGCCTTCCCATGCAAGGGCCGAACTGATTAGAATGGGTAGGAAAAAATTACAAAGCGGCTACCACTATGTTTGTACAGGAAACCTATGCAGTGCATCGAAATAAATGAGGGCTTGTGATCTAGACTATCGTTGACCCAACCACATAGATGGGTACTCGGCTCTTAGCCTGAAATCTCATGAGGAAGTTCCAGGTTGCGACTGTCCCGGCCTATGTGATCCAGTTGGCCGGCTGCTGCGTGAAGGGCATTTTTTTCAATTGGGCTCAATACTTGTGCGATGAATTTCTGGCTAATGTCCACGAGTCCCAGGAGTAAGGGACATCTTTCTTCTATTCATGGTTATTATTCCTAATAGCGTTGGTCGCCTGGGACAAACCTGAGGAGTTGGTTCTCCCTAAACTTCCTCCTGGGATGTGCGAAGGGGCTCGGTATTCTCACTTATGGGACTCTAAGGATACACAGTGCATCGAGGATAACAAGGTTTTTTGGATCCTTTTCCAGAGCAGTGTAGCAGCTACCATAAACTCCCGACCTCAGCTATCCCTGACAATATATGACAAATACAAAGTGTTTCCGCGTTCCAAGTTACCATGAACCATATTTGGATCCGTAGTCTCAACAATAAGACATGGACAACACTCCCCTATATGGTAGCAGACGAGGAAATTGACCTGATGATCTCCCTATGGCCCCCTTCCTAGAAAAAAGGCCTCACCGAGACCTGCAGGGAGATCTTGGAGCCCCAAAAAACAGCCTCAGATGTAGCCCAGAATAGGGACACACAGCCGCCATAGACCATCGCAGCTAAGGCCTAGGTAGGGCCTGAAAGAGCTACCACCCCTCCCCCCGGCACGAATTTGTTAGGAGAGTCAGCACCAGGATCCCGAAAGAAACATCACGCCCACCATGTGCAATACGATGTGAAAGTCACACTAACTAAAAGTGACCTTGAGAAAATTGCGGACACAGTCGCCTCGACTACGGAAGATAAGTGGGCATTGGTCGAGGCATAGTAGAAGGTCGGGGTTGACTCTCTCCAGGCCAAGCTCCGTGCTCTCCAGATCAAAATCGATACGCTGCCAACCAGCGTGGGCCATGCATGCACCCCTTCGGTCGACAGCAGTTTGGCACTATTCGAGGAGGACAGTCATCTCTGGGCTATACCTAGCACTGCCCTGGTAGGAATTCTAACCCTGGCAGGCAGAAGAGCCCAACAGGACCTGGCTAAGCTGCCCCACAGCGCCTTACAGGGCCTCCATCACACTGTCTTCCAAGAGATTCGCCATCATGACCAGCAAGTAGACCAACACCTTGGTACCACCAAGGACACCATCATGCAGTAGGCTGTTGATTTGCTCCTGGCCGTGTCACAACAGATGGAGCTCAAAATAGTGATCCACCAACTTTGTACAGAGGTTACAAACGCGATCCTGGCCGTGGGCACGCCTAGGGCTAAAGTGGAAAAATTGGCTGCAGCCCTCAAAGCATCGCAGATGGAAATACACATAGTCAAGACATAGCTAGAACAACAAATTACTGACTTACAAGCCAGAATACAGCCCGAAACGCGCCCGAAAGTTCGCGCCCAGTGCACCTCCCTAGTCACCGATGCGACAACCATTATTTTGGGGTAGATTGCTCAAGGTGCCCAGCTGCTGGAGTTAGCCATGGAACTCTGGACTAAGGTTCAGTGCGATCCAGTTCTTCAGAAAATCAATCAGGACTTACGACAGAAGGAAGAAGCCTTCGAGCAGGTCAATGCTACGCTGACCACTTTAGTACCTACCCAGCGCTTGGCATAGTTAAAAACCAACAATGATTGCTAGGACAAGATTGATAAACTCTGGCATAAACAACACATCATGGTGGAACGTCTGAAGCCTTGGGCTGCCACAACCCTCCAACTTTCACATGATATCGATGGCGCGACCAAGCGAGTTAATCATATTCTTGAAAGTGTCACCGTTAGACATTGCACAGAGTGCTGCTGCCTAGAGTCAAGAAGTGTCACCTCTGCTAATCACCATTCTTACTACCTTACATGCGCAGATAGAGACTGCACCACTACCATGACTTGGGACAAGTCACAAGATTGTGTTAGGGGACTTTTGAAACAGGGTCTCCTATGAGCTGCGAAACTGGTCCAATTTTGAATACTTTTGATTATATTTAGTATAACGCAGGGGTTTTGTGGTGGGTCAAAGCCCCGAAAGAATTGTAATGGGAAAAAGGGTAAACTAGGGGTCCGCAAACCACGGTTTTTGGACCATAGGAAAGTTTAGGCTAGATTATTATAAATAGAGGAACATTTTGTATTGTAAGGTAGGCAAGGAAGAGTTATTGATGTGAATTGTGGTTTAAGATATTTGTTTGGGTTTTGGGGAAAGGACTCCTGCTGGCTATGTGCGCAGAGATCCAGAGTCCAGCTATGTGCAGACCCTGCTGCTGTGTGCGCAGGCTGGGATGGGTATTGTATGAAGGAATTGATGAATTGATGAATAATAAAGGTTGCTTGAGAACTGAATCTGTGTATACTGTTTGTGCAAATCATTTGTAATTACTGCATTATGTGCATTCTATATTCAAGCTACGAAATATCTGTGTAAGTGTGTTTGATGTATCTGGATTTGTTTTGTTCTGTTTTATGCAATATTGTGTTGTTATCATAGAAAGATATAATTATAGATCTAGCGCATGTGGATGTGAAAAGAGACCTATTGAACCTGCACAGAAAGACGTGATCTGGGTATCATAGGACCAAACGCAGCTCTGCTTGCCTTACCTATCCTTTCTCAGGGTACGGAAACCTGGTTCCAGCACCCACCCATGCTACTTCGGGTGAGACTTTGACCTGTGCAAGCAGGTCACTGCCGAAAGGGCCAACAGTATAGGGGTTTGTTAGCAAACCTTGAACTCCGAACCTGGGTCAGGACCCCTCGCACCAACAGTTGGTGAGCTCTCATATGCTATATAATAAGCTTCAAACCATGGAAACCTTTTCTTGATGAAAGTCTTGCTTGATTTGTCTCGTTTCTTGTCTTAGGGCATGTATCAATTGAAATGATAGGGAATGATAGACCCTTGATCATTGGTCCTAGAGATGACACCCAGTTAACCAGGTCATTGGGAATGGTGCCCAAATTGACCTATAATAATTCCCCCCTAAAGCATGAGATCAAAATAATAATAAAATTTGATTGAGATGCTTTACACCATGATGAGTCTGGAAACGAAGTGGAGTGGTCACCTGCATCAATCTTACAATACATTACATCATGATATATCCTCTTTTGATCATAATTTCTGAGGGTAGGCATTCCCATGTTCATCACATAAAAGAGTCTAATAACATGTACATAATTCAAAAAGTCATCTTCATTGGAATGTTTCCCGGATGCAGACATGCCCACAGATATAGGCCTATGTTTGGATGAAAATTTGTATGTAAGGTCACCGTACAGATGATGTGTACAACAATCCTGAAATCGCAGCCCAGATGGATGAAACTATATCTGGGGTCTTCTTATCTCGTTCACTCGATAATTTGGGTACAAGTTTAGCCATGCGAATATATGATTTGTAGTCGAACATGGAAAGACATCGTTTGATTATCAACCAATGATGTGAGCTGTTAAAAAACACGATAGAACCACCATTAATGTCAATGGCCCTCAAGGTACTGCAGTACATTTTGTAAGGCGTGAATATATTATTTGATGTCGAATGCCAAACAAAATGTTTCGGTCAAAGGTTTGCAAGCGAGGATCTTGTCGATGCTGTAACAAGCCTCATGGTACTGGAATCTGATGTTTCTAAGTGAACTTCTTGGATATTGATTTTTCGTTGACAGGAAGTCACCTTATTGCAAAACAAGAGTTACTGATTTTGGAGACAAGGGTATGACTTGATATAGCAATTTTCAGGGATGATGGTCATGAAAATGAAGGTTTACGAGTATTGCAGAAGGATGAGTTTTTAATCATTGGATGACTTCTCTTGAACATATCGGCGACACTGTGATGAGTTGGCAGCATTGACCGAAAACTGAAGTGAAGGTATGATGAACCATAGGTGTTAATGAACTGTAAAGATGATTACCCAACCCAAACAGTGACGGACATGGAGTGAAAGAAGTGTCATGTTTAAGAGCAACTTGCTACCAAAAAGAAACTTTGCTTACTTTTCCAAAATTTTCCTCGGTCATTTGTCGACCAATACCTCTTTATTTTTTAACAAGCTTGAGGAGGATAACATTTTCTTGATCTATAATTCAACCCTTCGGGCAAATAAAGTATCTCTATTTAATCATTTAACGAGTCTAGCGATGAATGAAACTCGATTCTTTCCATGATCGACAAGCCCGTCGCTATTTTATGTTTTAACAAGTTTAACGACAGTGATAGCCCGGTCCTTTTTCATATTTAGAGAGTCTGAAAAGGAGGAAAAAAGAGAACTCCAAAAGTACTTTTTCGTAAATTTTTCACTCAGATCTAAAAAAGTGTAAAATAATATTTGAGAGAACCTCTTTGGTCATGTTTAACCAACGTATTCATTTTTCATAAATAATCCATCTCAGTCCGGAAAAGGGTTAAACTTATACTGAGTAGATATCAATTCATTTACTTTAACGAGCTCGAAAAGACAAGTGCTTGACAATATTTTCACATTATCGGAGTCTAAAAAGAGCTGAAAGAAGACTCGAGGGGTTCCTTTTTCACTGTTATCGAAGCTTGAAAAAGAGATAAAAGTGTGCTTCAAATCCTTTTTCGTTTTTAACAAAGCTCAAAAAATAAGGAGAAAAAGTATGCTTTGTGGTCAAGTCAATCTTTGAATAAATCTGCACGACTAATATGTTCATCAGTTGTATTTCATGTTTAGAACAACATAAAATGGATTAAAAATACCTGTTTCATGATAAAAACATAATAAAACTATAGTCATAGCAATAAATTTAACTTGCAAACAATTAAATGACTATAAAAAATTAGTTTTACTATTCACTTTTACCATTCCATAGTTACCATTTTCATTTTGGAGCTCTGAATATTTTTCCCTTGAAATTTAGTCATTGATTGCAGTCGTTTCTGTGGACATATTTCATCACCGTTTGATCCAGGTTAGTGCCATGAACCTCCTCTTCCTTTTAGTATTCATTTCATTTTTATTCTTTGCAAATTTTTAGGGTTTTGAGGCCCCTAGGGTAAATTCTGCCCAAAATGAGGGCAACGAACCCCTGAATGTCAAAACCTGCATTGCATAGTAGGTACAGTGGACGGTAACTACATGTGCAACGCACTGTCTCAACCCAGGGAGTGCGTTGGGCGCAATTCAAGTTTTTGATTTTCATGTTGTGCCCAAAATTTGCCTAGTTTTTTGCAATGATTGGAATCTAATGGATCTTATGCTTGTATTTCAGGTTTCCATCGGATTATAATGATGATTACATGGAGGGAAAGAGAACATGAAGAATAAGATATTATTTCCTTGAATGATCCCGGTAATGTAAGAGCCCTAAGAGATTGTGGACTACTTCAGTACTTCAAATTGTCGGGAATGAGGCAACAAATATAACTCTTGGAGTTTCGAGCATGGGATCCAATGATAGAGGCATTTCACATTAAGAACAAAATGGTTCCCATAACAGTTGAGGACGTGTATTTTCTCACAGGTTTGTTGAGGAGAGGTTTGCCCATTTCTCTCACAGGGTCTACCATTCGAGGAGAGACAGTGAGAGATTATGTTATGCAATATTTCTATCTAGGGGCAGAACCTAGCAAAGATGTACAAATAAACATCCGAAATGTCAGGGATTTGCCTTTGAGAACCATCCTTTTCACAATCGCTAAAATTGCTGGCACCGTTACACTACATGTAGTGAATAGATCATATATGTAGTATGGGCTAGAGTGCTTAGAGCCAACAGTCTTCAGCTGGTCTGAAGTTTTTCTATCTCATATAAAGGAAAAATTGAATAAAGCAAAGGCAGGAAGGAAGAAAAATTTCAGTTATGGTTCAATCCGTATCTCCTTCACTTTGGAACGGATTCCACTGATGCAGCCACAACATGTAACATTGGATATATCTATTCCTAGAGATCCTCAAATGTAGAGATGGGTAGAACTCATGGGTCGTCATGCAGGCCAATTGACCGTTGTGTTCTCTACTGCATTCTTCGCCTAGTTCTGGTGACAGATCATCGCCATTGATGAGTATGCATATGTAGGCATCGACTTCCGAGGAGATCCAGATCTAGTATTACCAGAAGGCGCTCAGTGGGGTGCAATAGGTAAGAATGATTCGACTATGTTTTCTTGATTTTTCTAGGTTTATACACTGTTTTTTGTTTTTGATTTCTTTTCGAGACTAAACTAAATGTTTGATGTAATGCAAATATTGGTCGTGTTCAACTAGTAGAGGAACCAGAGCGCGAAGGAGATGTGCCAGCAGAGAGGACTGTCGGGAGAGTAGTCCTTCAGGACCTTGATATGGCTAAGACTCTGGCTGAGCTTCAGCAACACATAGATGGATTTACCTTCGGGATTCCAGATTGCTGGATCGAAGAGCTTCCCATGTGACTGCAATGACACACTATTGGGGTTCCTAACCATTGGATGCAGTTTCTATGTAGGATTGCTAGATCTATAGCATGTTACCACGAGCACCACTAGTTTACTTGTGACATTTTGCATACATTTTGAGGTCAAATGACCAATGTGTCTTGGGCACAAATTTTGTAAAAACCTATAACTATCTATCTATATGATTTCAGAGTTTTTCCTATGTTTAATGCACAAGCCTATTCAATGATGTGAATGTTTTCTTTACCTATGTCGAAAATGTCTGTCTAAAACATGATTAGATATTGAATAAGTTAAATTGTTCAAATTTTTGGAAATATGTTGATATTGAATGAAATAAAAATGTCTCTCCAAAATTCGAACTCTTAGGAACATCTAAGAAGTGTTGGATTTGTAACAGTATAAATACTAGTAAGTTGTAATACAACAAGTTATGAGTCTAACCTTATGATTATGCGGTTAATACCAAATGAAATGGAATTAGAGAGAAGTTTGATCAACACACTATAATCAACGATATTTTTCGTCAATCTACCGATACAAATCCATTGAAAACTCAATAACTCATCGTTCAGAGCGAAAATGGCCTACGCTGCAGAGGATAGATTCTGCGTACTATGACTAGCAGCATCAACATATCCAACAAATGGTTTCGAAGATTCAGTCATCTGCGATGAAATGTAAAGTGGATTACTAACGTCAATAAAACTCTAAAAACATATTAAGATAGTGAATCCAAATCAACATCATATAAACAATATAATACAAAAAATTACTACGCTCATGATTAAGCATAGTAACATTTCAAATACAACCCATTTCTAGGCTTTGCCAATGCAATCCCATCATAATCAACTAACTCATAGGAACCCTTAGAAAGAACTATTTTGACAATATAGGGGCCATGCCATAATGGTTTGAATTTCCCTATACCTATTACATCAGCTTCTTGATCATAAAGAAGGACCAAGTCTCCCTCTGAGTAGATGTGAGGCTGGACATTTTTTTTCATATTGCACCTTTATACGTCTCTTATGTGCTTCATTGGCCAATTGGGCTTCACGACGTGTTTCATCTAGATGGATGAGGTTAAGGAGACGCACTTCTTCTTTTGAGGTGTCAGGGAACAAGTCTATCGTGAGTTTTAACGATGATATTTCACATTGGATTGGTAAGATATCTTCTAGACCATACACCAATTCAAAAGGAGTTAATCCGGTTGCGTTTCTCACTGAAGTTCAATACGCCCACAAGGCGGAGTATAGGATCAAGTGCCAGTTCCTTTTACAGACTCCTATCATTCGTTGAAGCATTCGTTTAAGAATTTTTTTAATAGCCTCAACTTGTCCATTTGATTCTGGATAATAAGGAGTAGAATTATCATGTGACAATCCTAACTTGGTAGTCAATTCAGACATCATATGGTTGCGAAAATGCTTCCCATGATCCAAGCTATATCCTATGGGACCCCAAAATGTGCAATAACGTGGTTGAAGAAAAACAATGTAGTTGTTTGTCATGTGTTGTTGAATATAGGCATCACTTCGGCCCATTTGGTAAAATAGTCGACTGTGACAATAATATAACCATGCCCCCCAGACGAAGGATGGTTATAGATCATGAAGTCAATACCCCATTTTGTAAATGGTCTAGCAGAGATAATAGGATGCATTGGCGCTGGCGGTTTGTGGATTTTACGATAAAAAAATCTGGCATGCATGACAAATTCTGACTTCGAGGATGCAATATTGAAAAATAATAGGTCAAAAGTAACTGGCGCGGAGTATCTTCTGTGTGGTAGAATATCCAGATAAATTTCCACCAGAAGCCCCATCATGATAATCATTTAATACTTTTTTGGCCTCCTCATGGGTGAGGCACCTCCTTAAAATGGTATCGACACCACGACAATAAAGTGTATCGCCGATGATCAGATAATCTTTGGCTTGGTATTGAATATGTCACTAATCAGAGCAAGAGGAATTAGGTCAAAAATTTTGGGTTTGGAGATAAATGATGAAATCCCCATACCAAGGATTAGATGATCTGATCAGAAATAGAGACTCGTATGGTGTAGATGGTTCCGACGTAGTAGTAGTACTATAAGAGGGAAGGTCACAGAGAAGCTCAGCCAAAACTAAAGACTTCTTTGACTTGGATTTGATGAATTCCAAATCAAATTCCTACAAAATTACAATCCATTTTGAATATTCCCCCCCTAGAAATTGACATGATAAGATGTAAGTCATGGGGTTGCAATCCGAAACTATTGTTGTTTTTCGGAGCAGGATATAATGGCAAAATATTTGGATAGCTTGAACAACTGCCAAGGCAAGATTTTCCACATACGAGTACTTAAATTTCGTATCATTGAGATTATGACTCAAATAATAGATCGGATGTTCAATTCCATCTTCTACTTGGACCAAAACCATAGCGATGGTCGTTTCAGCATAGGAACTAATCATTTTGATAATTAGGAGGATACATTAATGACGCTCAGACAAGATGGTCCTTAACAACATCAAAAGAAGCTTGCACAACTTGGTCCCAAGGGAAGGGAACTCCCTTTTTCAATAATCGAGTAAATCCTTTAGCCATTTCGGCATAGCTTGGAATGAACCTTCTCAGGAATTTAGCCTTTCCTTGAAGTTTATATATCTGAAGTAAGTTTGATGGTGCAGGCAAATCAAGAATGGCCTGTACCTTCAGTGGGTCTATTCAAATTCCTTCTTTTGAGACTACGAATCCAAGCAATCGACCAGAACCAACAAAAAACACACATTTGTGTGGATTGAGGCGTATCTTGTAGCGTCGACAACGTAAAAATGGCTCCCAAATGCATCAGGTGATCAGTCTGATTTCGTGAATGCGCTGGTAAATCATCTAGATATGGTTGAACAATGTTCTTGATGTCGTTGAAATCATAATCCATTTCTCTCTAAAAAGGTGCCCCGACCTTCTTTAAACCAAATGGAAGTTTACTATATGCGAATGTGCCCCATGGATAGATGAACACTGTCTTATGTTGGTCATCCGGGTGGATATTGATTTGATTGTAGTTATAAAATCCATCCATGAATGAAAATATTTCGCATCGAGCACAATCATCAATAATCTGGTCAATAAGGGGAGTAGGATAGTTGTCTTTTGGACAATCCTGATTGACATCTTGATAATCAACACACACTCTAACGGTTCCATTTTTTTTCATAACAGGAACGATATTCGAAACCCACTCAGTTAGCGGAACAGGGTAAATGAAATTAGCACGCAAAAATTTTTCAACTTCTTCTTTGATGGCAGCGACTTTCTTTGGATTAACATGACAAAGCTATTGATGCACCGGTTTGACATCAGGATACATATTGATAGTGTGTTCAACTATACTAGTATCTATGCCTGGAATTTCCTTGTAAGACCAAGTGAATATATAACGAAATTCACGAAAAAGAGAGCAATATGAATAAAGTTCTGATGAATAACAAGATACACTGACATGAATATTTTCTACAATTCTAGGTTTGGTCGAAATATCAATAGAAATCGTTTCTTCGATATTTGATAAATTTCGCTCAGAGTCAATTGCATTAATCGGTAAAGAATTTGAAAAGAAAGTTTCGATGGATGGGTGATATAGTTCACTGATATTGTTTACTTCATAATCAGGAATATGGGAACGATGATGATAATCTTCCCATGGTTCTCCTTCTGACATCATAGCTTCCAAAATATTTTCATCTGTCAAAAAATTTGAGAAAAATGTATTAGATGGAGTACCAAAATCTAATGAATGATCAACCCAAACACTCGGCGATGCTGATTTTGGATTTTCCACCCAAGCCAAATAGATTGATTGCTATGATAGCTCAATAGGGTTGGGTAGTAAAACATCATCCAACGTAGAAATATCAGAATCAATCGTACTCTCCCTTAAGCCAGATAGAGTGGAAGAGATCATGTAGCAAGTCTCTATGCTTGCAATTTCTACCGACGTCATAGGCAGCGGTAATGCAAAGGTTCCCATAAGAGTGGAATAATTTAAGAGCCCTACACCAATGTTCTGGATTTCTAGTTGGGGTAGGTGAACAAACGAAACACTTCCAGTTACCTGTGAAGTGGAGGCAAAAATGATAATTGATTAATGACCATGTTTGTACCTTTATGTGGAAAGGCAATCATTCTAAAGTATGTAGAAATAATGGCAGTCATTGCATATACCCATGGTCTTCCGAGTAAAATATTATAGTCAAGGGGTTTGTCAACAACCTCGACATCAACACTTATTGTTTTTACCCCTAATTCAACATGCAAGTTATTGATAATACCACAAGGTCTATATGTTCTTCCATCAAAAGCCTTCAACGTCGTTGATGATTGCGATAATCGCGGCGAGCCAAGTGACTTCCAATATTTTAGAAACATAATGCACATAGATGATCCCTCATCAATAATAGTGCGATGAACAAGGTGATTGAGAACATTTACTTGTATGGAGAATGCCAATTTTGCTAGTAATTGCGGCACATAGCCCGTATGATTAAAGACGACAAGATTAGAATCAGTTGGATCAATTCCACCAATGGCCAACAATAAAGCCTTCTTCTGGGAGGGACAATTTTGTAATACCTCAAGAGCAGACATAGCTAAATGGGATTGAGCCAAATCTTCAACTATATTATAATTTTGTGCATCTCTTGCTTGAGGATTATATGTCAATTTATGAATTACTCCCTTTGGTGGCTTAATTGTCAATTCAGGAATAACAGTAGGTGGTACTAATTTAGTAGATGGATTCGTTGTCGGGGAAGTAGGTTGATCAGTGGTCGAACTACCATAGTCTTTATTCCATGTCGACACTAAAATATCTTGTGAATTTTTTGTGGTGGATAACATTAACACTTGGGAACTAGGAGTTGGATCTGTAATAACCAAATTAGTGTCCACATTTGGAAATGGGTCTGTCAACACAGCTGATGCATGAGAATTCTTGATTATTTTTGAGACTTTAGCACAGTGGGGAAAATCCCTAACAAAGTGTTCCTTGTTATATATTATGCATGGATAACGAGGTTTCCCCTTGTAGTCCGGAACGACTGATCGGATGATCTTTCCCTGCGAGTTAGGGGATTTACTTTTTCTTAGATTTCCCCTTTTTCTTACTTCTAGGTTGCTTTTTCATCTTTTTCCTTTTTCAAATGACGAGGCATTAGTTTTGGAAGCCGGGGAGTAGGATCATATCACGCTAGTGTGATGTGTGCTTGCGAGTGCCAATCACTGTCATCTGCGGCATGAGAGTCCTTTAATTAGGGAGGAACATTAAAATTAGATCTCGGTGCATTAGGAATTTTCTCATAGAGCGTGCCGGACGTACAGTGTAAAACATAGTCTAAATATTAGGCATGAGCGATAACATACTCTGCAGCAGCGTATGCCACCCTTTGAAGCCACATCTTCAATTATAGATGGTAATGGGGACTTAACGAACCATCTCGTGCAAGTAGTCTGATGCGGGACAAAGGTCTTAACCATTCAACAAACGATGACGCTACTCATGATATCATGATGCTGAAATGCAGTAGAATTTGAGTCTCTTTTGAAATTAGGTCGAGAGTTCCTGTTCCGTTTATATTCGATGGATAAACTGGAAATGAGTCAAAAAGAGGTAGCTAGGGTAGTGAAGTTATGAAAAGAAGCTCTCAGGTAATTCAATATACCATTTTGCGTATGGACCTCTGTGAGTGTACGGTACTGGAAAAGACGTAGTCGAACAAAATCATCATTTAGAGAATTTGATGAACACCATAAATGATAGAAGATGTCACTGCACATGAGTCTAGACGGATCTTCTCTAGGGTTTCCATTGAACTTAGGAATATCCCGAGGGGTAACTTGTAGGTACCATCACTCGCCAAGAAGCAGTAGTTGAATTGGGTCATTAGTTAGGTGATTTAAATGCAGTAACTCTAAAGTTGCAATGTAAGAGCAGTGTTTAGTAAGGTATAGGTTGAGCATAGCTAGGGTATGATGGAATTTCTTGAGCAACGATTCTTTGGAGCACGCATACGATAAGGAATCTCACTTCGATAACCCGATAGCGGGTTATTCGGTGCTTAACAGCTTGAGGATTAACATGACGAAAACCTGGATATGATACTTGTTGAAATGAAGTTTACTGGCATTTGCACCTATGGCTACCAAGGGTTCACATCCGATTAACGTTATAACCCAAATTAGAAATATTTGGATTTAGTTGATGGGTATAACCGAGGTTGTGGCTACGACATCCCATAAAATGGTAAACCATCTTGTGAATAAATAGTTCTAGATATAGGTTGTTGTAAATTAACCAAAGGATTTGGGTCCTGTGGACCCAACATTTTATATTGAGTTGAAGGACCTACTTTGATAAGGTTTTTGTACAACATTTTGATTCTGTAGCAAGGTTAAATATGTATTAACAAGTGGAAATGGTGTGGATGTAAGAGGGTTGAACCGGTTGGAAGTAGTGAGTGTACAACCGTTTGTGGTTGGATAGGCAAAGTGGGTTACCAGTTGATAATTGTTCATTTCTGACATTAGATTGACCAAAAAGTGACAGTAGATACTTGGTCATATTGGGTGACCGAAAGGTTTTCCCCTAGCATGAGTAGGATAATAAGACGGAAAATATTGCTCTTCTAAATCGTTTTGGGAGTCTAGTTGATATGGTACTTGAAGGAATAGACCTTGACGGACCGGCGATGATATTTCCCGAAGATGTGTATAGAGAATCAAGTCATTTAGTATCGACTAGGATTACTAGTTAAAATACTAGATGATGATGCATTGGTAAAGTCCATGGGTTTGAAGATGCACTTTAGAGAAAATTCTAAGATAATGATTTGTAACTTTGATGGTAGCATAGGGCCACCATGAAAATATGACTCGGAGTGAAGTCAGTAAACATGACTGATGTGGGTAGCTAGGGCAGAGCTGACGTAATTGGAATGTAGGGACGTCAACCAAAGATGTTGGCTCAGGACATGGTTAGCTTGAACAAACATATACCCTTTTGAATCGACGAGGAATTGAATAGGTTCGTGGATCAAGAGAAAAGCGAGAGGGTGTCGATTGAGGAAAAGAGTAGTATAGGTAAAGATCCTTTTTAAAATGGGGTTGGAGTTAAAGGTGTCTCGTCTTGTGGGATTCCTTCAATCATAATTAAACTAGGTGGGATTATTTCACCATCAAGCCCAAAGTATATTTCGGGTGGTTGACTCAATGGTTGCAGTAAAACTTGTGGGATGAACAATGCAATGAACAAATTCTGTTGCGTTTCCGAATGTCGGGATTCATATTCTAGCAAAAGAAGAGACAAAGATCTCGGATCAAATTCTGTTGAAAAATGTCAAGTTCAAAGAGGAATGGTTCCCTACGCGAGTGGATAGATCGTGACACATGCAACTTTGATCGAATCCGTTTACGACAATAGTAGACAAACCGGGATGTGTAGAAACAACTTGAGCTAACTGCGGTATAGGGGAAGATGATGTTTCACCGGAGGTACAAATTGTACTTGATTCAGTGGACATGATCGCCTTCACCGAACGAGAAGTAACTTACGGTGGTAAAAGGTGGTTTTAACGCTAGTCTACGTGAACGATGGGGGAAAGGATTTTGTTCTTCCATGATTAATGATTTATTTTTAACCAAAAATAAATAAACAAAATGAAAAGGGTATTGCTAGGAAAAAGGTTTACCGAGAAAGCTGCACGAGACCCATTAGAAATACCTCTTGGAAAAAAATAAATGAAAGTACGGGCAGGGTAAGTCTACCCTGAATGTTTGTCCGATCGTATCCAAAATTTCACAAGGCGGCCGACTCGATTCACTATGGATGGATAGCACCTAAAATTTTTCCTCCCAAATATACTCGGAAAGGTACGTGGAGGACCAAGTACGTATTAGCATTGTACGATGTAGAGCGCACAAAGTGAGAACACCCCTTTATACTTACTCATATCAGACATCATCGACGATATCACGAAGGAAGTACGTGAACAAGCTACGATATACTTAGGTACGTGGGAGTGAGGTATCACACTGCAGGAGATACTATCGCGAGACAAGTTAATGGCAGTGCTATGTTTCACGGCACGCTAGGAACACGTCTCTAGCCTAGACCTTCTAAATGTTATCATTATAGTTCCAATGCCCTGTTAGGTAAATTGAGATTGATTTTATGTTGATCTTACTTTGAAAAATTTTTTCCTTTCAAAGGTTCACTCACAATAGATGTATTGGAAAGATTCCTAAAAATGAAAACTAAGAATGCATAGGCAATCTTCTCACTTTTAGTCCTTTCAATGAAAATCCTAGCTACTAGAGGGAAAGAGCAAAAAATGTGAGAGCAAACAAATCACGAAAAGGAAAACAAACTAAATGCGAGATTTCCTAATTGTTCCTTTTTGCGAAACACGCAAACCACGTGCATGCAAATGCGGATTTTTTCTTTTTCGGAAGTTCCTTTTAATGTTATGAATGGCAAAAAAGAAACTAAGTGCATTGAATCAACAAAATCAAATTCTTTTTTTACTTTTGAGAAATGAGGAATAGAAACAACAATTTCTCTTTTAAATGAAAAATGAGGACATAGAAATCAACAATTTTCTCCCTATCGTGAAATCAACAATTTATCGATAATTTCTTTTTCAAAAAGAAAATGGATGTAATGCGACAATAAATATACTTTGAAATTAATCGCATGACTAAAGAAAAATGCGTTTAAACAAACATTGAACAAAGTTTCTTTCGAAGGAGGAAAAGAGTAGATGAATTCACTCAGTCGATATAGACTTAGGCTTTTCAAAAAAATACATCAACAAACTGATCTGAAACAAGCGAAAGAGGCAAATTCAACGGAATTTGGATGGCTTTAGGAGGCAACGACTAGTCTCTAAAGAGAGACACAAGTGCTTTTCAAAGCGTCTACGAAAAGGAGGCAGGTGCATATGCAAAGCATCAGTGTCCTATCCAAGAGTGTGTTGGGTGCAATGTATAAGGAAAAACAAAACTATTTAATGCACTTATTTTGCAAATTTGGATCTTAAAAAACCTAATCTTTTTGAGTAACAACTACTTTGGGTGAATAAAGCGAGAGAAAATCGGGAGGCTAAAACACCTATAATAAAAAGTAATCTCTCGCAGTAGTCGCTTCTTTGCATTGTAATGTATGACCAAATTCGTGAATTACGGATAAAACACGCTTCCTTGGTCAGTGCTAATCTAGAACAATAGAGTTAAAGACTATACGCACTACTTTTTCCTAACTAAGAGTAGACAGTCACGGAATGGATTGGAGGCTTACTTGGAAACCAAGCACATCCAAATAATTCCTTCACGCTTCGCTTCCATTCTGACAGCTTCAAATTCCAACTTTCTTTGTACGAAATATTTCTTGTAAGTAATGACAGTAAACAACGAGAAGATAGCAATAATACAAATGTCTATTCAAGTTAGTTTGTTAAATCGGTAAAGCATAAACCATATACATCAACCAAGATCTTGCAATATGGAAAATCTCAAAGCCAATACGAATGCATATAGGAAAAATTAAGTTGTATTCTTTATTGATGATAGAAGGAGGTTACAACCAAGTGAGTCGATTTGTCTAGCCACCATCTCCTTAGAGCAACATCTCCAATCCCTCATCACAATGCGTATATCTCAGTAAAATGTCACTTAGACTCAATCCCCTCAATGAAAATCCACTAGCATTTCTTTACACAATTTTTTTCCTTCTCAAACATTAAGATGCGGCGTACTCAAGACTTTATAGAGGAAATTTGAGGTAGTTTTACAATCAATGAATTTCCAATAATAGCGAAGACATGTCTCCCAATCTTGTAGATTTCAAACGGCACACATGATTCAAAGTTTGACACATGTGAACTCTTAGAAGGCACGCGGCCAAGTGGAGATTCGAAACAATGATAATTGCGCTCCCAATGTCACCAACTCACCCATAAATGTCGAGGAAGTGCTTGTGCGAGTAGCCTTGCATGGGGCTACTGCATATGCAAAAGCACTTAGTCCCTTTAAGGGTTGCTTTGATTAGCTCCCATATGTTATATTATAAACTTCAAACTTTGGAAACCTTTGCGAGATGAAAGTCCTTGATTAATCTTGCTCTTGATCTTTGTATTAGTGCATATAGCTTAATTGCAATGTTAGGGGATGATAGACCTAAAAATTGGTCCCTAGAGATGATGCCGAGTTAACTGTGATCATTGGGAATGATGCCCAAAATTGACGTATAACAAGAGGGTGAATTGCTTCATCATGCTTGCTATATAAAATTCATATGTGGTGACTTATTTTTCTATTTTGTACACTGTTGTTCAATGTTATTGTAGACTTATTTTATGCTTCTAATTCACTAAAGTTCATCTATAATTCATGGAAAAACTCCTTAATCCTTATGAAAACTAATGAGCCAATTATGCACATGTTTTTGAAGTACAAAAAACCCTTAGCACAAAAAAAACTTATACAATATTTTCGAGATCATTGTCCCCTCCTAGTTTTGGTTGTTGTTCATTGTTATAATCCCAAAATATTGGAGGCATGAATTATGCAATAGAGGTGGTAGTAGAAAGTGTATTGGAAATCATGAATCGACTTATCTTGAGTGTTATATTGCTTGAATGACCATCCATGTCTCTCAATTGGTTTTTTTATGTCATCATCTTAGAGCTGTTATCATTTCTTGGACTCTATTTGTCAATCTCTAATATCGTTTACCTAGTTCATTGCATAGATATAAATTTTCTGAGTTTTACTTGATTATGTACTTAGTAATGTTAGCCAACCTCTATCATCCTCATTTTCAACCTCCATAGCTCTGTCTGAAAAATACATGAAATTGATTACATGGCTTATAATGATACTTTGGGGGGTAGAGTTTTTGTTTGGAAACTTGCATGGTAAGAGATAGACTTCGGGTTATTCTTTGCGGGGTCTATCGCTACTTTGTACTCGAGAATAGGGAGGGTTTCTTTTCTCGGTGCATTTTTTGAATGTCGATCAGAGTCTCTTTCTTGGGTGGAATGAGTGGAGCATCTTGCTGTATTTTGGGGTTACTGATTAAGTCTCCTATTCGAGTATTTCTAGTGTATGGAAATATTTTGTCTGCGAATGGTTCTGCTTCACATGTCACAAATGTAATTCATCTTTGGAAAAAAAGAGGTGGCTCTAGGTGGCCTTGTTATGAGGAACTATATAGCAATGAGAGTTGTATAACACTCTCGGGTCGGCCCTAATGACGATGCGACTTTGACCTAAAATTCACAGTCCCTGTAAATTTCATAATTCTCAGGAGGATAAAGGAAGAGGGACCGATGATACTCAACATGTGATTAAAAGCCGATGCGGTCACCCCCTCAATAAGAAGGATATTATCCCTATATTTTTTCACTAAGTTAAATATTTGAAGTTATGTTTTCCATCTACTGAGTTTTCCTCAGACTCTGAAGCTGTGAGAAAGCACGAGGAAAGATAATTCGGTTGCTAGTCGAATATCGCCAAGACAAAATGGTGAAAGGACAACCTATGAAAAAATAAGCTAAGGATAAAGTAAAGGCTAGGACGAAAGGAAAGTCAAAAGTGGGACCAAGTAGAGGAGGGAACAAATTCGGGAAGAAAATAATGGAGAATATTTTCCGGGCCTACGGGCTAGGTACACCTGGTCATGTGAAATATCTTATTTTTGGTTGGGAGCGAGACCAAAAAACAAAGAGGAAGAATACATCTCACGAGGAAGAGATGGAGATGTTGGGATGCAGCTTCGGGGACTACTAGGGGTAAGAGGCTTGTCTTTATTCAAACAACCCATTCATATATATTGGAAAATGAAATTCTTATTGGCATAAGGCCATTGATAATGTTCGAGAAATAGGTGGTGATTCTGAAAAGTAGCCTCTATTCTAGCTTAAATGTCCGAAATTCAAGAAATACATCTTCTGCGACACTTTCACCGAATGTATCACGCTTGGCCGAATGGAAACGCGGTACTGCAAAGTATGAAATCAAGTCTGGACATGCCCAGGTCTAGTGTTAAGGACCCAAAGCTATCGAATCATCGGATGACTATGTTTTATTACTCTTTTTTCGTGTTTTGAGATGCATATTATGAATATACATTTACTTTCTAGTTAAGTCTTTAGATTTAGTATATAATAGACTCGTTAAGATGGACAGAAATTCGATTTAAACTTTATCAATTTTTTTTGGCCTTTAACTCTTTGAGGTGGCCAACGGACACCTAGTTTTCGCTACAAGTTCGAGGCCATTCGGTATATATTATGATTGTAACTTTGTCTTTTTTATCTAATGGAAAACGGGGAGGGAACTACCAAAATTACAATATATATATATATATATATATATATATATATATATATATATATATATATATATATAATGTGAAGTATTGTACAAGCCATCAGTAGGGTAGTAACTATATGGAGACTATTATTTCTCAGGACGCTCTATCAAGCTTCATTACATGCGGTTGGGAAGTATATGCCTACATTTAGATTTAAACAAATTTAAGATCTAGTTTGTGAAGCATATACTGACCAAACAAATTAATGAGGCATTTGTTTTAAATCTAAGTTAGTGAGTCATATCACCGTGCAACACGCGTATGAGAGCTATAAACCTAAAAAATATGTATCGCTCATACAAATAATGAGTAACCATTGGATAGAGAGCAAGAAAATAACCATTGGATCTAAAGCGAGTTAAAATAATGGCAAGAGTCCATGCACAAAACAAAAAATAGAAAGGGTTATTTTCATCACTACATGCGAGATGGGGAGATGAGGGTAATAGGGAAATATTTCGAAGCATCAAATGTAATAAGAACAGAGACCGAACCAATCAGAGAAAACCAAATTAACACAACCCACCATATATGATAAGGTTTTGATGCCACAAAGATCATCCCTAAAGGTCAAAAAGACTTGTATTTGAGAGGAATTGAAATAAGACTTCACCACAACTTTGGTGAGAAATGCGTTCTCGGCGAATTCACTTCTTTATTCGTCTACCATGAAATACACAGTAAAGTCCTTCCCGCCACCAGCTGAGCTAAGAGAATCCATCCACTCCAGGCAGTAAGTTAATAAAATGTTTATTAGCACTTACCTTAGCATTATGAACAACGAATCGTTGTATTCTACACTTTTGGTTGAGCCTCCCTCTCCCTTCCCATCCTAGTAGCTTTCCAAAAGCTTTCAAAGCCATGAATCTCACTCTCTCTGCTCTTCAACATCTTTATACCTCCAAAGATCTTACTAGTATCTTTGTCCACATGTCATAGTGGCACCATGCATTGGAATAGCAGATGAAGATATGCTCGTTTGATTTTATAGACCGAGACACTTATATCATCAAGAATTTCAGATACCACCTTGGACTCATTCACTCTCACTCTGTACCCTTCATCATCCCTACTCCAAGGGCAACGGGCCCTCCACACGTAAGAGGTTGTCTCTGGTTGCATCCATGGCAAACAATTTTTGATGCAATTAATACATGGGAGGATGCGAGAGGGAATTAGAGAGTGGTTTCAATGTCAGGCATCCAAGAAGAGAAACGGCATGATGGGTCAACTCGTTTCATAACTGCTGTCTAGAATATGATGCAATTGCAGTGGAATTGCATGGAACTACTAAGATTGTAATGGGCATGTCTCTATATTGACACGTGACTACCTCACTATCATTTATTGCACCTTCGTAATGGAACATATTGTAGTAAAATGGAGTCCAACAAATCCGTTGACACCTTCACTAATGTCAAATTGTGCCAAAAGAAAAAGATGCCCGACAGAATCAGCTTTATATTCAACCATTGCAGATTCTGGAAATTTCAAACCCATTTCAAAATACATTATGATACAAAAAATTACTGAGACTTGCAATCAACAAACTTTATTCTTCCATTCAATCTATACTCATTATATGTTGTGGTCATATGCTCGGTGGAAGCCTATGTTATGCCTTGTAGACATTTATATAGAAAAACCTATCATTTGGCTTCAAACTCTTTGAAGTTCTACTTCATCATCTTTAGAAGTACTTAGTAATTGTGTCATGTAGATTCTTTTCTTTGAATCAATCAAAGTATTATGTTTTGCTGTAAATAAACGAAAATTATGGATGATTTTGCACTAAAAACCATTTTCAAAATACGATGGAATATGAATTTTACTCAAATTCATGATTAACAAAATTTTAATCTTCCATCCAATCTAAGCATTGTAGTCTGCAGACATTTATAGAAAAATGTATATCATTGTGCTTGACACGATGATATCGATGAAGTTTAGCTTTAAAATTTCAACGAGGGGAATGGAGAAGGGCTGAAAGCCTTCGACTAATGGTGACACTTTCGCTTATGCGCGTATATGATATACATCCTTACATTTCGAGATGATTTAGGGAGAAGTGTGTAGTAATTTCGTCGTGTTCGTTGTACACGCTTATTTGGAATCTTTGATTACATCTAATGAAACCTCACATCACTTTCTTTGATGTGAAACACCTTTAAGATGTTTTTTTGTGGGATAAAATATAATGGATGATTTTCACAATAACACGAGGTTACAAATTGATCTATTAAGTAGTTATATAAACTCACATTTATATAAGTAAGTGTTAAAGTCATATAAGCTTGTGTTAAAGTGTAGGTTTAAAAACTTAATTTTGAAGTCATTAAAGTGAAACTTAATAGAAGCTGAGATCGTGGAAACTAATAATTGAGATTGAGTGGGGCCAGAGTCGGAAATTCTGAGAACTTGAAGAGAGTGCCTAAAGAAAATCTATTGCCCATAAAAGACTTGCTACCATTTACTGCTTTTTAAGTTTTAGTTTTTCAAATTTTTAATGTTTGTGCTATGAAGAAATCTTTTGATATGATGTAATGTCATTATGAGGAGACTGGAATTTCCCTCTAGTAAGGTTCGTTGAATTGTAACACAATCCACTGAACATTTTCACTCTTTGGGATTTATACACAATTCAAAATATATTAAACCAGAAATAAAAAATAATTAAGTGAGCTAGTTAGAAAATAACTAATATTTTATTTGGTTAGATAAGCGTGTTTACTATGTAAGTATGACCTTTAATTTTATGTAAGTGTGATGTGTCTGCTTTCTTCAATGGGTGGTAAAAGGCATTATATTTCATATTTCTAAATAAACATTTATAATACTACAACTTTATTGACATTATAACAATAAATATTAGGATATATAGTGCATGTGGAGTTTAGTAAAGTTTTATATGAACACCAAATTAATAATTAATGCATAGTTATTATTATTTATCGGTAAACAATTAGTAAGTGATTAAATAATCTGTAAGTAGTTTATATTGGGTGAACCAAAAAAAATTGTCTCTTCTTATTTGTTACGCTGTACATTTTATTTTTGTGCTTATTATTTTTTTTATTTGTCTTTTTTTTAACAATTTTTATAGCTAAACAAAAGGAAAAAAAAGAAGAAGTTTCTACTTGGTGAAGAAATAACTCTATTGTTTGGTCAAGTCACAAAGAAGTCATGAGTAGTGCATGGACGCACTTGGTTGGAGACGACATAAGATCATTCGTTCAAAAAGAAAATGCAGAGGCAAATACCAAAGCCAACATAGATGGAAGGCAACCATGAGGCCTTCACTACGGGATATATATTGAGGGATATATATTGAGGAAAAAATGACATAATATATTGGGGGGCTATATAGGGGTAAAATGCGTTTTTATAGCTAACATATATGGAAAATAACCATGGGGCCTTCACTTCGGGAGAAATACTCATACAACGTGCATTCATATTGAGGGATATATATTGAGTGAAAAATAGACTATAATATATTAGGGGGGTATATGAGGGTAAATGGTTTTTATATTGCTGATATAAAAAATGGGATCTCAAAGTTAATAGAAAAAAAATAAAGGGGTATCAAAAAATGTTATTGAAAAAAATGGATGCCTACAATATCTAGCAAAGTGAAAGTAAAGGTTTTTTAAATGAGGTGGGAAGATGTATTGAGTTCATATAGGTAGTGGGGGTTAAATATTGTGATATTTAGAGTTATTTCAATATGTATGAGTCAATCAAAGAGGGTATTGTTTAATATGCCACTGAACGTATGTGATATGTCAAAGTTAATTGAGTGAGAAGCTCACGTGAAAGCAACCTTGCAGCATATTGGCTTTGTGATGAAAAGACATGAGAAGAGCACACTGGTGTGAGAAAGTGTGTAGAACGAGAGAGAGAATGATGACATAAGTGCGAGTGAAAGTAATAACTGCAAAAAAGTTACTTTCAAAATGAAAAATTTGTAACTACATGTAAATGTGTATGCGGTTGTGAGACGTAGTTAGGCATGCATACTCCAAACGATAAAGTCTTTGAGCACGCTATAGCTAGGTGATAGAGGAGGAGTATATGAGTTTTTCGGGATTAGAATCTAATAATTTCACACTCAAGTTTAAAGGGTGGATTGTTAGGGGTAAACTTGACCTAGTGAAAGCATCAAGTTTTAGTTCAACGTAGCTTGTGGTTTCCGAACACCTAGTATTGTGCTCTTGGCATTATATGTAGTTCAATCCTTTAAAAGGTTTGGGGTTTCTCCATTGTAATGTGCTATAATTGAACAAAAAAAATGCAACTTATTTTGTGAAGTGAAAAGCACGTAAATGGCTTGAAAAATGAGTACACGAAATGATTTTTGGAAATCTCATTTCATAAAATTTCTTTAAATAGTAAAAAGCTATTCATTATTTCATTATTTTTGCAAAAGTTTTCAAGGGGAGGGATTTGCACGAGAGACATACCTAGAGAAAGAAATACTGCAGAGAACACTATGGAGCAAATGAATAATTTCAGTATATATGGCTTATTCGGAGAATCGTAATTTGAAACATCCCGATGATTCACACAAAAAACTTATAGTATATAAAATTGTTCAATTCTGATTGTAATAAGTGTTTCTTTTTACGGTTTACAATAGATTTAATACATGGATATTGAAAATTTAAATTTAACTATGCATTTTACTAATAAAATCATTTACAATCTCTATTCATATTTACATTGTAATTAGAGAATTTAGAAAGAAAAAAAACAAAAAAATTCCCATTCTTACATATGAACCCAAAGTACATCTTCATTATTTATGTGACTTCACAATTAGGGCTTTTCATTTTAGATTTATAGGGTTTGTATTACTATATATATATAGGTGTATGCCATCTAATTCACGGACCACTTATAGTGTCAGATCCGACACTCGCTTACTTCTGCACGATTTTTTAAAAAAAATAACTTGTGTTAATCACGGTGCGCATTTAGCATGATAGCTGCGACCTGGGCACGTATTGACAAAAAACATTTTTTTATTAATTTATGTTTATGCTAATGGTGCTTTGGTATTAATATAAGTGCATCACATCTCCTATTTTCTAAGAGCATCAGTACAGTGCTCTCTCTGTGTATGGTGCGCGTTATAGGAACCTCATTGCATCGTTTTCGGTGGTGTAAGTTGTGAAAAGTCACGCTCGGGTGTTTAATTTAGATAGATGCTGCTGTTAATCGTTTTATTTTTCTTTTTCCTGAAAAGTATGTAGATTTATTTATAAAAATATATTAATGAATGGTACATGTTTTATATTGATAAAGAAAGTGGCTTACTGAAGAGTTCAAGTATCAAAAATGCGATAGTACATCAAAGAAAAAAAATGATCAAGTTCTTTGTAAATTATTTAAAAAAAATTATTATTTTTGAAATATATGTATGTTTAACTAATATGTATTATTTAGTGTGTATCGTGAAGACCTCGACAAAATGATGAAGCTCAGTAAAGATTCTTTCTAATGCTAAGACCAAAGATTGTACATCATGATGGATGAAAAAATTACGAAAAAGGATGAATCGGGTGAATGAAAAAACATTATCGATCCAATATGAGTTTCTCTTTTGAATTTTCATTAATAATATCCTTCAAAATATTAGATGTCATGTTTTCAAAAATCTGATTAATTCGGGATATGTTTAATGTTCTATAGGGACCAACTATAAAGAAAAATGAATGTTGTCCTAAAGAAAATAAAAAATAAAGCAACCCTAAATGAAAAAGGAATTGCTCATAGCTCATACGAAGTGGTGTTGGAGGTTAACGAAAGGGAAAACGTTTACAAAACTTTGGGGGGATCTATTAGGACCAGATATTATAGATGTTCTTTCCCTTACAATACAAAAATCAATCCAATGATTCCAGAAGGCAAATTTTATTTAAACTACGGAAGAGTTTCTAGAAGAGAGTTAATTCGATGAGACATACCAAAATTTTAATAGCTTATATATAACAAAAAATAAGGATTGAAAAAAGTAATATTCCTTGAATGTTTTTCTAAATTATATATATCTATTACTACAAAATAAATCATTATAAATATACTTTTGTTTTATTTAGTTTTCATATATCAATATAAAAATTAAATATTTTATCGTCATGTTAATTTTTTTAGGAAGGTGCTGAAAATCTCAAAGGATAAAAAAATGATTGATATCATAAATATGCACACATTAAGAATGTCGAAAAATGTCCTGAGGAAGTTATAAAGAAATGAACATAATTCTAAAATAAGGATCCATGTCAACAAAAATGTGCTTCAAATGTAATATGTAATCATTGATTTTTTCATTTAGGTACAATAATTTAATAATTTAGCATTAAATATTAATTTTCAAGCATTTTCTTGATAAAAGAAAATGAACCCATTTCTTTATAAAATAGGACAAAAAGGAAGAAAAGGGTTGATATCTATGTTTGTGAGTAATTTTTTATTTCCTTATAACAACTTAACTAGATTTCATTTTTTTGTATATTTTGGTTCTTTTAGTCATCATTGAATGTCTTCAAGCAAGTGCTAACATACAAAGAAGAACCATCGGAAGAATTGATTGAAATTGGTTTAAATATGGGTTTTTCGGTATATGTTGGCATATCGGAAAATATTATGAGATTACAGTATCTATCTTGTTTTACTTAGCTCCGTCCATAATTAATAGAACATCTTTTATGTTAAATCTATGATTTGTTATGGGATATAAAACTTGTAGGAAACAAAGTATGGAATTGTGCCAACAAATGAATTGCTGAAATATGGCATGAAATTTGGTTTTGAAAGAATGTGTATAATTCACGAGTCAATGATTCTAGCTATGGTACATTTATTTTCAATTTACATTGATGTATATTATTTAATATTGCAATTTTCATTGTTCTTAGGGGTATGTATATTCTGATTATTTTTATGTTTGTAGATGGAACTTGAAGAAGAAGAAAATAGTCCACATAATGAATAAAACATTCCTCTAAATAACGCAAGTCATGGAAGTGGCTAGAAGTGACCCAGAGGTTCTAACTGAAAATGATGATCAATTTGTTTGGATATCAAAGCAAGGTGTTGTATTTTTTTGAAATATTTGTCTATGAAATCAGACATTTTGTTTAATGCAATAGACATAGTGTCCTAATTGAAAGACAAAGGGATACGATAACTTTCCCATTTTGTATGAAAGAGTGTCTTATTCATATATATATAATACGTTTAATTTATTCGATTGTGTTTTCCATTGTCATTTTGTGAAATGTTTCTCATTGAGTATATGGATGATTATATTCTGTGAAGATGTAATCTAGGCAATCATAGTCACAACAAATTCATCCCAAATGTCATTCAAATGCATTGATAAAAAAATAAATTGATATGAATAATGATATAAGATATGTGTTGACTTTTTGAAAAAACAAGATTTTTTAAAAATCCCCCAATAATTGCCTTTATCCTGGTCATTTGTTTCTAAAAAATAGCCAACCGCTGGGTACATCCTTTAACGATAGTGCACATCGGTGTGTTTGTATGATAATGCATACCGTGTGTTTCTATGACTTATGAGCACCACACCAAGCCTTCAATACCAATCAAAATGCCTAGTGCGCTTGTCGACGACTACGACCCGGTGGATAGGCATTGCATGCACAAGTATGCGTTTTTCCCTTTGTGTCGGTGCTTTTAATAAACTTAGCAACGACCGTGCGTTTGTGCATAACAACCCCGATGCGGTTTCACCTTAACGGTGGCGGCACTGTCCACTATATTTAAGCCCTGATGTGGTACAGTGATGCTGGCCTTTTCGGGGCTGGGTGCTAAAGACCTGTGGCTTTCAAATTTTCCATCTGGGTGCTTGGTATTCTGAATCTTTGAGGTTGCATCTGAGTTCGCAGTAGCGTCGGTGCGTTCACACGTAAACTCGTGCAGGTAAGAGAATACATCCATAAAAACCTCGGGCCCAATATTTTAGTTGTGTTGAGGATTCTGTTAAGCTCCTTCAAAACCTCCATTACTAGCTCTGGATGTTGTAGAAAATGTTTTTTGGCTTAATTTTGGCTAATTTTATAACACTAAAAAGCTATCCATTTATAACCCACTAGAGGTCTTTTCCTTGTAATTTAGGTTCGATAACCTTAGGTGTCAGAAATTTTAGGTTCTTATTTTTGTTTGTGTCAAATTCACCGGCTAATGAAGAGGTAATTTCAAGCCTAGGTACTTTAGAGGAAAGCATGATTCGGTTGGATCAATTTGGATGAGGACTGATAGTTCCCAAAGTACTAGATTGTGTATTCGTCTTTTTGGTTGACGATGGCCAAGGATTGCCCTTTGGTGGAAGAAAATTGACTGCAATACACATGAATGGCCGGAAGGATAGTTTTTTGCTCTTCCTCATTGGATTAACTAAATTTAACAATTAACACAAAAAATAAATGAAAAATGGGTGATTTAGGCATAAAGGTTTACCAAGCAATTTTGAAGCTGAAATATATAACCTTGGAGAAACAAGAGTTTATGTGCGGGTAGAAATCTCCTTTGAATTTTGTGTTTGATTTATAACGGTATACAAGAAACGAGACTCGGTTACTTATGGTGAGGATAAAAACCTATGGTGGGCTTCAAAATATGCTCGATGGTGTGGAAGTGTAGTTCGTGTTAGTGCTATCTAATGTGTAATCGTACACAATGAGATCATTCACATATACTTTTCATGCATGGAGTGCCATCCAATATACCCAAAGAAAGGTACATGGATAATGCTTTGATACACTTATGCGATGAACGAGATATCACCTACGAGATGCAACGTTGGAAAAAAAGTGACATATCCTATGTTTATAGATGTTAAATAATCTCTAGCTAGGCCTCTCGATGTTTGCTTTAATGTTTAAATTCTCATAGATTGATTCGATAAATTTTAAGATTGATCTTGATTTAGGTTTCATTTTTCAAGGCTGCGTCAAAGAATTTCACCTAAATATCTGTACAATGAAAACTAGGATGATGAAATTAAGTTATTATTTCAATAAATATATAAATATAAATATAAATATATATATATATATATATATATATATATATATATATATATATATATATATATATATATATATATATATATATATATATATATATATATATATATATATATATATATGGGAGGGAGAGAAAACAAAGAGTATGTATCATACAAATTACAACAAACAAAATTTATTAAATGTAATTCCCTTAATGCAACTATTCCAAATTTCAATTCACACACAAAACCTTATATGCAATGCAAATATATTTTTCTTTTCAATTCACACTTAATTTTCAAATGAGATGAAAAATAAGGTTTGTTGTGGATCATTTGCATATCCTTTTTCAATTTTTATTTTGAATATCAAAAATACAAAAAAATTTAGAAAAGCATATCTTATAGTATAAGGTTGTTATCTTATATCATGAAAGAAATACTACGCATAAAAGCTCAATGCAATTTTAAAAAGCTTGATGTAACTAAGTTGAATGTATGGTTGATTTCAAGCATAAAAGTTCGAGCAACTTCAGCGCGAGAAGTAGTGATCGTCGAAGAAACTTGTCGAGTGATCAAATGCGGGGGTATGAGTGCTGAAGTACATTGTTATACAATTCGGCACCCTCGCGGTTGAGCGCGTCGGATCGCGGGTGAATCGTGATCGACGGCGAGAATCAACGTAGAAGTGCGGTCGAGGTTCACCGTGCTTCGGGACCCCCCTGTTGTGATGTCATCGGGTGAGGGTGGGAAGAAACGGGTTGTCCCTAACGGCTTTTTTCACGTCATGTTGGCATTTATTACGGATTTCGTAGTACATTAAAAGGTTCTTTTATCCCGTTTTCATCTATTCGATTGTTTTTACCTTTGAACCGTGTTCTTGCCACCGCGTTATGCTACCCACGAATTGTTTCTATCCGGCATTTGTCTGTGTGAAAGCAAGTCTTTCAAGCTGGTTCACCAAGTCTCAATTCCCTCCTGGGCAGTGAAAAAGGTGTCGAGGATACCTTGTCATACGTAATCCATCTCTATTCGCCATGATGACCCTTAACCTGATAAATCTCGGTGTTCTCTCTGAATAATTCCGGTGTTTTGTCTTTGTGTCAGCCCACTTTCCCCAGTTCATCTCATGGTTGGTCTCATCAATGTACCTGGTGTAAATGTTTCATAATGAGCATCGGGAGAAAACGTTCTGCGGTATGACACAATTAATTAGCCAATAGGCATTGTGCTTTCCGAAAATGAGTCGCCATTTATTTTACGAGACTATTAGCTCGCTATTGGTACTTCAAGTGAAGAATTTAGTACGCTGTGCATGTCATACTTGAGATCAAATTCGAGAGGAGAGCTCGGCTAGAAGGAGAGAATTCGGTTGGAAGCGTTCGGCTAACGAGTATAGGCCAATTTTTAAGTTGCATTGCGGATATTTTAGGCAAAGACGGTGACCGGACGAGTTGATAAATCAATCTTGGGAATGTACGCGCGACGCTCATGATGAAGCCAAAGGAGTTGTTCTCGACATTCCATCTTTCGCGGGAAATTGTAAATTCTCGAGTTGATAGCCCTTTCCTCTTACAGGTTATTTAGATTCCCATCATTGATTGTTCATTTATTTTTATATCGGAATGTCGAAGAGTCTCTTGATTTCAGGATGAATATAGTTGATGTCGATAAACATAAAAAGCAATCTGTGTTATTTTGAGGTGATATGACCTTTAGAAAGAGGGAAATGAAGTAGGGCATTGAGTTCGCTAGTCATTATATGTCTATTGCCTATAGGCCGGATGGAGTACCTCCTCCATGTTTTTACCAAAAGCCCGGGAGTTCTAGTTTTAGGACCAAGTTGCAAATTCGGAGGATAGTTTGTGTTTGAAAGTATTAGAAATGTGTATGAATACTTATGGGAGCCCTATGGCTCCCCCGATTTTTTGTACACATGCGGCTTTTCACCTTGGAATTCATAAGGCAGGCAGTATGGATCGGGTGCTTTCTTCACATGAAGAAAAGGTTTTATGTTTAAATTGCCTATGAGCGTGGGACCTTTCGTGGTCGATACGAGGCAAGCTTTGATGTAGTTTCCTACACAAAATGTTTGAAGAGACACATTTGCTACTAGGGGAAAAATGGTCTTATGACCCGCATAGGTAATTTCCCAAGAAGAGTTGAGAATGGATATCTCACGTTTTCTCATGAAAACGGAGACGTCGAAGAAGATGGCAAACCAGTAGAAATAAATATATCAAAGACAAGCATTCAAACACTGTTATTACGAAAGGGCAAACAAAAGAGGTAGGGGAGGATGTTGAAGTAGAGGAAGAAGAGTCGGGGAAGAAAAAGAGAACCAAATTAGGCGAAGATCATTCTTGACTCGCATGGTTTTACCTTCCATATTAACGAAGAACAAATGTTCCCTCTTCTCCCTAGAGGACATGAACTTCACTTAGAGAAGATGCGAGTCGATCAAACAAATATTTACAAAAATTGAAGAAATGAATCGAGAGGATAAAAGCCAATGTAGAAGCTCGGGCGAGAGAATCATATAGCGATTAGACCGGGTTATTATTTGTGATGGACCTTGAAAAGGATCGATTTAGGATGGTTGACACATCCAACGAGCATGTCCATGGATCTTGAGCGATTTTAATAGAGTAAGCTTGCTATGGATGTTAAAAAGATCCTTTGTGGATAAAATGAATCTTCATATGCGAAGACGAAGCGATTAATTGTAAATTATTTGACTAAGACCAATGCCACGAGCGATTAAAGGCGATAACATGCTTGCAAAAATTTTTAAACGAGTTCAAGATAGAAAGGCTAATTCCAGAGCCTTGTCAATTCAAAATGAAGAATTGAAGAAGATCATTGAAAATTGGTGTAAACCAAATGATAAAGTTGTGATTCAAAATCTCATGAAAAGGTACGAGGAAATCGAGATATCCTCATTGGGAAAAAACTCAGATTACGGTTGTAGAGCATTCGATAGGCTGTAGTAGCACGGTGGAGAAAAAAGAGCTACACAAGAATTATTGCGAAGGATGAGAGGAATTGACCAAAGTAAAACGATTGCTGTTCATTCTGCAGAACCATATCGAAAATCATACTTGCACTTTTGTTTACGGGTGATGCTAATTTTGATCCTGAAACACGAGTCCCCTTGGCTATTGAAATTAAATGGCGGGCAGATGTGGCGGATTATTGAGTTGAAATGGCTACCAAGATTATGAAAGGATGGAAGATAAAGCAAAGGAAAACAAACGAGAAGTTACAAAAGGCCGAAGATGAAATTAAAGATCTCAAGGAGAATTTAAAAGATAATATTTCTCTTATAAAGCTAAGGATATGCGTACGGTGAGATTATTTTAGAGATGAAGTCAAATTGGAGTTCACAGGGCCATAGTCTTAAGACCTCATGTCGGAACATTGAAAGAATGTTAATAAAGAAATCATACGGCCATCAAAAGAGCAAATTGGGCTAAGTTTATAAATTCCTCGATTCCAAATCAAACGAGAATTAGAAGAAATTGGAATCTGAAGACGAGATATTTTTATCTTGAGAAATTCATAAGATGATGATAATTAAGAATGATCTTCGGAAGCTTGAGAGAAAAGGTTACGGGAATTAAAGAGGCGGTAAAAGTTTGACATATCATTTGAAAAATTGACCCGAACGAGGTTTGCCTTCATCTTCCCGGGTGAAAAAGGAAATATCATGTCGTGGAAGTTTTATGAAGAACTGTATTTGCAAAAATGCAGCGAATCATCTGAAATGCAGAAAAGACATAGATCTTGAAAGAGCTGTGTAACTTTTTGCATAGGCATTCAACTTGTACAGAACGTGAGACTCTCTTCTGGGAAAACTTACATACGGTCACAAGTTATGGCTTCCGAATAGAATATCAGTTTCAGAAATTCCTCGACAACTCGAGATGATATATGGAAGAAGTGCAAGACGTTTTCAATGGACTCAACAAAAGAGGTCCCGAACGACTCGACCAAAAAGTAGCCATTGATTCAGCAACCATACCGAATGAAATTTGTTCTCATAGACTAGAAAGTCTTCAAATTCTCTTTTTATTATTCCTAAAAAATTATCATAAATGTAATGAGGACTTTCTGAGGCATACTCCATAACGATTAGTAGTTTGAGTTAGGGTTAGTTAGAGGTTTGTTAGAATCGGTTTCGTTGCGGGAAAACATTTTGGTCATATTGTGTTAAGAGACAGTTTCAGAAGAAAGAAGAAGGTTCCAGTTTCAGACCTTGACCAAAATTTTGTACTAAAGAATCTTTGAATCAATGAAAAGTTTTTGCAAGTTTCCTTTATTAATACATAGTGAATAGTTCTCGAGTTTTCATTGTGTTTTCCATGTGCGACGAATAAAATAGAGTAATTTGAAGTACAACGGATCTCTAGATACATGTGTATTTAAGAGTTAGTCAACCTTAATGGGCGCTCCTCTATTTTAACGTTATCATTACTCATTTCTTGATTTTACAATGATATATTATGTTTCAAGCGAAATATCAAAATTAAGTCTGCAACTCTTTCTTGTTCTTCCATCCTTTCATTTGGACACATAAGGAGAATATGGCATTACGAGAACATTGCACATGGGTTTAATATTTGAAGATTATATAATTAATGTTTGGAGGTTTATAAACGAAGTGATATACTTTTGTTTGTGACATAATCTTCAAATCTTGAACGGTTCTTTACACGGTGTTTCTCAAGGAACACCATTAATTAGGCGGTATTCTTTGAGACGAAGATTCGAAGATTTTCACACAGGTTTTTGTTACATTTCACTCACGGATTTGTTCATAGAGGAGGAAATAGTATGTTGTGTTTGTTCTAAAATAGCTGCGGCTCCCAAGAGACCTCACACAAGGTTGGATACCTCTCGGCGAAAAGTTCCGTTTTCGATCCACGAGAAGCTTGTTTCAAAGAAGGGCAGGAAACCAAAAATATTAGATACACCGAAGCTACCTTTGCTCGCACCGGGTAGTATTTCACATTTTCTCATCCAGAAAGCTTCCAAGAAACTCATTTTCTTAGAAGAAGAATCATCATCACCACATTGGTTTTAAAGAACCCATGAAGAGAAATCTTTGGGTTTGTGTCTTTTTCCTTTTACGAAACTCAACCACATATAGTTTACGACTCTGCACGGTGTTCATACTCCAACTCCTATATCGGTTGTTTCCACCTCATTCATCCCCACCTACAAGCCGGTATTGTTTACCCCCACTCAAGGAAGCGAGTTAACCGGGCGTAAATATGGCCGGTCCACTGCCGGCCCACTTTCATGATGAATAGATATGCGCCATTAAATCTGGCTGACCATTGCATGATATACCTCGGGAATTACCTCCAAGTTGCTCTAGATTTACTAATGAAGATGAGATAAACGCAAAATATATAGCACTTTGTTGCACATGTACTGCATTTGAATGTTGAACATTTGGACGTTGTAATGAGGCTGTTTGTCCGATCTCTGATGAAGGTAAGGAAATGGTTCAAAGGATTGCCTAATGGTTCCATAAATGATTGGGATGCTCTAGAAAAACGTTCCATTGAGAGATGGGCGAAAAGAGGGACCACGGCTATTCTTTGACAGAATTTAATGCAATCGAAAAAATGCGATGAAAATATGAGTGATTTTGTTGAAGAGATTTAACAAATTGTATAATAGTGCACTGCTGAAGTAAGCCCCCACCTATTAGGCAAGGGGTAGTTTTATTTCGTGCATTTGAGCCGGGACTTCGGTTTCACATTGAGAGAAAGGTCTCCTGGAGCAAATTCAAGCCGATGCTGCGGAATTGAGACTCAATAATAATCGCATCTTTGGCAAAAATTCAAGATAAGGAAAAGCTAAAGAAGAAGTCTCATTGCAAGATTGAGAGAATTGATGATATGACTAAGGCACTAAAATTTGTCTAATTAATGTTGAAGTTGGAAATAGATAATAAGCTTTTAAGACAAAATAGAGGGGTTTTTAATCCATAATTTAAAAAACGCCCTAGTTCTACAAAGAGAAAGAAGGATCGAAGATCGGTACGAAGCACCTTTGTACATAGAGCGACTCCATCCCATTCGGCCAGATGACGACGATGAAAGAGAGGATGATGTTCGAATTTAAGCATTATTGCATGGAAGACGATGAAGCAGGAAGAAGAAGCTGAGGAAGAAGGAGAGGAAGAAAATGATCTTTCATTTGATCAAGAAGAGATGGATGATTGCGCGGATAGTTCCACGGACTTCGTACAGTCGAGGTTGCAGCAAACATCGATTTGAGGTCAAAAGAGAGCTAAGGACTCAAGACAACGAGGAAAAAAGAATCGGAAAGCGGCACACTCCAATGGCGACTCCATTACGAAAGATCCAAACTAGAAAACGGATAAGGAAAAAAGCCCATGAACGAAGAAAAGAGAAGGAAAAGCGACAGCGAAGCTTCTCGAACAAAGGTTAGAGATTCTAATGTTCTTTTGGAGAAAGTGATTCTTGTTTCTAATCAAAATCCAAGTTCCAAAGAAAGATCAAGAAGAACCTGAAAAGTTGACAAAACCAAATCAAACTTTCATTTTGTCAAAGAGTTGGAGAAAGTGGTCAGAGTACCTCTTCTTGAGTTAATAAAAACACACGGCTATAAAGAAGGAGATTGCAAAATTTATCATTTTATCTCGGTCGATGAAGTAGGTGATATAGTAAATGCGTAGGAAGAGAAACCGGTGGTTACATTTGGACCTCATGTTGAAGAGGTAGATTCCTTCATACTCAACATATATCCACTTTATTACATGATTTTGTTCTACATAAACTTGCATGTTAGATTACGGTGCATCCCTTGATACGATGCCATTGTGTGTGATGAAAGAGTTGAATTTGCAAATCACTAAGCCATATAGAGATCTTTATTCTTTTGAATCAAAAAGGGTGAAGTGTGTGGGTCTTATTTAGGATATAGGTAATTACATTGTCTAAATCATTAAGAGCATTATGATGGATGTGGTAGTAAGCCTAATATTCAAGCCAGTTGGTAATACTATTATCAAGATCATGGGGGGGGCAAGGCTATGAGGAGTTTTGAATCTAGATTTCACATATGCTATCATTCTTGTTTTTCAATGGGGAAGAAAGGAGAAGGTTGTATAGAGAGACTAGATTTCAAAAAGCGCTACGAAAGATACGGAGTAATTCACCAATTTATGGCCAAGAGAGGGATGACACTCTCTTGCTTCCTCTTGCATGAAGATCACAATTTCCGCTGAAGAATCGCAAGAGCTGACTCCCTTGACAATTGTACATAAAGTGCATTCGAACAAGCTATGGAAGTGTTATTTTGATGGTGCATTTTCCAAAGAAGGCACTAGAAGTACAGTTTCATTTTTGTTTCCACGGAAGGTAACCTTGTTCCTTTTTCTTTCAGAATTAGAGTTTGAGTCCACTAATAATGTTGCGGAATATGAAGTATTAATCATTAGTTTGTAGGCTTGACTCGCTCGGTAGAATTCAGTCTATGAAGCCATGTTTAGAGATTACGAATTAATTATAAGATAGATTAAGAATTTATGTCAAACTAAACATCCCCCGGAGTTAAGGGATATCGGAATGGTGCGGGATCTAGTTGAGTACTTTGAAGCCTTCAACTTCGGTTTCGAGGAAGAGAATAGAATGGGCAGTTCTTTGGCAGTTGCGGCTTCGGTCTGGTCCCAAGCCTCCAATCAATGCGAGGCTAAGGTATGAAATTGAGATGAGATATAGACCTTCAATCCACGACAATATTAAACATTGGTAGGTCTTTGAGGACGATGAGCAGTTAAGCGGTTTTGTTGATGATTGAAGATTTTGAAGATCATCGGATTGATTTGGAAATTGATGAGAATGAGTTGAGTGGTAAGACTCTGAAAAAGAAGATTGGTGGTCGGAAGATTATTTAGTTAAAGGATAATGTTTTTAAAGAGGCTTGGAGCATCTCAGAAAAATTGTTTGATGCAAATGACATTGCGGTGAATCGAGAAGAAAGCAAACCAAGATGAACATGTGGAAGATTGCAACTTGGGGACTCATGAGGCCTAAAATGATCAAATTGACCCAAAGGGATCCCGAAGGACTACAATGTATATATAAATTGAGACAATTCAAAGATGTATTTGCTTGGTCCTACGACGATTTGAAGACTTATGATAAGAGTATCATCTGACATAAATCATGAAGGTTGGAGTCAAACGCATAAACGAAGCTCGAAAAAATCAAATCATTGTTGAAACGATTGAAAGGAAGTAAAGATATTCTTTCATGGAGCCAAAATAATTGTTAAAGCTCGGATATTGATTCGGTTTCCAATCTTCATACCAGTCAGAAAGAAAAATGGAGAGATAAGAATTTGTGTGTAGACTTTAGGAACTTGAATAGGGGATTCATTGAAAGATAGTATCCTTTGCCAAAAATGGATACGTCTTACAAAAGTCAACGGAGCTTACATATTATCTATGGTGGACGGATTTTCGGGGTATAATCGGGGTTGTTGTGGAGGAGGGAGATAAAAAAAGAAAAGCTGCTTTCCTCGGCTGGGAAAAAATTCATGCATGCCGGGATGCGTTTGGCCTTATGAATGCGGGGGCCACATTAGAAGGGCGTGGATATTGCATTTGTGGAGATGAGTTTGTGGTGGTTTATTTGGATGATGTCACAATTTTTTCAAAATCGATGAGGAGCATACGGCGACCTAATCCTTCACGAAGTGTAGAAAGTTTGGATTATAGTTGAATCCTAAAAAGTCTTTGTTTTCACGGAAGGTAAATTCTTTGGGCCATATTGTTTCTAAATAAGGAGTGAAGATTGATCGTAGGGTTGAAGCAATTCGATCAGATTCCACTACTGATAAAAGATAACAGCAATTTCTCGGAAGAATTAATTTTCTAAGAAGGTTTGTTCCTAATTATGCGAGAGATCGTCAAGATATGGACATGTTAAAGGATCTTTGAAGTGAAGTGGGACAAAGAAGTGTTAGTCATCGGTATTTTTTCAACTGGTTAGTGATGACTAGATCCATGGTGATTTTAAAGTGAATTTCCATATGTCAATTTGTCATCTAGAAAACCCTCATAAAAATTTTTTCGCCCTCTTACTTTTCAGTCTGCCCATGTCAAAGTTAGAACCCATTATCACCATCTTTTCTAGCTTTAACCCTACTAGTCTGCCCATCAGCTCTAAAAGGAAAAATCTAAGTCTGTTTCAAAAGCCTCCCCTAAGTTAGGAAGTGGCGCTTTAAGACATTTTACCCTTGGCAACCATCAAAAGGCCAAAAAACCTCCATCTGCTACAGACCAATCATGACTAACCTCCCACTCTGCAAATCAAGTTGATCACAGCTCTAAGTCGCGCCACTTACACACCCCTAGGTCTCAGCACTGCATAAACCACAGTCTCAAGCTGATTATTAGGTATTTCACAGTGTTTTATGGATTCTACAAAGACAGGAAATATAACTTCATCTCAGGAGAAGATTCTTGAATCTACATTTAGAAGAACAACTCCTTCTCAATGTAAACATGAGCCTGAGATATATCTGCAAACAGAGAGTGACTCATCAAGACCTTGTAGTCTCCTTTCAGCATGAAAATCACAGTAAGAGAAAGACACCACTGTCACAGCAAACTGGTAATTTGTCATGGCCAGGAACCTCCTTCATTTACAAGCAGAGGGTTAGGGCGCCTCCTTCATCTACAAGCAGAGGGCGCTGGCCAATATTGACTTTAAGGATTGCAAAAGCCCAGGTTTGCTTTTTACTGAACAGTGAAGCAGTGACTCTAGGTTTTCTGAGTATAAGTGATGATCATAACAGGGCTAAGGTCTGAAGTATGCAAGTTAAAGGGAAAACAAAGTTTCGGTCTTGTAAAGGAAGTCATTTGAAGTTTTCAAATCATATGAATTGTTAAAACCTTAGAGAGACATATCATTAGTGAAAACAATTCTAATCATAAACAGCCTGCTGTTTCAAGGAGACCAAATTGAAGAGAAATTGACAAGTCATGTCATCACACAGGCAGAGGTAAAAGTATTAATGTTTTCAAGTTTGTTTTCTTACCATCATATCCAAGAAAAACCCTTGTCAGGCAGGCTTATCAAACAATCTTCATATACTTTGCCAAGTGAAGGGCCTCCTTCATTCATGAGCAGATGGCCAAGGCATTGACTATTTTTAGAGACTGATTGGCCAAAGATGCAGTGGAAAGAGACAAAGGAGGAAAGCAAAATTCATTACACAAGCAACAGATGGTGTTTATGTTTCAAAAGGTATTGGTTTTCCTACTCATAGGGAAATATCTTTCAAACTATACATCATGGTGGACAGGAGACAATGCTCTTCAACAGATCTTGAGTGGTTTTTCCTTGTTAAAAATATCACCAAAGGTGTCAAGCAGTGGACAGATTTGAACCTTGGAATGATTCTGTTACAAAAAGATAATTGCACTGGTCAAAGGAAATGATAACTTTGTTTCAAAGGGACCTGTTCCCCCTGGTTCATAAATTTCTCCTTTTAGATATACATCACAAATGATGGGAGGCAAATCAAGATTAGTTCCCAAAAAGACATTGTAAATAGGTATACAATTTTATGAATAGGCAAAGAAGTCATTTGACATTCTAACAGGGTTTGGAAGGTTTGAAACAAATGCAGCTTCTTCATTATTTAAAAGACAGAGATATCATAGATGATACACCTACAAGCAGGGAAGTATTTCGAAAACAGGCGCCTGTCTTAAATCAGAGGGCCATGATCAAATCCAAGTAGGGTCAGCAAATTTGGGCACCTACAGTGGGAAAGAGGTTGAAGAAGCAAGTAAAGATCGAGGCTATCAAAGCATGTTGACAATACAAACCCTATCCTTTCATAAACAAAGCAGTCTTTAGGTATTTTCTTGACAGTGTTAAAGTGGGGTTACTTTACATAATAAATATCACCATCATTATTAAACACAGTGGCAGAGATGGTATGAAGGTTATTAAGTTATTATTCAAGGTTTGAATTGCGGTGTTAAAGTTGTCACCCAAGAAACAAAAATGGCAGGAATCACCCTTCAAACCCATGTGCATAAGTAAAACAGAGTTTTGACCTTTCAAGCCATTTTTGTTTTTTATAAAGAGGTTGATCCATGATTAACATGGTCTAAAAACCTAGAAAATATCCAATGCATGCATCGCTTATGAATCCAAGTTGCAAATACGCCGAAGGATATTGTTGAAAAAGGTCAAAAAGGCTGTGAAAACCTTGCAAGAGCCAACCAAAAATTTCATTTTGCATTTAGAAACAAAGGTGACCGTTGGGAGTTTTGATATGTCAAGGGAGTGAGGTCGAAGAGGGAATTTTTCATTTTCAAACTTCAAACAAAGCTCTGTACTACCCTCAGCATCGAAACAAAGAAGTTCGGATCAAATTGCAGGAATTTAGCACTGTTTTCACCGCGCGACGCGCCTGGAAGAGGTTTTGAATGGGCGTTCAACGGCCGCACGACGCACCTGTACATGTGCGCGACGCGCCTGTACACGGCGCCCGGCCGACCCGACAGAGCCACCCGACAGTTGTTTCGGCGCGGCACTCTGAGAGCCCAACACGTCGTGCATCTTTTTGGCCCTCGTAAGCTATCTAAAACGCCTCCGGAGCTGGACTAAATGCATCAAATAGCTTCTCCATCATATTCTCAAGGTATTTTCATATGCCTTCTCAGTTTTTGAAACAAAGTGCTAAGTGACATGAAGGTTTAAAAAGCCCTGTTTTCAAGCTATGGTGTGAGAGAAAATAGTGTTTTTCTGACTGACTGTTGCAATATCAAAACACCTGAGCTGTATTTTTATTAAAAGGTCATAAAAACACCCTCACTATCGTGGTGAAGCAAATTTGAAGCTACCCTTTTGCTGTGTGGTGATCTGAGGTGTAGAATTGTGGTTAAAAGCTGAATGTATTGTTAGCAGCACCTACAGGAAAGAAATGTGTTGAAATAAGAGGAGTGTGTTTTTCACCTTTGCATATCAAAGAACAAGGATACCTTATGTCTTCAAAACATCAAAAGACGAAGTTACCCCTACTATCACAGGAAAGGAAAGTTGTTCTCTATATTCTGTTTGACTACCTTTGTGACTCTCCAAACTTGTTTGACAAGTTGATTTTTAAGGGATAAAAAGATATTTGCTAAAGAGATAGGTTTTCCACATTAAAAAGGAGCTGCTCCACATAAAGACTGTTACAACGCCATATACAACAAACAGTTGTTTCTGTGTGAATATCCTTGTTCAAAGACTGTACTGAAGTGTAAGATTACTATTAAAGGTCTCTACAGGGAAAGATTATGTGTTGATCCAAACTGTGTATTCTTACCTTTTCCTAAAACAAAGAACAAAGGTGTTTATTTCCTCAAAGATACCAAAGGGCAAAAGTTAACCCTATAGACCACAGAAGGGGCAGTTTTTCTTAAGTTTTCCACTTGACTGTCTTGTTCTTCAAGCTTATTTTGACAAGTTGATTTTCAGATAGGGTAGGGGTTTTTTCTACAAAGGACAGGGTTTCCATATTTAACATGAGTTTTGATTGTGGGAAAGAAATAAACTCCTACAGGCTTGTTTGAACTTGTAAAACATTCTTCAATATTCTGTCGCCTTGTTCCATAACAGTGAGTCTGGCTGTATGCTCACACTGGGTTTAACTTTGTATGTGTATGTTTCTATTTGATGAAGTGACACACAAGTATAAGACAGTGAAGTATAGTAGGAGAAATGGTTTTTGTCAAAAGAGCAGTTTATAAGTTGAAAGACCACAGGGTAAAGTTGCTCCTGCTCCTCATAAAAGACAGTTTTCACTATGCAGTTGCTTGACTGATTTTTGGTCTTCGAGCTGGTTTGATAAGTGGATGTTCAGATAGAAGCAAGGGATGTTTCCTACATAGCCAGGGGTGTTACATTGATAAGAGGTCCTATTTATTTTGAAAAGAGAAGACTATTGTAGGCTTGGTTGAACTGTTGGAGCATTTTTTACTTTGTCACCTTGTTCAGAACTGTGATATTGACTGTCTAATCATACTAATGGTTGATTGTACCATATGCAAGTTTGTTGAGTGATTGGCACACTAAGAAAAGAAGGTTGTTAATGATTGCAAATTCTACCTTGGGCAAAGATACAGATGTGTTGATTGACCTCTAAAACTTCACAAGAACAAGGTGATTTTGACACTTCTCACAGCAAATTCCTCCTAACAGTCTGTCCTTCATTCCACTGTTTGGTCTCTTATTGAGAAATCTGCCTGGCTGAGGTACATTCAAGGTAGAAGGCCTTTTTCTGAAAGAGCAAGGGTTCTTTGTATTGTAAGGAAACAGTGTGCAATCATCCAAATACATTTTCTCTCTATAAAAAACAGTGAATTGACACAGTTTGACTCCAAAAGAGCAGTTTACACACAGTGAGGCAGTTTGTTTCTTCCAAAGCATATTTAGGTCAAAATTCCTCCAAGGCAAGACAGCAGGAGTGGTCTGCATAAAAGATATGAGACAATCTCTACAGAAGAGGTTAATGCTCATCCATCCATCCTTTTCAACTTCCATGAAGTAGGTTGCCTAGATTTCTGCCAGAAGATACAGGAAGTCAAAATTTTTTCGCCATTAACACACCTATGCGCCCTGAGGTTCTAGAACAAGCATTTTAGGGTAGTGGACCTTGATTTCAATTTTTCTCCAAGATCAGTGTCCAAGGCCACCAAGATTCCATATCATGGCGAAAAATGGTTCAAACAGGCCCATCTTGACTTAGAAGATTACAAGCCTTTCATCAAGCCTGAGCATAGAGATGCTTTCACTGCTATTTTCCCTTTTTCATATCTTCTTGACAGCTATGCTCCTCTTATGAGAGTCATAATGAAATATTTTACTTGTGAAGGGAGGTTTGATCGAGTTTATGCCTACCATGTCCGCCTGTCAATGCATTTCACTAGAAACAGGCAACTAAATCTCCCTTACTTTTTATTCAAGAGCATCGAGAAGATGGCATCTACAGTTCAGAAGAATTCCCCTCCTCTGCAAATACCTTCCCTTTTCCATCATTCTCTAATTAAAATTATCATCCTACATCAGCTAGAGAAGAAGGAAGTTCCATGGGATGTATTCATCAGTCACCCAGATTTCTCCACTGTTCCTCCTGTCCATGTGTCTCCCACTCAGCCCATCCATCGCCCGATACCTTTGTCCAGCAGGCCTACTCCTAGAAGGCTCAAAATGACTACAGGACAGCCAGGACAACAGGAAGAAGGAGAAGGGAGTAAACAGTAAAAAGAGAAAGGTTAGTAGCAAGAGGAAAAGGATGAACAGCAGCAAGAGGAAAGGGATGAACAGTAGCAAGTAGAAGATGAAGGTTAGCAGCAGATAGGAGATGAGGAACAACAGCAGGTACAAGATGAAGAACCACAGCTTGACATTGGAGGACAGGAGCATCAGCTTGGTCAGGAAGTTGAGCAACAAATTGAGCCACTAAATGAGCAGGAAATCCAAGCACAGCAGCAGCTTGATTTTGGTGAAGAAGAGCAGCAAGTTGGAACCCAAATTGAACAAGGCATTGATTTAGAACAACAAGTTAAGGTTGGCGAACAGGAGCATCAAAGTGAACAGCAAGAAGAAAACATCCAGCAGCCTCAAGAAGAGCAGCAGTTTCAAGAAGATGTCAAAGGTAAATCAGTTGTTTCTCCTCCTCCCAAAAGAACAAAGCTCAGCATAGCAAGCAAGAAAGGGTCTAAGGTTGCCACTCCAACAGTGACAAAGGTTGTTCCTAGCAAAAGGAAATCGCCCAAAAGGACACCTACTAGCATGCCAAGGAGGAAAAGTGCAAGATTGGCCTTCAAAGGGAAAAGCAAAGTTGGAGAAAGTACAAAGCATGGAGGTGCATTAGCTGTCATCCCAATCCAAAGCGATGACAGTGATAATGAGGCCCGCCTTCTTGAAAACCTCCTAATTCATAAAGAGGGGAAAATTGAGGCATTAGAGGAGGATCTTCAAAGGGCAAGGAACTTCAACCACTTCTTGGAGATCCAAAACAAACAGATGAATGTTCACACAACTGTTCATGAGGCACGAGCGATCAAATATAAGAATGAGGCAGCTAAGGCGCAAGAAAGGATAGAAGAACTCATTAGTGAGTTCGATGAGGAAGAAGAGGGAGACCAGCCTAGGTGGAAGAGGCCTAGGACCATAGGGCTCAAAAGAGCCTTGGAAAAGCAGAAAGAAGAAGAACAAGCCCATCTCCAAGCTTTTCCTCTCACTGCACTCCTTGAGCAGGAAATTGAAGACAACAAAGAGGCATGGCTTGAAAGAGCCAACAAACACTTGGAGATGAAACTTGAAAGAGAAAACAGAGATCTAGAGCTGCAAAGGAAGAGGACACATCACTTTCAAAAGTTGAATCAGTTTTCCCGACGCAAACTAAAGGTAGCCCAAGAGAAATTGAAGAAGGCAAAGGGGAAGCGCCGGGCACGGAAAGAGGAGAAAAGCACATCAGCTCTTGAAATTTTGGCCTCAGCTTCGGAGCATGTTGCTATGGACCCCTGAGGGTCATGCGTGCCAATTTTGGGCCCATTTCGACAAATTTTTGTTTTTTGGCATTTTTTGGGTTTTTGGTCGAAAACTCATAATTTCGCCATTTCAGTTTGAGGATTTTTCAAGTGAGGAGGATGATACCATTTGATGCCATAATTCCATCAGCAGGTCCTCAGCGATTTTCAGAGCATTTGGAGATCATTCGTCCCCTCAAAACGGCGAAAAATGCTCACTTTTTGCACATTCTGCCCGTCATATCAGCAGTCTGCTATTTCCTGGCTTTTTACACAAAGGTACAGATTTGGAGGACTTCCAGGCATCAGATTGAGGTGATTTCAGTTGCACCGGAAATTAGACATAGAAATCTTTCCAACGAGCTATCATGAGCCTCGTTTGGACACCGGGAAGGCTGCCAATTGTCTCCAGCAAGTCAGGGGACCTTTTTCTGATGTAAATTTGAAGTATTTTTGCAATTTTTGAACCTCAAAAATCTGCTTTTTCCAAATGTGCGTTTAGCTATTTTTACACTTGGAAAATGATGCAAAATCAATATAATTTCCATTTTTAGCATTTTTTTAGATATTTTATGGGATATTTTGTGCCTTGGGCTTTGCAAAGCCTCAAGGACAAGTTTAGATATTTTGATTAGGCCAATGGGATAGCTAGTTGCACCATGAGGTTTTCCTCACTTGAGCCTATTTATTCCACAAGGCTTCATTGTAAAACAAGGCTGAACTTGGGAGAAGAATCAATATATTGGTCATATGAGCTTTGAAGAACATATTTGAGTTATGATTTTTGGACTGCCTCTTGGATGCTTTTGATGAATGATGAAGGATTGTTGATGGATTCCATGACATGGTAGAATGGTATAGTGTTTTCTTGCTTTGTTGTTGTCTTCTAGTTTTCATTCATGATACATGCTTCTTGCTGCTATAGATCAGTAGAGATTAAGTTTGAGATATGCCCATGGAGGCACCTCAAAATTCCTGAATCTTCATAGCTTTGTGTTTTCTTCTTCTTTAGTTGTACTAAAGAATTCTTAACTTCTCTTTAGTAACTTAAGGATACTGTTGCTAGTTTTATTCATAAGTTCTATGCATGTTGAGTAGGATGTATGGTGTGCCCTGCTTACCTATGATTGTCCATAGTTCTGTCCATGAAACTATCTCTTTGACTGATTAGTTTATCATCTTGTTGAACCAAGGAGGCCTAGTCCCGATCTAGCCCTTTGCCTAAAACTATGAAAGCTTGTTTGTCAAAGTGCCCAATAACTTAAAGACTGTGTCTAGGCATTCCCGCATAGTATTTTGAGTTTTTAGTCCATCTTATGTGTTTTCCCCAAAGACTGATAGCCATTTCCCAAAGTTAGAAGGTCTTATACTTCTATGCATGGCTGGAATGTTTGATTTCTATGTATTAATTAGCTCATAGTTACATTTAGCATGATTAATGGCTTGCTATAACATGTTTATGTCTGCTATCAACTAATTACACTTGAAATCCCTCGTCTTTCACAAACTTGATGTCCATTTACTCCATTTTTCCCAAAGATCCTTTCTACCTTGAATCAAATCGTCCCTACAGCAGCCTTACATCATTATCTGATTGCTTCATTGACCTTTTTTATCCCATAGCCCAGTTTATCTACATCTTGTTATCCAGTTTATATCTTTGATCACTTTTATCCCTCACAAACTTAAAAAACAAAAAAACCAAAAACATACTTCATAACTAGCCTAATATCAGAATACCATAAGCAAACACACCAATATCTTTTACACATATAGAGAGAGCCCTCTTTGAGTCCAGGAAGGCTAGGTCCTCGGGCTCCAAAGCTTGGTTTGATGTTACATTGTCATTTGGCTCACCAATCGGCCAAATCATGGGACCCTAACACAGAGGATGAAATAATTAATAATTTTATTTGTGAACCTTCCTCTGTAATTGCTGAAACACACACTCAATTAACTGCAATTTTTGAAACAGATACCCAAGAAAAGATTAAATCTGAAGACTTATCTCAGACATTAACCACCATTTCATCTAAAAGCATAACAACTGAAATTGAACCTGGCAAGACATTAAACATAAATCCTGATCTAACAGTTGCTGAAACACAGCAGTTAATGAAGTTATTACGTGAAAATAAGGAAGCATTTGCATGGGATTACACGGATATGAAAGGAATCCCTTCTGAACTATGTACTCACCGAATTTACATTAAGGAGGGATGCCGACCAGTCTGTCAACCCCAAAGACGAATGAACCCTAATTTACGAGAAATTGTTAAAGAAGAACTTCAGAAATTTCTTAATGCAGGATTTATATACCCCATATCTGACAGTGAATGGGTTTCCCCATTGGTAATTGTCCCTAAGAAAAATGGGAAATGGAGAGTATGTGTTGATTACAGAGCCTTGAACAAAGCTACTCAAAAGGATCACTTTCCTTTACCTTTCATTGATCAGGTGTTGGATAGTCTGTCAGGGAAGAAATTCTTTTCTTTTCTAGATGGATTCAATGGGTATAATCAGATTAGAATTGCACCCCAAGACCAGGACAAGACCACTTTCACTAGCCCTTGGGGAACTTTTGCTTATAGAGTTCTTCCATTTGGGCTATGTAATGCACCAACAACTTTTCAGAGGGTTGTTATAGGAATCATTTTTGATATGCCGAATGACTCTATGGAAATATTTATGGATGATTTTACTCCTTATGGTGTGTCTTTTGAAGATGCATTACAAAATATTGAGAAGGTACTTAAACGATGTATACAAGCTCACCTCTCCCTAAGTACTGAAAAATGTCATATGATGATGAGTGAAGGAGTAGTGCTTGGACATTTTATTTCATCTCAAGGTATTCAAGTAGACCCATCTAAAATATTGGTCATTCAGAATCTTCCTGTTCCTAAAACACAAACTGATGTGAGAAGTTTTCTAGGACATGCTGGATATTACAGAAGATTTATTAAAGATTTTTCTAAGATAGCTTCTCCATTATTTATGTTTCTTATGAAAAATGTTGAATTTAAGTGGACTAACCCTTATCAGAAAGCCTTTGTAGAACTCAAGCATCAGTTATCTACTGCTCCTATTTTGAGGGGACCTGATTGGGCCCTCCCTTTTGATATATCTTCTTATGCTTTAGACACTGCAATTGGAGCTGTCTTGGGACAAGAGGAGAATCATCTTCCTTATGCTATCTACTTTATCAGTAAGAACATGACCCCTGCTGAGCTTAATTATACAATTACCGAAAAAGAGTTTCTTGCAGTAATTTATGCCATTAATAAATTTCGACATTATATCACTGGTTATTCTACTTTTGTCCACACCGATCACTCGGCTATTAAGTATTTAATGAACAAATCTGTCACAAATGCTCGAGTTACCAGATGGTTATTGTTACTGCAGGAGTTTGATATTACAATTGTAGATCGGCCTGGTAAAGAAAATGTTGTGGCTGATTTCCTTTCACGGTTAAAAACTGATAACATTATTCCAAGTAGATGATTCTTTTCTCGATGTGAGTAGCCATGGGAAGGTGGAAAGCACAAATAAAGTATTAGAAGCCATTCTAACTAAAACAGTGAAGGACAACCGGAAGGATTGGTCTCAAAGGCTCCCTGAAGCACTATGGGCTTACAGAACTACTTGGAGAAACACTACAGGTTTTTCTCCCTATGAATTGGTTTATGGTAAAAATGTTGTTTTTCCCGTGGAATTTGAAATTAAAACTCTAAGAACTGCTTTAGCTGTTAATCTTGATTTGACTGATGTGCAGACAGCTAGGTTGCAGCAGCTTCTTGAATTAGATGAAAAGAGATTAGATGCCATTCACCAAACAACCATGATTCAACAACAAAGAATGAAGTGGCATGATAAAATTATCAAACACAAGCAGTTCCAAAAAGGTAATTGGGCCTTATTGTATGACTCTCGGTTTGAAAATTTTCAGGGTAAGCTACGTACACATTGGCTTGGACCATATGAAGTAGATGTTGTTTTTCCTAATGGAACAGTAAGAATTCTAACAATTGATGATTCTAAAACACCTCTACTAGTCAATGGTCATAGGATTCATTTGTACCAGCGCCCTGTTTCTAAAGAGGATTTCAAGACTGCTTGCATGACTGATACACATTATCTTTTTCTAGGGGAGTCTTCTGCTCCTCGTAGTATTTAATTTTCTGCACTGTATTTCTAGTATTAGATTAGATTTAAAAACTAATAATCCCTGTCAAGGGTTGGCATACTACAATTGAATTTTGCAGATTCTGGAAAAGCTCATTAAGGAGGACAGATTCATCACAAGAAGATCTGAAGCTTCAATCACAAAAGCTTGTTCCCTTCATTTTAACCCATTTCCTAGCAATATCCCTTTTATCCCATTTCTACATTTTTCCTTTTTCCATTTTCCCACTTCTACCATTCCTGAAATGTCATCCTTCAGCTAGTATTTCCCATTCCTTACTGCTGAAATTATCCCTTAGCAAATATTTCCCCCACTTGTCTTAAACCCAAATCATTATATCCCATTTTCCTGATTTTTCCCTTTGCTAAAACACTAGTTTCAGCAACATGTCATTCATTTTTTCGTTGCTGAAACACCAATTTCAGCAACCTTTCATTTATCTTTTCATCATTAAAACATCATTTCTTTCCTCTGCTATACAAGCTTTTCAGTTCTCCACTTTTAATTTCCAGATCCCTTGGGTGAATATTATTCAGTATTGAGCAGATCCTGATATGCTCTTGTTCTACATTTCAGAGAAATCTACAAATTCTTCCATTAATATCAAGCCATTATGAAGCACTCTATACTTCGAATTTTAAAGACAAAGGTAAAAATATAAGGTATGTGGTTTTTATGTAATGCAGTTAAATAATATTTTAAAGAGAGGTTCTTGCTCATAATGATTACAATCTCCGCACACTTAAACATCATTGCACCATACGTAAGGGGGGGAATTTCGAAAACTGAATCATCATTCCAAACCATCCAATCCTCCGTCACTTTTCATATCCATTATTTCCGCCATCATTGAGACTCCATATCCTCTGTTGCAACAATTAGCTTGACCAAAGCCTGTGTTTCTGTTCTCTGCACCTCTGCATGTGACTCAAGCTAGTAGCTATGGGAGGGTCAGCTATCAAACACGAGCCTGGTTCGATAACTCTTCTCGAATTTTTCTCGGAGGCCTACCAAATTTTTCAACAAGCAGGATGGACAACATACTTCGAAAGGTTAAGAGAATTTGATCAGAAGCAAGTTTTAGAGTTCGTACAAAATCTTCAGGGGAATTATTCAGTGGTTCAAGGGGTTCGAATTTCAGTCACAGAGGAAGATATAGCACAAGTTTCAGGTTTTTCAATTATAGGTGCTCGCTGGTTCAGTAGGAAACAAGTTATTTTAAATGCACAACAAGATTTTCTTCTTCCAGAAGAACCGGTTGAACTTAAAGGCCGCGGTATAAGTCTGCATTCATTACCTCGACCATGACCAACAGTAGCTGAATTCATCAAGCACTATTTGACATGCGAAGGGCGTTACCAGGTAGTCTATCAACACGACTTCGTTTTAATGAATCATTTGATGCATGGTCGATTAGTCAATATTCCCTATTATCTGCTTGGTTGTATCAAAAACATGTCATATTATTGCAGACGGGTTAAATTCCCATTGTTATCCCTTACCCATCATCGTTTATGTCAATTATTAATTCAGAGGGGTTTTTCTCAGCAAAATCCCCCTCTGAATAATCCACTCCTCATTCCCCAGCAAGCCGAAATTCCCCAACAAGCCGGAAGTTCCCAAGAAACTCCTGAGAGTTCTTATGAAAGGCAACTGGACGATATCCTAGACGCCCCAGTAATTCGATCCTCAGAACCAGTTGACCTACCCCCAAGTTCGTCCCACTTAGTAGAGTCACCCCTTCCCACTATTCATATCTCTAGAAATGACTCTCCAACACCCCCATCTCCACCTACTCATAAAAGAAAGAGACGAACCCCAACAGTCTCTGTCTCAAAACGAAAAACAAGGGCCACATCCCAAGTTTTCACTTCTTCCAAAAGCCCTTCCCCTAGAAAAGAATCTTCTCCTACAAATAAAAGGAAAGACACTGACTTCTCTGCTTTCCTACCAAAAAGGAAAATGAAAATGACTGTTGAAACTGAAGTTACTCCCATTTCCCCTGACCCCGCCACTATCCTGTTAAAACTTCAATCCTCGGCACTGTTGGGGTTCCCATGTTTTGGCAAGGTTGGCAATACCAAAAGATGAGACAACATAGAACCACTTTCAGACCTTAATATCTAGCCCTCCTAGGTCCAGAGAGGGATCTCTCTATGATTATCAAAGGATATATGTCTTCGAAGTTCTCAATTGTGATTTTAGGCTAGTTATAGGCTCAAGGTTGTTTGTTTGATTGTTTGAGTTTGGTTGTAGAGAATCAAAGAAGGAAGGTTTTACCATAAGACAAGGATGGGTAAAGAAGGAAGCTAGGCAAGGATAGATAACTCAGAGAACACTAAGGCCATTGGGCAATGGAGTCAAGAAAGGATTTACTTATGTTCAATGTGTAGCTTTCAGCTGGGCTAGTCATCTAGAGCATTTGGATCTCAAAGACTGATTAGTGGGGTGGAACATTAAGGAATGAGGATGAAGGATGGGAACCATCTGATTTCATCTATAGATCAGGCCAGAGGTCATTTAACTCCAGGCCTGCTTGGAAGAAACCGTAGGCAACACAAAGGATCTTGAAAAGGCTTATATGGAAGGGAAGGTCATGAAGAGGCAGCGACAGGCTTTACACCTCCCAATGTTCCTAACCTCTTTCAATTAAATCTTAACAAGAACATCTGAATACCGATTTTACCAACTTGCACATCAGAGAGTAGGCAATAATCATCCACTACACTGGTTTAGTCAATTAAAAACAATATTCAGATACACATATGAGCAGAAAACATTAAAGACTGAGAGAGCTGGGACATAAGGTACCTAACAAGGGTAAATATTATGTCATGCGTTCAGATGCCAGTTAGAAGAACATGAAATGAAATAGAAATAAACGCAGAGATGAGAAAAACATCACCAACTGCTGTAGATCAGGATCCAATGAAAACTTCTTATCATGTTAAACACAATACCAATCAGGTACATCACTGCCCAAAGTTTTTGCATGCAGCCCGAATACACTTTGGTGTTTCACCTATCATACAATCATTACTCAGGGAACTTTGTCTCAGACAAAAATGCTTGCAATTCACCGACAATGCATCAACAACCATTACAATGATATCCTCCCGTGCTTTATAAAGGTATGGGACACAGAGGACCGACCGAGGAGGTAGGTGAATTTTAAATGTTACATTTAAACACAACAATGAACGCAGTGGCGAGGCCAATTTCCGCTAATATGTTGTATATTTAATCTTTGTCATCTCCCCAAGGCACAGAGATCTCGCTTCTGACATGATTTCGACCTCAGTCGTAGTAATTGGTGATTTGAACAAAATGAAAGAACCGCTGGAGGTCTCGCCCTCATAAATGTTAGATTGTTTTGAACTATAGCTGGGACGAAAAACTCCTTCAGGGACACAGCGCATAATAAAGACTGTATGGGAGACCTGTCCTTTATGGCAAAACATTCTGCTGATAAGAAAACCTTGATATTACCTCTTATTGATGTTCACGATCTCCAGATTGATCCTCGGGGTCTTCAAAATGATGCTTTGCCTCTTTAAACCTCTGTTTCAGAGCTCAAGATCTTTGTTGACGTGCACTAATCCCTCTGCTCTGTACTGAAACTCCTTGCTGCTTCATTACTGCCTCTGTCGAGTTAGCTTGAGCTTTAAATGGCGCCGACATGATTTTCGGCATTTGAACTCTACTTTCCATTAATGTGAGTCCTGACGGCCTCATTCCTTGACTTTCCTGATGGTACTGGATAATTATATTTGATCCTGACTGCGCCACTCGCCATTGAGGTAGTACATTGAACAACAGCAGTCTCATCTCCTAGAAACTCTGCAACACAACAAACTTGTGAAGAAAACAGTGGACGGAGCAATGGACGCAGGGTGAACGAAATGGTGGTGCAGCGGTGGCGGAAAAAACGCTATTATGATGAAAATGCAGTGGAGTGGTGGAATGTGCGGACAATAGGGTTTGGTAGAAATATGCAGCGCAGACCGTTGGATTCAGGCCTGGAGATGAAGATCGACGGCGGAGATTGACCGGCGTAACAATACATGAAACGAACAAAAAACAAACAAAATGCATGAAATGCGACGGAGATGAATGTAAGAGTGGGACCCAGTGGAGGCGGAGGGCGATTAGATCTGAGCCGTTAGCTCCCAGATCCAATGGACGGTCAGGATCAAATTCGAGGATCGCAATCGGGGGGGGGCAGGGGTGACACATTCAAAAAGTTCTGATTGCGATCGGAGCGATGTTGCGATTGGGCGATGACCGTCGATCTGGGGGAGGAATGGACGGTGGAGATTTAATCGGAAGGGAAACAGGAGGACTTTCGATTGGGTTCATCGGAGGAATGGAGCGATTAGTGCGATGGTCGTCGGATCTGCGGGAGGACGGACGACCAGGATTAAATCGGAGCAACGCAATCGGAGTTCGGGAGACAAGCCATGCGATTGAGTTTTTGCGATTGCGATGGAGCGATTAGCGCAGGGCCGTTGGATCCGCAGGACAGATCAATGGTCAGGACGTAATCGGGGAGGCAGTGCGATCGGGGATCGGGAGTGGACTTGCGATTGGGCGCTGGCCGTCCGATTAGCTGGGAGATGGACGGCTGCGATTAAATCGGAAGGAGTGGATCGGAGGACTGTAATCGGGGCGACACTGCTGCGACTTGCGATTGCGATCGGGCAGGGGTAATGCGATTGAGCACTGGCCGTCAGATCTTGTGACAGATCAACGGTCAAGAATGGATCGGAGGATCGTAATCGGGGATCGGGTGGAAACACTTGCAATTAATCGCTTGCGATGGGCCGATCAGAGGGTGCACTTAACATGTCGTGATTACGATTGGGAGGAGGCTTGTGATTAGCGCTCCACCGTCAGATCTCCACGGAAGATCAACGGTGTGGAACGCATCGCCAGACTTATCGTAGGACTTATGTGTTAAAACAATCGCATCGGGGGTTTTCGCTTTTACAAAGGATTTTGCCTCCCGCCGATAGTTCCGATTGCGATTAGCGCTTGGGAATTAAGCGCTTGGTCCCAGTGCACGGGCATGTGTGGGAAGTGGTTAAGGGGCTGGCGGGAAAGGGGCTAAGCCCTATTACATGGTCAGAAAGTGGGTTTTTTACCCCTTCTAGTGGATTTTGGTGGTTGGGAAGGGGAACGATAAGGGGAAAAATGGGAAATAAAGAGTAAGGGAAGGACTTAAGGGGATTTTTTGGGGGGATTTGAGGGGTAAACAGGGAAATAGAAGGGGAGCCAAGGGGGGATAAAAGAGGCTAAATGAGGGTAAAAGAAAGGGAATTCGAACAAAGGGAAAGAGGGGGAATTGATGTATGTTGCAGGGGTAAAGGAAGGAATAATAGGCCCTTTTTAGCAATTTACTAGCAGAGGGGGATTTGTATCAGGCACAAAAATTGAGAGACTTCAAGGAGGATGGGTTTTCAGGGGAAAGGCATTCCTTGAAGACTCAACAATGATTTAGCCCCCTATTTCCTTGTCAGAAATTTCATAGGGGGGCTAAAAGTGGCTCCACATGGGGATGGCTTCTTCTTGAAGGAGTCAAGAATTCAGAAATTGATCTCTTGGTGTAGGCCAGATGCCTGCTGCTTGAACCATCCCTTCTTTCTTTAGATTAGCTGCCACAATATATTAGATACACAAATCAGCAGAAACATTTTCCCAACCAATCTACCTACCCAAACTAGAGCTCTAACAATTTTCCCTTGGGTGAATTTGAACTAGCAGACCCTTTACATTTTATTTTGAAAAACAAAAACAAACCTATTCTAATTCTACCCTTATTGCTCCATGAGGCTAGATTAGACTGTTGGCCTCATCTATTTCTCTACCTAATCTACTACCTATTGGGATTAAACTGTCCAACAGGTTTCTTCACCTACATTCTAAGACAGGAAATTTAAACACAGCCATGCCAGGATTAGACTGTCTGACTTTCTGGGCAGAAACTTGAAGAAAACAAAACTGAGAAGGCATGGAATTCTGCAACTGTGAAACATCCTTCTTTCTTTCTTGTGACTCAGGTTTTGAGCATATTTGAGTCACTTCTTTCCTTTGCTCCAGCTCTGATTTTCGGCATGTTAGAGCTGGATCTTATTTCACTGCTGATCCAGATTTTGAGCTTGTTAGGACCAACTATTCTTCTTCCCTTTGGCTCAGATTTTGAGTTTATTAGAGCCAATCCTTTTGCCTCAGAGGTTCATGTTTTGAGCATGTCTGAACCTCTCTTTTCATTCTATTTTTTGGGACAATTTCTTCTCTCTTTTTTTTTGAAAATGAAAATTTGCAACAGTATATACAATGGAAATGAAACTGGAAATGGAGAATTAGCAGAAATAGTGTTTGAGCATCCTGCCATTGACAGGACCCCCAAACAACTCGGAACCATCAAGTTCTTGCAAGAAAAATGCATTAGGACCCACAGTGGCTTGAATGATGAAGGGACCTTTCCACAAACTGTTGAATTTGCCATGTTTGCCTTTATCCTCTCTTCTTTAATCCCACTTCAGGACCTTGTCCCCAACTTTGAAATTTGTTGCTTTGGTTCTTTTGTCAAACTGTCTCTTCATGTTTTCCTGCACTTTGACAGCTCTGTTATAAACCTGCTCCCTTGTTTGCTGAAGATGGATTGTTTCATTAATTCTCCTTATCATGCTGTCCTCTTCTGACTGGATTTCTTGGATAAGCTTTACCACTGGTATCCCAAGGCTAGTAGGAAAAACTGCTTCTGTCCCATAAACTAGCTGGAAGGGTGACATGCCAATAGATTTCTTTGTAGTGAGCCTGTCTACCCACAAGGATTGTATCAGCTTTTTATGCCATGACCTTTTGTTCTCTTCCAACAACTTCTTAATGATTGTAACCAGGATTTTATTTGATGATTCAGCTAGGCCATTACCCTGGGGGTAATAGGCAGTTGAATGTCCAAGTGAAATTCCGTACCTGTGACAGAAATCAATCATTCTTTTGGATCCAAAAGCAGCAGCATTGTCAGTGATTATTTTCTTTGGGCAGCCAAACCGAGATAAGATAAAGTCTTCTAGGAACCTAATGATGACAGAATCAGTGGAATTCCTAGTGGGTATGGCTTCAATCCACTTAGTGAAGTAATCAGTAGCAGTCAGGATCCATTTGTGTTGCCCAGCAGAAGAGGGGTGGATTTCTCCAATGAAGTCTAAGCCCCATTGCATGAAGGGACCTTCTATGGTGACAGGTTGCAGAGGGAGGGGAAGGAGCTTTCTTTTGCCCTCGAAAATTTGGCATTTGTGGCAGGTAAGGACCATTTTATGAACATCACTAAAGAGTGTAGGCCAATAGTACCCAGCCCTGAGTATCTTATTTGCAGTGGCCTTCCAACTCAAGTGGCCTCCACACTCCCCAGCATGGAATTCTTGTTTGATTCTTTCAGCTTCAGTTTCAGGCAAACATTTCAGCAAAAGACCACTTGGATTTTTCCAATATAGAATCTCATTCATAATGCATTAATTCCTAGCTTTGAGTTTTATGAATCTGGCCTTTGTTTTGGACAGTTCTGGAGGGGCATTGAGGTGTGTGAGCACGTAAAGGATATCAGTGTACCAAGGAGAGTTCTAAAACTGCTACTCAACAGTTGGATGGGGCAATCCTTCCTGCTCATCCAGGGCATTCATCATGTTAATATCAAGGGCCTGTAGATTAGATTCAGCCATCAATTGCGTCAGGCCTTGACCTTTGATCAGCTTGGTGGGTTTGATTTCAATGTCATATTCTAAAATTGTAGCAATCCATTTGCCCCTTTTCCCATCTGGGTCTTGGGACAGGATATCTTTGACCACTATATTTGGCACATACGCAATGATGTGAGAATGCAGAATGTACACCCTAAAGTCTTTTAAGGCCTTAATCAGAGCATAGGCCTGCTTTTCCATGATGTTGTACTTTAATGGTGCATCTCTCAAGGCTTTACTGAAGAAGGCTATAGGCTGTTCATTACCTTCTGAATTTTTCTGCAGCAAAACTGCAGCTATTGTGTGTGGGGAAGCAAATGAAAAGATCAGAAAATCTTTTGAAAATTCAGGGCTGATAAGGACAGGGGCCTGGGTAAGTGCAAGCTTTACTGACTCAAAATATTTCTTGGCTTCGACAATCCACTTAATTCCAGCATCTTTCTTCAGCATTTCAGTCATTTTCCTAAGATGCTCAGTAAGGTTGGGGATAAATCTTCTAAGGAAATTGATCTTCCCAATGAAGGACTGTAGCTCCTTGATGTTTCTTAGATGTGTAATTTGAAGTATTCCCTCAACTCTCTAGGGGTCTATCCTAATCCCTTTCTCAGATATAATGTGGCCAAGAAGCTTACCTTCTTGCAGCCCGAAAACAGTCTTCTTAGGATTTAGGGACAAACCATACCTTCTACATTTTTCAAAAACTTTCCTCAGATGTTTTAAGTGTTCTTCCTCTGTTTTAGAAAAGACAGTTAAGTCATCCAAGTAGATAACTATGAAGTGTCCAATCTCTTCTGAGAAAGCAATATCCATTGCTCTCTGGAAGGTAGCTCCAGCATTCATCAATCCAAAAGGCATTTTCACATACATGAAGGTGCCCCACGGAGTGGTGAAAGCTATTTTGAGTTGATCTTCTGGGAGTACCAGAACTTGGTTGTATCCTGAAAAACCATCAAGCAGGGAGATTCTTTTAGAGCCCACTACCTTCTGTAGGATATGCTCCATTCTAGGCAAAGGGTAGTTGTCTTTCAGGGAGGCTCTGTTGAGGTTTCTGAAGTCTATGCACAGTCTGATCTCACCTGTTTTCTTCCTTACAGCCACTAAGTTTGAAACCCAATCAAAAAACCTTACAGGGACAATTATGCCTGCTTCATACATCTTTTTAATTTCCTTCTCTACTGTAGGCAATTGTTTTGGATTAATCCTACGGAGTTTTTGTCTGAAAGGTTTCTGATTTTCCTTCAGTGGTATCTTGTGTTGTATGATGTTGGTGTCATAGGCCTTTAAGTCTTCATAGCTCCATGCAAACACATCAATGAATTCCTTAAACAAGTCAATGTATCTTTTCTTCATGTCTGCAGGTATAGACTTAGCCAGTTTTATCATTTTGGGTTTGTCTTCAGTGTCTATGTTGCATTCTTCTACATCTGATTCTGCATGTTCTATTGTGGGCTTCTTTGCAACATCATCGAAATCAAAGAGGTCCTCTAAGGGTGCTAAGCCTCTTGGTATGTTCTTGTCTTTGGCTTGCAGCACCTCCATTTCTTCTCTATCTGCGTTTTCACGTTTTATGGCTGAATCTCCAGTTTCTTCAGAAAAAGAAATTTATTTCTATACTACAAGGTGTTTCTAGTTCATTTGGGGAATCCTCACTTGGGCAGCTGTCATTAGATTTCGAGTCTGAATCAGAAAATTCAAACTCATTTCTTCCTATCAGGAAATCTTCAATCTGTTTGTCTCCTTCAAAGACCTGCCAGTATTTTTCATTGTCTGGCACTGCAGCCCTGAATTTAGTCTGAATGATGATTTGTTGGTCAACTGGGGCCTTAGGATATGAGCTAGCTAGCCAGGCTAGTCCATTTTCAATAGCGTTTTGACCCCTAGGGATGGATACTAAATCATATTCAACAAACGTTTTCAGCAAATCTAGAGTATCATTCCTATATTCCCTAAGCCTGGGGTGTTTTGCCGAATACTCACCATTCATCTGTTTGATCACTAACTCAGAGTCTCCTCTCACGACTATCCTATGGGCTCCTAATTTTTTCAACAGATTTAAGCCCAAGATTAGAGCCTCATATTCTGCGATGTTATTCGTGCATTTGAAATGCAGATTGACAGCGTGGCTCTCTGCGTGATCATTTTCGGTGTTACGCAGCCACACTCCTGCTCTAGCGCTTTGTTTAGTACATGACCCATCAAAGTTCATTTCCCACAGGGGTTCTTTGTTTACTTCCACTTCACTTTCTCTCTTACAGCTGGGTTCGCCATTAGGTTGAGTTGGGAGGTCTATACTAGGTTGTAAGCTATCTTGTTGTTCATAGAGGCCGTGGATGTCAGGGAGGTGGTTAGCTTGTTGTTCTTGTTCTATTTCTGCTTCACTTGGAGTGAGAGGTCCACCACAGATCCTACAGGCTTCATTGCTGATTTCCTCTTCATTTTCAGTGTGCTGCCCACGGTCTTCCTGATCATATTCTTCCAGAGTGGCCATTATGTGGAGGTCCATAGGCTCGGTGTTCTCATTTGTATTCCTATTCTGGGACTCTGGCTCTTCTAAGGATTCATCATTAAAAAAGATGAAGGATTCAAGGTCGGTATGTACAGAATATAATGGTGAATTTTCAGGTTTCTCAGGGCTGCTGACTAAGAATTTCATTTGGGATTCTCTATATAGTATTCTTAATTGGCCAAATATAGGAATAGTGGCATATGAGCCATCCATCTACATGGTGCCTTGCAGCTTGGCTCCCCATGATCTAGATAATAACATGCCATACTTGGGTGGCACGTCTGCCACCACTACATCCATGACCATACATTTCGCAAGAATCTGAGTCAAACTCACACATAAGTCTTTGATCAGGCCAAGACATTTTACTCTACTCGAGTCAAAAGAATACAAGTCTTTATAGGGTCTGGTGATTTCTAGGCCTAACCTCTCCATAACTACCTTGGGCATTAAGTTGTGTGATGCTCCTGAATCGTGCATTGCATTGTGGAGTATTTTATCATGAATGTTGAGACTAATATAGAAAAGGGGTACTACCCCTTCCTGAAACTTACCTTCAATCTTAGGACCAAACAAGAGGGCAGGCTGATCATCATTCAAGTTTACAGAATCAGTGTATTCCCCTAAATTCAATGCTTTCAAAATTTGGCCTTTATATACATCCTGAGAGGCCAGCTCAGATAATGGTACAGATATTTTGATTTTTGCAATCTCACTTTCTAAACTGAAAGTGGATTGACTCTTGGAAGTGTTCAACTTTGTTTTATTTGCCACTGTTTTAGTGGCTGAATCAGTTTGTGTTTTCTCATTATGTACATGTGTAGGAACATTTTTATCAGGAGCACTAACTGAGGTGCTAGTGCTACTGGCTGGTTGACTTTGTCTTTCATTGTTTTGGTTGTCCTTTTCTTTGTTACTCTCAGAACTCTTGGCTGTTGAATTGTTGTTCACAGCAGTTACTTTAGAAGATTTTTCAGGCCTTTTCTTGATGGTAACCTCAGGAGTTTTGGTTTTGGAAGTGTCTTGGTTCTTTTTGCTCTTGAGCCCATATTGTTCTCTGACCTGTAACATGGCATCTTGGAACCCAAGTCTGTACTCTTCAGTTTCTAATCTCTCCTTATCCCAATATGAAGATGAGGGTTGATCTTCCTCTGAGTCACAGTTCAGAATTGAGTCCTCTGTTTCAAACATGTTAATCACATTCCCTTCAGACTCTTCTATGATTCCCTCATCCTCATCTAGGAAGTTTTGGAACGGGGGAATGATTTGTTGATCCGACTCTTTCTGTCTGTTGGGAGTGTTGTTATTTCTTCTAAAGTTTTGATTTTGGTTCTGATTTTTGCTTAGGTTACTAACCGTGACAACCATTTTCTCCATCATTTGTTTCATCTTTTCGACGTCCTTGCTCATGCGTTCACTATTGGGGTCAGACGTGGAGGCTACATTGTCATCCCTGTATGTTACCCTCTTCTCAGATCTTAGTTTTTTCCTTTTCTCGATCAGATTCACTTCTATGTTTACTGCCCCTTTCTGCATATCCTCCAATGTGGTATATTCTTTATCTCTAAGCTCATAGGCCATGTCAGCATCAAATCCATCAGGATATTTGGCCAGGGCCATACCTTGGGGAGGTTTCATGTGTGGGGGAAGAGCGTTGTAAATGCTGTTGAACCTAGTGGTGTAATCGTGAACACTCTCTCCTACGTTCCTCTTAAGGGACATGTATTCTGCTAGGAGCTGGCGAGGGTTTGCTCTAGTTTCCCATTTTTTGATGAAAGTCTGGTATAAAGCAGGGAGATCTTGGATACTACCAGCAGGTAGGTTTTTAAACCATTTCTTAACCTCTCCCCCCAGGCTCTGCGCAAAAATTCTCATTTTGATTGTTTCATCATCAATTTCCATATAGTCAAAAGAGTCCTCCATTTTATCTACATGTTGTTATGCTGTTGTGGGCTCTTTAGCAGGGAAGTGCAGGATCTTTGATTGATAATCATTTGGTAAGGGCAGTAGTGGATGAGGTAGGACTAGGGGTGCATACCAGGCTGCCATGATGATGTTATGGTGGGGTATAGGGTTGGCTTGAGCAGCTGGTATTCGGATGACAGGGATGTTTGGACCAGCAGAAGTCTGTTGAGCAGATCTCGGGTGAGAAAGCCCCAAGTTTTGGAGAAATTGGAGATCAGGTGGTGTGGAAGGAGGGGTTTCACTGTCCCTAGGGTCCGGCTGGTCTGAAACACTGAATGACCTAGTTCTAGGTAATCTGTTTTGAAGGTCTAGGTCGAAGAAAGGGTCTAATAGAGCTGCAAGATCTTCTGGTGCAGAATTGACTCTATGAATGTTGCTGGAAATAGTTGACCTCCTGCTTATAGGTGTTCTCTTGAGGATTTTCTCAGGATTATCAACTATTTCGGGTGGGCTTGGATCAGGGAAAGCTCTTGTATGAATTATTCTGTGATCCAGAGCATTATTTTTAGCCAAGTAGCTTAACCCTACTTGTTATTTCTGTTGTGGTTGATGTTGTCTCAGGGCTGGTCTCCCAGTGGAGCCTTCCTTATGCTTTGAATCTGGTCTCCCAGTGGAGTCTTATGTGAAACCAAGGTAATCAGCAGGCCTACTGATCACCTAGTGGAGTCTTTTCGTTTGGGAACAATGGAGTCGCCAGGTGGAAGGTTTAGGATGTTTCTAGGGGGTACACTGTCCACCGCAGTGATGAGGAAATATCCTTTTCCGGAATATCCCACAAAACACAACAAACTCTAACCAGAGATAGACTGGGAGGGCATTTACCAGATGTGTCACCTCCTAAAGAGGATGAGATCTGGAGGCTACCTGGCCCTTACCAGGCTCTGTCTGACAGTAAGGGGTAAAACACACCAGAGGTAAGTGGAATAGGAAGGATAAGTGTTTTACTACCAGCCTAAATAGAGTTTCTAGGTTTTCTGAGGCTTGGAGATGCAACAAGATGAAAGTACTCAGAAATTCCCCAGTGGAGTCACCATTATGTTGGGGTTCCCATGTTTTGGCAAGGTTGGCAATACCAAAAGATGAGACAACATAGAACCACTTTCAGACCTTAGGATCTAGCCCTCCTAGGTCCAGAGAGGGATCTCTCTATGATTATCAAAGGATATATGTCTTTGAAGTTCTCAATTGTGATTTTAGGCTAGTTATAGGCTCAAGGTTGTTTGTTTGATTGTTTGAGTTTGGTTGTAGAGAATCAGGAAGGAAGGTTTCACCATAAGACAAGGATGGGTAAAGAAGGAAGCTAGGCAAGGATAGATAACTCAGAGAACACTAAGGCCATTGGGCAATGGAGTCAAGAAAGGATTTACTTATGTTCAATGTGTAAGCTTCAGTTGGGCTAGTCATCTAGAGCATTTGGATCTCAAAGACTGATTGGTGGGATGGAACATTAAGGAATGAGAATGAAGGATGGAGAACCATCTAATTTCGTCTATAGATCAGGCCAGAGGTCATTTAACTCCAGGCCTGCTTGGACATAACCATAGGCAACACAAGGGATCTTGAAAAGGTTTATATGGAAGGGATAGGTTATGAAAAGGTAGAGATAGGCTTCTAAACCTCCCAATGTTCCTAACCTCTTTCAATTAAATCTTAACAAAAACATCTGAACATTGATTCTATTAACTTGCACATCAGAGAGCAGGCAATAATCATCCACTACACTGGTTTAGTCAATTAAAAACAATATTCAGATACACATATGAGCAGAAAACATTAAATACTGAGAGAGCTGGGACATAAGGTACCTAACAAGGGTAAATCTTATGTCATGCGTTTAGATGCGAGTCAGAAGAACATGAAATGAAATGGAAATAAACGCAGAGATAAGAAAAACATCACCAACTGCTGTAGCTCAGGATCCAATGAAAACTGCTTATCATGTTAAACACAATACCAATCAAGTACATCACTGCCCAAAGCTTTTACATTCAGCCTGAATACATCATATTTCTTAGCCTATCATACAATCATTACTCAGGGAACTTGTCTCAGGACAAAAATGCTTGCAATTCACTGATAATGCATCAACAACCATTACAATGATATCCTCCTGTGCTTTATAGCAGAAGGGACACAGAGGACCGACTGAGGAGGTAGGTGAATTTTAAATGTTACATTTAAACACAACAATGAATGCAGGGCCGAGGCCCATTCTGCTTGATATGCTATATATTTAATCTTTGTCATCTCCCCGGTGCAATAGAGATCTGCTTCGGATATGATTTGACCTTTTGGCTGTAGTACTTCACGTGATTTGAACAAAATGAAAGAAACTACTGGGAGGTCTGCCTCATAGATGTTAGATTGTTTTGAACTATAGCTGGGATGAAAAACTCCTTCAGGGACACGGCACATAATAAAGACTGTATGGGAGACCTGTCCTTTATGGCAAAACATTCTACTGATAAGAAAACCTTGATATTACCTCTTATTGATGTTCAGGATCTCCAGATCGATCCTCGGGATCTTCAAAATGATGCTTTGCCTCTTTAAACCTCTGTTTCAGAGCTCAAGATCTTCGTTGATGTGCACTAATCCCTCTGCTCTGTACTGAAACTCCTTGCTGCTTCATTACTGCCTCTGTCGAGTTAGCTTGAGCTTTAAATGGTGCCAGCATGATTTTCGGCGTTTGAACTCTGCTTTCCATTAATGTGAGTCCTGACGGCCTCATTCCTTGACTTTCCTGATGGTACTGGCTCATTAGATTTGATCCTGACTGTACCGCTCGCCATTGAGGTAGTACATTGAACAGCGGCAGTCTCATCTCCTAGAAACTCTGCAACACATCTAACTTGTGAAGAAAACAGTGGACAGAGCAATGGACGCAGGGTGAACGAAATGGTGGTGCGGCGGTGGCGGAAACAACGCTATTATGATGAAAATGCAGTGGAGTGGTGGAATGTGCGGACAATAGGGTTTGGTAGAAATATGCAGCGCAGACCGTTGGATTCAGGCCTGGAGATGAATATCGACGGCGGAGATTGACCAGCGTAACAATACATGAAACGAACAAAAAACAAACAAAATGCATGAAATGCGGTGGAGACGAATGTAAGAGTGGGACCCAGCGGAGGCGGAGGGCGATTAGATCTGAGCCGTTAGATCCCAGATCCAATGGACGGTCAAGATCAAATCAGAGGATCGCAATCGGGGGGGGGGGGGGGAAGGGGTGACACATTCAAAAAGTTCTGATTGCGATCGGAGCGATGTTGCGATTGGGCGATGACCGTCGATCTGGGGGAGGAATGGACGGCGGAGATTTAATCGGAAGGGAAACAGGAGGAATTGTGATTGGGTTCATCGGAGGAATGGAGTGATTAGTGCGATGGCCGTCGGATCTACTGGAGGACGGACGGCCAGGATTAAATCGGAGCAATGCAATCGGAGTTCGGGAGACAAGCCATGCGATTGAGTTTTTGCGATTGCGATGGAGCGATTAGCGCAGGGCCATTGGATCGGCGGGACAGATCAACGGTCAGGACGTAATCGGGGAGGAAGTGCGATCGGGGATCGGGAGTGGACTTGCGATTGGGCGCTGGCCGTCCGATCGGCTAGGAGATGGACCGCTGTGATTAAATCGGAAGGAGTGGATCGGAGGACTGTAATCGGGGCGGCACTGCTGCGACTTGCAATTGCGATCGGGCAGGGGTAATTCAATTGAGCACTGGCCGTTAGATCTTGTGACAGATCAACGGTCAAGAATGGATCGAAGGATCGAAATCAGGGATCGGGTGGAAACACTTGCGATTAATCGCATCGCAATCGCTTGCGATGGGCCAATCGGAGGGTGCACTTAACATGTCGCGATTGCGATTGGGAGGAGGCTTGCGATTAGCACTCCACCGTCAGATCTCCGCAGAAGATCAACGGTGCAGAACGCATCGCCAGACTTATCGTAGGAATTATGTGTTAAAACAATCGCATCGGGGCTTTTCGCTTTTACAAAGGATTTTGCCTCCCGCCGATAGTTCCGATTGCGATTAGCGCTTGGGACTTAAGCGCTTGGTCCCAACGCACGGGCATGTGTGGGAAGTGGTTAAGGGGCTGGCGGGAAAGGGGCTAAGCCCTATTACATGGTCAGAAAGTGGGTTTTTTACCCCTTTTAGTGGATTTTGGTGGTTGGGAAGGGGAACGATAGGGGAAAAATGGGAAATAAAGAGTAAGGGAATGACTTAAGGGGATTTTTTGGGGGGATTTGAGGGGTAAACGGGGAAATAGAAGGGGAGCCAAGGGGGGATAAAAGAGGCTAAATGAGGGTAAAAGAAAGGGAATTCGAACAAAGGGAAAGAGGGGGAATTGATGTATATTACAGGGGTAAAGGAAGGAATAATAGGCCCTTTTTAGCAATTTACTAGCAGAGGGGGATTTGTATCAGGCACAGCAATTGAGAGACTTCAAGGAGGATGGGTTTTCAGGGGAAAGGCATTCCTTGAAGACTCAACAATGATTTAGCCCCCTATTTGCTTGTCAAAAATTTCATAGGGGGGATAACAGGCACCATTCCAAATTCCCCAACCATTACCCGTCTCATCCTGTGGCGCTGTCACACAAGAACCAGTGGCCCGGGGTAACATGACATCATTTATTGCTCAAACAGTGACTGCCACACAAGAACCAGTCACTTACCCAGAATTTGAAACACAAGAACCAGCCACTGTGGTACAAGAATCATACACCAAGAATGATAATACATGGAAACCAGCTGTAGCTGCTCCACAAGAACCAGCTACAGCTGTGGATCAGAAGACAACCCCAGCAGAATCAACCAGCACACAGGGTTCACACACTATGGCATCTTTATTGGAGGAAAATGAGTTTTTGAAGTCAGAACTAGAGGCCTATAAGAAAGAATTGATCATGGCACGAGAAGCCTTTGATAGAGAATTGAATCTCTACATGCTAGCACACACAGCATCATCACAAAAGAAGGATCCATGTAGAGAATACATGTGCCATGAGTGTGGTAACATTTACCAACAGGCAGGATACAAAGTAGTCAAAATTCAGGTATCTAAGGCAACTACATCAGATGCATTCGGCATTGTGGAGAAAACTGGATTGGTTACCATTTTCATTTTCCAATTCTATGGATGCCTACAGAAAAATACCAGTGTCACTACTAATTGGCTGACAGCGATGAGGCTGTAGCATGGCAGAAATTGCAGAACAATCGAGGATTCAGAGCTTTGACAGAAGCCACCTTATCCAGCTACTGCTTGAGCAACTTGCATGCACAGAGTCAGTACTCAGACTCTGACTCTGACTAGGAGTTGCCTGAGGACAGGCAACCCTTTCAGCTGGGGGGGATGTTAGGACCTCACTATGTACCATTTTTTACTATATATTTTGACACCACCTTACCTTTATAACCATGTCTAAAAAGGATTCCATCATCATTTTCATTCACTTTATCCAAAGGTATATAAAATCCTCTTCTTTACTATATATTTAATCTGTTTACATATAATTCCATATTACTCTTATATTTCATCATTAATCGAAGGTAGATTGTTGCTAACATAAGTCTAAAAGATCGCAGATAATTTATGTGTTGTGCTGGAACAATCAGCCGTTGCTGAAACAGTCGACTCCGTTGCTGAAACAGTCAGCAGGCACGCAAATTCCGTCACTACACGTAATTTGCGATTCTGGAAGAGTATTTTCTGGAACAATGGCAACAACATGAAGACGAGCAAGGAAGTGGTTACATGGATTATTCTGAAGATAGTACTCTTTTTGTATCTGTTGTAACAATATCTTTTTATGGAAGAATAGAATAGCCCTGTTTTAAGAAAGAAGAACAGATTTGGGATAAACATAGATTTGCTCTAATGTAATTGTAAGAGATGTCTCCTCTTTAAAAAGAGGAGACATCATCATTAGAGGGGAGTTTGAAAACTACAGGAGAACATTGTGTTTGAGAGGACAGGAGCTAGACTCCATTTGTAATGTATCATTTCTTTTGACAGATGAATAAAAGTTCCTTTTGATCGCTTCAATTTAATTCTTTCCCTGGGGAATCTTGTGAGAAGGAAAGGGCCCGCCTTCCTCACAAGACTCACCCAACTGTTCCTGTAGTTTGTTAAGTTTCTTTATGATATTCGCACTTTACTTTAATTCTGTTTGCTGAAACACCAGTTACACAGTTCTGTGATTCATTAAGCATTATGTTTCCTTTAACACTGCGTGAGTTTGGTACATTCATCCTTAAAGAAGTTAAGAGATCTATTTCTGTTATTTGTTTGAATGTATGATTGATGCTGGGAAGCAGGTGCTGAAGATTCCTGTACAAAGGAATAGGGTCCTGTTTCCATTGATTGCCTTTCTTTTTCCTGCAGTGTGATTAGAAACAGGAGACAGGTGCTGAAGGTTCCTGTTCATGGGAATAGGGTCCTGTTCTCTTGAGTTTTTCTTTTCTACAGAGTGATTAGTGTCAGGCAGCAGGTGCTGAAGTTCCTATTTAAAGGAATAGGGTCCTGTTCCCTGTTATGGTTGATTGGTTTCCTTTCCTGCAGAATGATTTCCCTTTATCTGGATTCTTAAAAACTGCAATAGAGGAATTGCTTCTACTATAACATAAGTAAACTTCAGCTTTGATTAAACAGGGTGTGAATAATTAGATTTGTATGATTAATAATTGTGTGACTTTTTACTACAACATTATTTTTGCTTTTGGAATTGAGCATATCCAGTGCGTGATTGTCTTTGGAATAAACAGACCTTCTCGGGTTGACAATTTATGTGGAGCTTGAATTGTTAAAACAATTAAAGCAACCAACAAAGCCCACCTTTCATGAGGAGGAGAACTGTGCTTCGGTGATCCTGGAGAGAATTCACACAGACATGTGTGGACCATTCTCGGTTTCTTCAACAGCAAAACACAGGTATTATGTGATATTTTTTGGTGACTATTCTTGTAGATGTTGGATATTCTTCATGTAGAAGAAGAGTGAAACGTTCTCAAAGTTATGTGAGTTCAAGGCATTGGTGGAGAAGGAGTCGGGGAAGCAATTGAAAGCTCTACGGAGTGATAATGGTGGTGAATACATCTCGAGCGAATTCAAATACTTCTATAGCAAATAAGGAATTCAAGGAGAACTCATAGTGCCTCATAACCCATAGAAAAATGGGGTCGCGGAGAGAAAGAACAGAACGATCATGGGTGTTGCACGAGCGATGCTGCATGACCAGGGCCTACCGATGCACTTGTGGGCGAAAGCATGCAACACTGTGATTTATGTGCAAAACCATTGTCCTCATAGAGTACTTGGCATGAGTACACCCGAAGAAGATTTTACTGGTAAGAAGCCTAATATTTCTCATTTGAATATTTTTGGCTCACCTATTTACATTCATGTCACAAAGGACACCAGAAAGAAGCTGGAGTCGACTGTAGAAGTTGGGATATTTGTGGGGTACACTGAAACACCCCATAACTATCGTGTGTATTTTCCATATAGTCGAATGACTGTTGTGCGACGGGATATAAAATTCAATGAGGTGAAAGCCATGAAGTTTTCGCTTGAGAGGGAGCTACACTTGCATGCAGAGGAGGAACTTCATGTTCCCAAAGATGAGCCTCTAGATGTGGGTCAGCCACAGGAGGAGATTCATGGAATGGAGGAGTCCACTCATGCAGAACCAAACATCAGACAAGGCAGAAAGCATACCACAGAATCTGAGAGACTGAAGCTCAATGCGGCACATAATGTCGGAGTACCTACATCACAGTGCAGACAGAGACAGTCACCTAAACGATATACTGGATACATGGCTCTTATGAGCAAGTGTATCGTGAGAGAGCCATCTTCTTTAAAAGAAGCAGTGCAGGAGCCCACATGGGTAGATGCCATGGTGGAGGAGTATGACTCCATTGTCAGAAACAGTGCCTGGGAGATTGTTCCAAGGCCGGTGGGAAAATCAGTTGTAGGATCAAGATGGATCTACAAGGTAAAGCAAGCTGCTGATGGGAGTGTGGAGAAGTATAAGGCAAGATTTTTTTCCCAGGGCTTCTCACAGATTGAGGGGATTTACTATGAAGAAACCTTTGCACCTGTCACACGATATTCTTCCATACAGACCATCCTTGATCTCTCAGCGCAGATGGGCTGGCACATTCATCAAATGAATGTGAATACTGCGTTCCTTAATGGAATCATTGAGGAAGACGTGTACATTGAGTAGCCTGAAGGATTTGAGATCTTCAACAGCAATTCGCATGTGTGCAGGATCAAAAGAGCGTTGTATGGGCTGAAACAAGCACCCTGTGCTTGGTACACTCGAATCAACAACTATTTCACTGGACTTGGCTTCACCAAGAGTGAGGCGGATGAAAACCTGCAACAAATTGTGGTGGAGGGTAAGCTTTTAATCATTGTACTTTATGTTGATGATTTAATACTAACAGGTGATGAGAAGTTGATACACTCATGCAAGGCAGATCTTGCAAAGGAGTTTGAGATGAAGGATTTGGGCCTCCTTCATTATTTCCTTGGATTTGAAATATGGCAGTGGGAAGGTGAACTATTTGTGTCTCAAGGCAAGTATGCCCGGGAGGTACTGGAGAAGTTTCACATGCAAGGCTGCAAGCCTATCGACGCTCCTCTTCTAGGAAATTGGAAGAAATAGGATGATACATTGGCAGAGGTAGTGGATGCCACTGTTTATTGATAGTTGGTGGGTTCGCTCATGTATTCATTCAATACAAGACCGAACATATGCTATGCGGTGAACCAGCTTTCAAAAGCGATGGTTAAGCCTACCAAGCTCTTTTGGAAGGCAAACAAGCATGTCCTGAGATATCTCAGGGGCACATCTGAGTATGGTTTATGGTACAGACAGACGGATGAGGTGAAGTTGCATGGTTTCATGGATGCAGATTGGGCAGGAAGCCCAACAGATAGAAAGAGCACATAAGGAGGGATTTTTAGTCTCAGATCTACGATAGTTTCTTGGTACAACAAGAAACAAAGATCTGTGGCACTCAGTGTTGGACCATAAAAAGGTATCTTTTAAACACCTAATTAGCCTACATTAATCATCAATCTGGGAGCGTCTTTTTATCTCAAGAGTGTACTCTGTCTGAGGCTGCAATTATCTAAGAGCAATGCTTGTGAGGATGTAGCACAAAAATATAAAAGTAATAAATTCTTGGAAAGGAAACCTAATTACGATGACAGGAATGTAAAAGCTAAACTACAGCAATCTTGCTAAACATCGATCAGGGATGCAGTAGCAGTAACTCTTTCCCCTAGAAATCGATGTAAGATGACCAAATTTGGGGACTTGGAGTGAATATCTCTATCCTCTACAGTTTGGAGATCTTAAAGCAAGTGAAAAAATTGAAAGGAAATGAAATCTAGAAAAGGAACAGCAGCATAAAATGAACAGCAATTGCAAATGTAATTCAAATAATTAAATCGTCACACTCAAGCCTGTCGACAGTTAATCGTAATCCAATCACAAACCATATATAAATGGAACAGCAACTTACTGTAACTACGGAACAGCAAAGCCAAAATATAATAACAAGATAATTGATCGTTAAATGTAATTGCGGTAAAGAATGAAACAACAATGGTTCAGCACTTGCTTTAACAATCAATGAAATGACTCTGTAAATGAAATAAATACGAAACACACTTCACGCATCAACAAATAAAGATTAGTAATACAACAGCATAGTAATCCACCAGAGTCGGGCCCTTAGCACCAGTGAAATACCGCTGGGCTTAACTCAGAATTCTAAAGAGCAGATTAAACCTGTGTTTTTATATTAATCCAAAAGACATTATAGACAGCATTCTCTCACGACAGAGAGTCGATAATCATTCAATTGCAAAGGAAATATAAAATTCTTTTAATGAAAAATGTCTTTTTCAATGTATCCCTTCCGTCCCTGGTCACTAAAGATCATTGCCTTTATATTTGATCCTTGGATGGACAAATCAAGAAATATGATAAATTTGCACAGCGATCCCTCAGGATCTTCCGATCCTGAGGGATTCGCTCCTTCCTTGTTTTATCATTGTTTTGTTTACTCTGTTTAAGGTCGAGTTGTCCCCTGCCCCTTTCGGGCGATCCGTTTAGATCTTCTTGGCTTCAGCTGGATATGGTTCGTCACGAATGGAGTAGGAGTCAGATTGTCTTCAGCCACACCTTTGATACAGCTACTCACCTCTTCGTATTCATGTTTTGCCAATAAAAACAATCTTTAGTCATCTTTTAGGCTAAACATAAATCTTTCCAATTTAATTGCAATTATCATGGTAAATTACCTTTCCAAGGCAAACAGAAGTATATCTATAGTAAAAGAATGAAAAAATACATAGTAATTTCATACCTCTTTCACTGCCCAACATACCCCCCAACTTAACCTTTTTCATGCCCTCATGAAAACTATAGTTCACATGGAGAGCAGTCAAAGAGTAAGCTGGAGAAGGTTTATCATTGAGAGGCCTAAAACCATGGTGTGCAGCTAATTCTTCAAGAATATGTTCTGTCTGCCCCTCGGGAAGCTCATAAATAGCTTTGTAGTCCAAGGCAGGGTACCAAATAATGGGGCTGCAGAACCTACATCCTAACCAGAATGGTCCTTCTTTTAAAACAAGATGGCTATAGGCAATGAAATGGTCTGAAGCTAGCCCAAAATTCCTATAATTAAATGGCTCCCTAGTTTGTATGTTTTGATTCGAGGTTCTCCACCGGACCTTGGCTACTACATAAGCTTGATCCCTAATAGATGAAAAATAATATGTTCCTTTCAGAATGATTGACTTATGAACACGCCCCAGAGTTTGGGTAATGCCTTTCCTTATCATTAGACTTTTCTGTCTAGCCCATAATTGACGTGGGTCCTGAGGTTCACTTCTGACCCATAGATCCAATTCATTTTCTTGCCTTTGAAAGGCATTGTAGGCTTTAAGCCATTTTAATTGATTTACGGCAAAAGAAATGAATGCCTGAAACTGTACATCTCCAATGAAAGGGCTAGGATTTGATTCACAGTCATTTTCAAGTATTAGATTATGCAGATAAAACTCACATAACAGGCGTTGTACTTTGTCCCCATAAAGCTTGCAGCATGATATCAGGTCATTTATAGTTCTTAGCTCTATTGATTTGCCAGCCCCAAGTGCCTTGATTTTTAATTGCAAATATCTTTCTAACAGAAATAAAGCATATTTTTTGGTAGGGCACCTACAGGCTAAGACATCAGTATATAAGGAGCAGAGAGTGTTCATTTGATTTCGTGCTAGTTTTAATCAGTTGCTTACCTTATCAGCTTTTATCTCTGCCTCTCGTCGTTTTTCATGAGCTTCAGCTTCTGCCTCATGAATAATTTTCATCTGTTGCTGCAATTCTTGATATTTCTTCCTTGGGATAGTATCTTCTTCCAACTTCTGTCTTTCGATTCGGGCCTGGGTCAATTATCCTTGCAGTCTAACTAATGTTGGATCACTGAAGGTGTGCTGACTGCCAGATTCAGTATTTTCGTTTAGAGCAGGTTCCTCTGGAACAGCTGGTGTTGGAATAGCCGTTTGCTGCTCCACATCCTCATAGTTAGGTTCAGGCATGGTTTCTTCTTCTACTTGAGGGTTCCTATTAGTGGTTACCCTTCTCCTTTTTGATCTTCTCTTAACAGAAATGTTTCTTCTTTTAGGGGCTCGCTTAGGTGTCTATTTCATTCTTAGAACCCTAATCCTTTGCCTGAGCTGTTCTATTAGTCTATGAAGTTTTATCCTTCCCCTGCGAAGCTTCTCAACCTCAGTCGTTTTCTTCTTCCTTCTCAAGGGAACAGTGTGTTGGGTGTGGAGCCTGATTATCTTGTTTACTTTGTATCACAGCAATGGACCCCTATACCTTAAAAGGGGGCGGCAATGCCGCCCGAAATTAATCGCTGCCACCCCCCCCCCCCGAAGCTAAAAATAGATGTAAAATTGCCTTGTAAAAGTATAGTAATTTCTAGTCAATCTGGGTCGTTCATTAAGCAAATGATCTGACGATAGAAGTTATTTTTAGATTAGGGTTTTTTTTCCCTAGAAGGCAACCCCCTTGTATATATGAGGGCATTGTATTGTGGCTGTGTATTATGTGTGTATTATCAGAGCGAGAAACAGAGAGGGATACTGTGAGAGAGAACAAAGGATATTACATCGGATCTGCTATAGGTTTTGTCTCTTCATTTTTGCTGGATAATAGAAAGGAAGGACTGGTTTTTTGAGGTGGACGTAGCCCAAACTGGGTGAACCACATATATCTGTGTCTATTTGGTTTTATGTGTTTTGTGTGCTTGTATTTTTCGCATATTTTATGTGTTTCATTGCTCTGTAATATTTAATTTTCTAACACAGCAGCTTGTTCATCCGAACCCGTCTACTCGACAGGGTTTTGAGCCGTGCCTTCAATGAAATATTCTCCTTGCTCCTCTTCTTGGGGTTCTTCATCCATGCTCTCATGCTCTTGGATAGATTCCTCAGGAATCATCTTCTCAACCGACTCTGCAATGCCCTGGGGGGTTTCCAATTGAGGTATTGATTCAATATTTTCCTCCTCCTGTTCATACCTCTCAGAAGAAGCAACCCTAGCTTCGCTAGGGTTTGCTGTTTCATTAAGCTTTTCTTCAGTTATTTCTCTATCGACAGCATATTTTTCTGGTAATTGATTGATATCGATATTAAGGTTCAAAGGGCTATGAGGGCGTGCATACTCCGTCATGTTGGCTAAAATCTGGGCCAATTGATCTTCCTGTGAAGGGCTTACATTGACATTTTCAGTGGGTTCTGTTTCATGCCCACTGCTGCTACGATTATCCTCTTCCCCGTCACAGGTGTGATAACTTCCTTCCTCCTCATCTGAATACCGAATTTCTCCTTCAACTTCTTCTTCCTCTGAATTTCCCTCAATCTCTTCTTCATCCGAATAACTTACTTCTCCTTTCTTTGTACTGAGTTGTTTTTCGCTACTGGTATGATGACTTACTTCTTCTTCATCTGAGTAGCGAATTTCCCCTTCCTCCAGACTGGGTTTTTTTTCGCTACTTACTTCTTCCTCATCTGAGTAACGAATTACTCCTTCTAATTCCTGTTCTTCCTCAGCACGAGGGCTTGCTCCCTCCAACTGTGGAGGTTGTTCCTTTTCATTTGAGTTGTTCAATTTCAGGGGCTGGATGCTGCTGCTCGAAAGTTCCTCCATTATTTTCTTACTTCGCTTCGATCGGAAGGATTGTTTGTGAGTGGAGGGCTGAGCTATTAAGCCGGACATTCTTTTCTGTCTCGGAGCAGGCAGAGCTAACCCCCCTTCAATAAATTCTTCCCAGCTGGTCTGCTACTGGGCGAGGCTATAACTTACTATCAGTCGAATTAAACAATGGTGGCTAACCACCATGTTTGCATGTTGGGCTTTTCTAATTCCACGAGCAATATCATGCAACAAAGAATTTAAGAATGCAGGCAGATTAATAGTGCATTTTTGTTTTAACACAGCTAGTAGCTTAAGGTGGCGAGGTCTTACCACGTCTTTTCTACCGTCGCATGTTATGTAAGCCTGCAAAATCCTTTCCAATTCGGTCCATGGTTCGCCTAGTGATGCCGGGTGGACTCCTCTACCTTTGACAGTTAGCGTCTGTCCGTCATCTTGAAATATTTTTATGGCTTCACGAATCCTAATCTTCTTCTGGGTCCAGACAGTTCCTTGCGCGGGGATGTCGGACACTTCTGCAATTATCTCATCAAACACATCTATCTGTCTTCCTCTGACTTTAGAGGATCCTTCCTGCAGGTTTAATAAGAATTCGGTAGCTACTGCTTCATGGGGTTGCTGCATTCTCATAAAATAGGTAGTCCATCCTAGTCTCTCTAAAATTGCTCCTGCAGCGTCAGAGACGATCAACACCTATGGTTCACTGCGGATTGGGCATCCTCCCATCTCTGTGCTCTGTTAATTTCTTCACAACACACATTAATTTCATTGAAACTTGTTATTTCCCAGAAATACGGGGGTTTTAGTCCAAATACGGTAAAGAAATCTAATGTGGAGATTTAGTTCATGTACAGGTGAAGATAATCTCGGAGTTTGATCTGCATGCATTCATCCGCACCCCCAAATGAAATAAAGGTTGTCCTCGACCGTCGATTGAGGGTGGCATGTGTGGCACAGCAATAGGACAGCAATGAAAAAAAAATAGGCATAATTATGATACAGTCAACCAAATTAAACAATCGTTGAAATCGATGCAAGAGATAAATCGGTAATGAATAGGAAATCGCATTGTAATGATTCAAATACGAGGGGAAGGGAAAACATAGGATTGACATAAGTATAATTGTGTTATTTACCATATAAACTAATATGATCGATTCATAATAATTTTCATGTATAATAGGTTCAACAATAAAAGTAAGGAATTCATGCATTTCATTTGATATTAAATAAACATATAGGAAAAAGGGTTAAATAACTATTGATGTGCATAAATGTGACTTCAATACCATCAATAGAGCTCTGTTTCCCACAGGTGTCCATAACCTTGACAGAGTTGTTTTGTAACCCACGGAACCATTGTCCTTTATTCATATTGAGGAAGTGCTTCTTTTTGTTTCTTTATATTCTTTTTGAGTAGCAAGACGGAGGCCATTGTACTGGCTTGGTGACCAGATAAATAACAATGCCATTCACCAGGAAGAAGTGAAAGGTGGGCAGGCCGGCTCGTGATGAGACCTCCTGTTCCAAGGACTTCTTGATTTTCAATTGTCTTTTGGACCATTTCCCTAGTTTGGTGGCCATAATGGGAATGCCACTCCACTGTCTTCTCTATGATCACGGTAGGTTGTCTCTTAATGAGACCCCCTATCCTCCATTTGCAAAAACATTAAAATATGTAAATATTTTCTTTTTCAAATAGCACTTTTCCTCAGTTATTCATAAGGGATGGCTCAACACTCCTTAAGAGTAGGAATGGCGGAAAAAGTCTGAACATCTCAATAGAAAAAAATATACCCTTATTTCCATTTCAAATATAAATATCAAAGAAAGCTATAGCATATGGGAGAGAACCAATCATGATAAAAATAATCGATCAGATTAATTTGATGGTGATAGCAATGTTATGTTATTGATCATGCCCCTTTTTCCTCTTTTTTTTCATTACTAAGCAATTCCCTTAAAAAAATGACGATTTGTTTTGATGTGTTGATCTCAGTAAGCTTAAACTTGTATGATTGTATATAAATGATATATTTTCCCTTAGAAAAGTGAAAAGAAATCAAAATGATAGCTTAAAACAAACAAAAGAAAAATCACTCAAAAGTGTTGTTCCTTTAAAAAGGAATAGAAAAAACAATCTGCGAAATTGTTGTTCCTTTTAAACGGAACAGCGAGAAAATACTCTGCGGAAATGTTGTTCCTTTGGAAAGGAACAACAAAAACACTGCGAAACAGCAGAAAAATATTCATCGAAAGTGTTGTTCCTCTAGAAAGGGACAGCAAAAGCATTCTGCGAAACTGCTGTTCCTTTGAAAAGGAACAACAGAAGTGTTGTTCCTTTAAAAAGGAACAGCAGCACGAAAAAAGAAAAAAAAAAGCAGAATTTTTTTTTTTTTCATTGTTTTGAAAGAAACCAAATTCAAGAAATATTAACAGAAAAAAACGAATTTTGTAAAACAACAATCAAAAACAGAAAAACATGCTTTATGTACAAAATTAAAAAGGAATGATTTATAAAACTGATGTCGGGGAGGAATTCTCCCCTTCATCAAGAATTTCCATGGTCAAATCTTCCCATAACTGCTGGTAAAAGGATTCCCGGGTGAGCAGCTTGTGATACAATCGGACGCGATGACCATTCACCTTAAAGGAATGCCCAAATCCGTCAATGGTTACTAATGTGAGAGTGCCATTATTATGCACTTTCTGTATTTCGTAGGGTCCAAGCCATCTTGTCTGGAGCTTTCCAGGGAAATCCTGAAACTGAGAATCATATAGGAGTGCCCAGTCTCCTTCGTGGAAGATATTTTGTTTGATATGGGCGTCATGCCATTTGGCTCTCTGCTGTTGAATTAATTTTGTATGCTGGAGAGCAGAGAGTCTAATTTCATCTAATTTGTTAAGTTGCTGCAGTCTTTTAGCCTGGGCTTCATCTAAATTCAGACCCACCTTTTGAGCTGTTATTAATGTTTGAATTTCAAATTCGATAGGAAAGATGGGTTCTTTTCCAAATACCAGTTGATATGGCGAATAGCCTGTTGTAGGTCTCCATGTTGTTCGATATGCCCACAGTGCTTCTGGCAATTTATAGGCCCAATCTCGTCTATGCGAAGCAACAGTTTTTGTTAATATAGATTTGATTACCTTGTTCATGCTCTCGACTTGGCCATTGGCCTGTGGGTGGTATAGAGTTGTAATTCTATGCTGAATATGATAATTCTGTAATGTTTCAGCTAATTTTTTACCTACAAACTGTGGTCCACCATCTGTAATTATGTCTCTTGGGAGGCCATAGCGGACAAAGATTTGGAAAAGAAACTGAATCACAGAATCCTCTGTAGCTTTTGAAAGGGGCTCTGCTTCAAACCATTTGGTAACGTATTCAGTTGCAACTAGGATATATGTTTTCTGGTTTGATGGAGGGCTAATGGGACCAAAAAAGTCAAGTGCCCAACGTTCAAAGGGTTTAATCACTAGTTGAGGGTTTAAGGGCATTTCATCAGACTGCCCAGGGCGTCCTGCCCTTTTACAGCTATCACAGGCCTGCACAAATTTTTTAGCGTCTTTAAAAATAGTAGGCCAATAGTAGCCTGCTCGTAAAACTTTATGGGCAGTTCTGCGATCTGAAAAATGTGCTCCACACTGTCCATCATGGCATGCTTTCAAGATTTCAAATACCTCATCCTCCCTAACGCATCTCCTTATTTGCATATCTGCACCTGTATGAAATAAGTAGCCCCCAATCCAAGAAAAACGGGTACTAAGATGTATTATTTGCTTTCTTTCATTAAGGGATAGATGTTTGGGTAATTTACCTATTACTAAATAGTTCGCTATATCAGCATACCATGGTGTTCTGGTAGTAACAGCGAAGAGATGTTCATCCGGAAAGTGGTCTTCAACTACTTCTGTATCTGTTGGCTTTGGCATTCTTGACAGAAAGTCAGCTACAGGGTTATCCTTTCCTGGTCGATATTTGATCATAATATCGAATTCCTGTAGTAAAATCAACCATCTTGTCACTCTTCCGTTTGTAACAGGTTTATTTGCTAAAAAATTAATGGCAGAGTGATCTGTGTAAAGCACTACAGGATACCCAGTGATGTAATGTCTAAATTTATTTATAGCATGGACTACAGCTAAAAATTCTTTCTCAGTCACAGTATAATTTAATTCAGCAGGGGTCAGATTTTTGCTAATGTAGTAAATTGCATATGGCTTCTTGTCTTCCTCCTGCCCAAGTGCTGCTCCGATCGCTGTGTCTGAGGCATCAGATGAAATTTGGAACGACAAATTCCAACTTGGGCCCCTCAGCACTGGGGCTGTTGCAACAAGCTTCTTCAAATTATTAAAAGCATTGTCACATTTGTCTGTCCAAACAAAATCAGTGTTTCCAGTCATTGCATATAAAGGTGCAGCTATTCGAGAATAATGTTCTATAAATCTTCTATAGTAACCAGAAAATCCAAGAAAGCTACGTACCTCTGTTTGTGTGGTGGGTGTAGGAATTAACAAGAGTATTTGAATTTTGGATGGTCCACTTGAATTCCGTCTGTTGAAATATAATGTCCTAAGATAACTCCCTCAGTCATAATCATAAGACATTTTTCATTGCTTAAGCAAAGCCTGGTGTCAATGCATCTTTGCAATACTTTTTCTAGATTTTGTAATGCAGGTTCAAAGTCATCCCCATAAGGGGTGAAATCATCCATATATACTTCGAGGCCTTCATTTATTAGGTCTGCAAAGATGCTGAGAATTGCTCTTTGGAAAGTAGCAGGGGCATTGCAGAGGCCAAAAGGTAAGACTCGGTAGGAAAATGTACCCCATGGGCAGGTAAAAGTAGTTTTATCCTGATCTTCAGGGGCAATTTGTATTTGGTTATACCCACTGAAGCAATCCATGAATGAAAAGAATTTCTTCCCTGCCAATGTGTCTAATACTTGGTCAATGAAAGGAAGGGGAAAGTGGTCTTTTTGTGTTGCCTTGTTAAGTTCACGGTAATCTACACATATCCTCCACTTCCCATTCTTTTTAGGTACCACCACTAATGGGGAGACCCACTTACTATCAGATATTGGATAGATAAAATTGACATCTAAAAGTTTTTGTAATTCATTTTTCACAATGTATTTAAGGTGAGGATTTAGTCCCCTTTGAGGTTGACGAATGGGTCTTGCATATTTCTCAATATAAATGTGGTGAGTACATAATTGAGGGTCAATTCCTTTCATGTCGGGGTAATCCCATGCAAAGGCTGCTTTGTATTTTCGTAACAAGTGGATTAATTTCTCTTCTTGTTCAGCAATGAGATCGTTGTTAATGTTCAAGGTTTTACCTGGCTCAATTTCTACAACTTTGATATTATTTACAGAGGTAGTAGGTATTGCTTGATCATGAATATCTTTGAAAGGATCTTCTTCTTCTTTATTGTCGAATGCTGCTTCAATCATGTGACATTGCAAATGAGGTTCAGTTTGTGATTTATTGATAAAATTACTAATGAGATCATCCTCTATTTTATCTTTAAAATTCAGAGCTTCTTCTATAGTTAGAGGTGACCTCATGTTTTCCTCAAAATATGATGCAGGTGGTTGTCTTGTTTTAATTATTGATAGACTTGGTTGGGCTGGGGGATATAAAGCTAAGTTTTTGACATAATTTCCCCTTGTAATGGTCATATTTCCTTATCGGCATCCAATATAAGCATCGGCAGTTTCCAACCAAGGTCTACCTAAAATTAATGGATGTCCATCTAGTCGGTTCTTGGGATTGATAATCAGGAAGTCAGCAGGGTACTCCCAGGAATCTACAGATACCATGACATCTTGTAAGGTGCCTTCTGGTTTCACTACTGATCGGTTAGCCAATTCCAACAAGGTTGTTGTTGGTTCAAGTGATGTAATGCCAATTTTCTGACAGGTAGTGGTTGTTAAAATGTTGATTGCTGCCCCTAAGTCAACTAAGGCATTTGGAAATGATTAGCCATTGATCTGAACTGTCACTATAGGATTTCCTGGATCTTCATATTTGATAGGTGTTTCCATTCCTGATAATAAATCATATAAGGTACCAACTATTTGGACAGTAGGATTGGTTTTTGTTCTCCTCTTTGGCTTCTTTATGCATAATTCCTTAATGGTTTTTGCGTATATAGGAATATCTTGAATAGCTTGGAGGAGAGGGATTTTTATACATAATTTTTTTAATTCTCCCAGAAGATCATAATTAGGTTGTTCTAATGGTCGAGGTATCATTAACCGTTCTGGGAATGGTGGAGAGGAAGTTGTTATCTATTGTTGTTGATTTTGTTGATTTTGTTGTTGCACTTCCTTCTCAGTTTGTTCTGTTTGTTCTTCAGGTAACTGATTTTCAATATGATCATTATTATTTCTCTCTGTTTCAAATATACGCCCAGACCTTAATTGAAGATCATTGCACTCCGTGAGTTCAGTTTCTGTTTCTGGAGGTTCCATTATTTGTACAGTCTGAAATGGTCTATTGTTTGGGTTTGGGTTGGGTTGGGTTGGGAGTTGGGGTCTTAAATTAGTCTGGGGGTTTGGGTAAGGTGCTGGCAGTGTCGGTTGAGAGAGAGGAATTGATCCAACTGGCTGATTTGGAGATTTTTTCCAGTTTAACTGCCAAGGTTGGTTTTGAGAAGTAGAAGGGGACCATTGCGTAGGCAAGAATGGTGGATAAAAAGGAAGGCTAGGCCAGTTATTTTGATTTGTTTGATTAGGCCAAGGTGTGGGAGGAAATGGCTGTTGTGACCAATTAGGGGAGGGTGATTGATTCTGCCACATTCCACTATACTGTTGAAGCAGTGCAGGAGCCCACATGGGTAGATGCCATGGTGGAGGAGTATGAATCCATTGTCAGAAACAGTGCCTGGGAGTTTGTTCCAAGGCCGGTGGGAAAATCAGTTGTAGGATCAAGATGGATCTACAAGGTAAAGCAAGCTGCTGATGGGAGTGTGGAGAAGTATAAGGCAAGATTTTTTTCCCAAGGCTTCTCACAGATTGAGGGTATTTACTATGAAGAAACCTTTGCACCTGTCACACGGTATTCTTCCATACGGACCATCCTTGATCTCTCAGCGCAGATGGGTTGGCACATTCATCAAATGAATGTGAATACTGCATTCCTTAATGGGATCATTGAGGAAGAGGTGTACATTGAGTAGCCTGAAGGATTTGAGATCTTCAACAATGATTCGCATGTGTGCAGGATCAAAAGAGCGTTGTATGGGCTGAAACAAGCACCCTGTGCTTGGTACACTCGAATCAACAACTATTTCACTGGACTTGGCTTCACCAAAGTGAGGCGGATGAAAACCTGTAACAAATTGTGGTGGAGGGTAAGCTTTTAATAATTGTACTTTATGTTGATGATTCAATACTAACAGGTGATGAGCAGTTGATACACTCATGCAAGGCAGATCTTGCAAAGGAGTTTGAGATGAAGGATTTGGGCCTCCTTCATTATTTCCTTGGATTGGAAATATGGCAGCGGGAAGGTGAACTATTTGTGTCTCAAGGAAAGTATGCCCAGGAGGTACTGGAGAAGTCTCACATGCAAGGCTGCAAGCCTATCGACGCTCCTCTTCTAGGAAATTGGAAGAAATAGGATGCTACATTGGCAGAGGTAGTGGATGCCACTGTTTATTGATAGTTGGTGGGTTCGCTCATGTATTCATTCAATACAAGACCGAACATATGCTATGTGGTGAACCAGCTTTCAAAAGCGATGGTTAAGCCTACCAAGCTCTTTTGGAAGGCAAACAAGCATGTCCTGAGATATCTCAGGGGCACATCTGAGTATGGTTTATGGTATAGACAGACGGATGAGGTGAATTTGCATGGTTTCATGGATGCAGATTGGGCAGGAAGCCCAACAGACAGAAAGAGCACATAAGGATGGATTTTCAGTCTCGCATCTACGACAGTTTCTTAGTACAATAGGAAACAAAGATCCGTGGCACTCAGTGTTGGACCATAAAAAGGTATCTTTTAAACACCTAATTAGCCTACATTAATCATCAATCTGGGAGCGTCTTTTTATCTCAAGAGTGTACTCTGTCTGAGGCTGCAATTATCTAAGAGTAATGCTTGTGAGGATGTAGCACAAAAATACAAAAGTAATAAATGCTTGGAAAGGAAACCTAATTACGATGACAGGAATGTAAAAGCTAAACTACAGCAATCTTGCTGAACATCGATCAGGGATGCAGTAGCAGTAACTCTTTCCCCTAGAAATCGATGTAAGATGACCAAATCTGGGGACTTGGAGCGAATATCTCTATCCTCTACACTTTGGATATCTTAAAGCAAGTGAAACAACTGAAAGGAAATGAAATCCAGAAAAGGAACAGCAGCATAAAATGAACAACAATTGCAAATGTAATTCAAATAAGTAAATCGTCACACTCAAGCCTGTCGATAGTTAATCGTAATCCAATCACAAACCATAGATAAATGGAACAACAACTTACTGTAATTACGGAACAGCAAAGCCAAAATATAATAACAAGATAATTAATCATTAAATGTAATTGCGGTAAAGAATGAAACAGCAATGGTTCAGCACTTTCTTTAACAATCAATGAAATGACTCTGTAAATGAAATAAATACGAAACACACTTCACGCATCAACAAATAAAGATTAATAATACAACAGCATATTAATCCACCAGAGTCGGGCCCTTAGCACCAATGAAATACCGCTGGGTTTAACTCAGAATTATAAAGAGCAGATGAAACCTGTGTTTTTATATTAATCCAAAAGACATTACAGATAGCGTTCTCTCACGACAGAGAGTCGATAATCATTCGATTGCAAAGGAAATATAAAAGTCTTTTAATAATAAATGTCTTTTTCAATGTATCCCTTCCGTCCCTGGTCACTAAAGATCACTGCCTTTATATTTGATCCTTGGATGGACAAATCAAGAAATATGATAAATTTGCACAGCGATCGCTCAGGATCTTCCGATCTTGAGGGATTCGCTCCTTCCTTGTTTTATCATTGTTCTATTTACTCTGTTTAAGGTCGAGCTGTCCCCTGCCCCTTTCGGGCGATCTGTTCAGATCTTCTTGGCTTCAGCTGGATATGGTTCGTCACGAATGGAGTAGGAGTCAGATTGTATTCAGCCACGCCTTTGATACAACTGCTCACCTCTTCGTATTCCTGTTTTGCCAATAAAAACAATCTTTAGTCATATTTTAGGCTAAACATAAATATTTCCAATTTAATTGCAATTCTCATGGTAAATTACCTTTCCAAGGAAAACAGAAGTATATCTATAGTAAAATAATGAACAAATACATAGGAATTTCATACCTCTTTCACTGCCCAACACTCAGTTCAGCAGAATCAGAATACATGGTAGAAATTCAAGCTGCATGTGAGGCTATCTGGATGAGGAAGATCCTGGTTGGTTTATTCGGTTCACATTTAGATCCCACGGTGATTCATTGTGATAATCAGAGTTGCATTAAACTCTTGGCTAATCTTGTGTTTCATGATAGATCTAAACATATTGATATTCGGTATCATCATATCAGAGATTGTGTGCAGCGGAAGATCATGTTGCTTCAGTATATTTTTACGGAGGATCAGGATGCAGATATTCTGACAAAGATGCTCACCAGGAGAAAATTCGAATACCATAGAGGCAGGATCGGGGTGAAGGATAATCCCTATCTTGTTGAGAGGGAGTGTTGAGATTCAACAAGATGATGAGCTTAGTGAAAAGAGTCGCCTTCACTAAATGGGCCCGCAGGCTATTTTTGGCGCAAGTCTATTTTTAGATTATATCTATTTTTAGACATGATGATCATATTTCAGAAGTTGCAGGATGCTATTTGTGGATGGTTGATCAGGTTGGAAAAATATATGAAATTATATTTTTAGAATATTGGGTGAAGTCTATTTATAGATCGTTGATCTAAAAATATATGCTTGTCGATTATTATTACCTCTTAATAATAATCAGACTCTAAACAACAACTTATTCTCTTGGAGCACTTCAGTTCAGTGCACAGATGTGGCACATCAGCTGACTGAGGGAATTATGCAATTCCCAAGGGTTTACTGGAGCTAATGCTTGGAGGAATCAGTGAGAACTCAAGTGGCAGAGTTATGACACAGTTGGAAGAAGTAGTTATGGAGTTGTATTCAGTTTAACTCAGTTAGACTCAGTTGAGCTAGTTGTATCTAGTCTAACTGATTGATACACTAGTGAGAGTGGAGTGAATTAATTAGTTAATTAATTCACAAATATTAACTCATTAATCAACTGAACAATACAATAGTTAACTACAGTGCATGGCAGTTTCAGTGGAGACCCAGTGGAGAGGTAGGTGAAAGGGAAAGATAGACTATCTGTTGTGACTATAGTGATGCATTGATTGCATCACACACACGTTGGAGTTGCCAATGAATATTTCACAGTCAAGGCAAGGGTAATTCAAATTCATTCAAAGCTATTCTTCAGCAGGGATTGTGCAGTGGAGGTAGGTTATGAGGAGGCAAAGATCGGTGCATGGATTTGCAATATTGATCCTGATTAGTGTATGACGATTGTACTATACTAAGAGCTTGTGATAATATTTGTATGCTTTGTATGAGATTGTCATATGATCTCCATGTTACATAATATATAGTTTGGGTTTTCAACTTCAAGCTTTCCCAATTAAAAACTGTGTTATGTGCGATTGAATATTTTTTGTTTATGCTTCACATGTGTGTGCAATTAAATTTTCCACAAAAGATTAACAAGTAGAATAAATTCAGTATCTTGCGTAAAGTTAAATAGTGTGAGATCAGGTGGATCTAGGACATATGCATGCTTAGTGCATATAATTTCTACATAGGGCTTACCTTTCCATTCAATATTAAAGATGAAGCATAACATTGAAACAATATACCATACATACCTTGTAGTATTCAAATATATGTGCACCTTATTATTTTACATAGGCAGCTTGTAGCACTTTATCACCTTTTCATTAGGTGTCTCTTTACCTTTTCCAATGCTAGTTCTTCTCTTCCTGCACTATCCATGGTCCTCAAGATGTAACATATCTCATCAAAAATTTAGAAGCATCCAAATACTCAAATATATACCTTCAATGAGAGGTGATTGTCTCCCTCTTGAACCAACATTCAAGAGCCATCATTGTCCATTGTACATATAACAATGTTTCCTTCACTATTTCAACCAACTCTATCAACAACTAGGCCTACTAGAGACTATCCCATCTAGGGCTTCATCAAATCTATCAAAGGTGCTTGAGCATATTTGCTTTGACCATGCTAAGGTTTATAGATTTCATATCTCAAATATTTTCAAACCCTAACTTCATAATATCCATCAAACCCTAATACAAAAATTGCCTAAGGTTTTATTTAAACCCTAGAATTATTTTAGGTCTCCACCATCCTCTTCTTGCATCCTTCAACAATGTCATCATAGGGGTGATCTCCATGAATTTTCTTCATCCTAGCTCTAAAACCATGTTAATTTTTCTTAGGGATATATTTTTCTTTGCTTTGAAAATTTATTTTCTTCATTAGCACATTAAGTTCACCTCATAACATTCTAGCATCATTTAGATTTACATCATTATTCAGCATCATCTACAACTATGTACAAAGAACAATATCATCATCATCAACGCAACAGAACATAAAGGAACAATAGAAGAAAATCATTCAGACATAGAGACACCAGGATTGGTCAGAGATTAGAGAAAAACCCTTTCAAATTCTTAATCTTATTAGATCGTCATCAAATGATTCAGTAAAAGAGAGTATAATGATCCATATCTTCATCCATACCACTATTCATCCAAAAAAAACTACACAATATCTATGAAATGAAACCAATGATACTTTACGCAAAATCTTGATTTTGAATCCTGTGATGTACTGTCATTGTCTGCGGTCAACTACCAAACTCTTCGTTCACTAACAGAAATATTCAAAAGATCAAGATTTCATCTTTTAAGTCTCGGTCGCACAGAGGAGGAGTCATGTGAGCAACTATAGCTTCTTTGTCGCTCTTTGAAGCACTGTAAGTGAGCGACTGTGGTCGTATCTTCCCATATCTATCTCAGAGCCTCAGTTTCACCCTTCAAGATGTCCTGCGAGTGACTATGGCTTCCCATTCGATCCAAAGGCACTATGAGCATGCTACTGTAGACATATCTCAATTGTGGAAACCTTAGCTACCAGTCGCATTGATGGAGAGTTGTATGTGAGACTAGAAGGCTCTAGTCACATGGATAAGCTTCTATGTGTGCGAATATGGTCAAATATTTCTTGTGATTTGCTAGTGACTATGGCCTAAAACCCTAAATCAAAGATGCAAAATTTGTACCTTGCGGTTTCACCTCAAAGTGAACCTAATCCTTCGAGAATGAGCCTTAGACCTGTGCAAGCCAAAAACCAAGATAGAAGAGTGCTCATAATGATGTCCAAATGAGGTATAAATTACTTGTATTTAAATTTTATATCCTTCCAATGGGGTCCACTTTACTTTAGGGTCGACCTTATCAAATATGCACATGTGGGCTTTTCTTCATAAATACATGTTCAATTATCTGATTTAAGTGACCTTTAGGTCGATTTTGGTCCTCTCGAAAAAAGGAATTCAATAAAATCATTATCTCCATCAAATAATCTGTCCAAAATGGAATTTTACCATAGTTGCATAATTTTAACAACTCTTATGATCATCACTATATATGTTTTTGTTTTTGGAAATATAAGTTTTAAAAAAAAAAACCAACTTGACAAAATGAAAAAAAAAATAAAAATAAAAAATCACTAGTTGTAAATGTTTAAAAAAAAATAAACCACATTTAAAAATAGAACTTATAGAAATTCAAATACCCTTAACTAAAATTGAAACATCATTAAAATAAATACAAACCCATACAAAATATATTTGTAAAATTTCTAGAAAAATTCAGAAACAACCAAGGAAAATCTCAAATTATTTGACAAATTACAATATTAATAAAAATATTGAAATTCAAACCATTACATTTAAAAATGCATGAGTATACATTAATCAAATTTGAGTCACTACCTCTTAAACCCACCATAAGTCACAAATCCTTTTTTTCGAGGTCTTATATTATCTACCAAATCTCAAAATTAAGATACAATATATTACATCATTTATACTATTATACTGTCTACTCATTTGTGAATCCTTGTCCTATGTACAACATTATTATTACTCGAAGAATCCACTGTCCAATATTTATGGTGAATAGAGCCTTTATGTGTTACACTAAGAACATGATAACTTTGATTTGGAGTAGAAATGAATTTTAATGTTATTTTATTATATTAATAATAAAGTATTTTCAAAAAATAACTTCTAACATTTTTTTCTATTAGAAATATCTTTTTATATTTTATGAGAAATATATATAACAACAAGACCCAAAGCTACTACAACAAATATAATGAAGTTTACTTGTTAGATATAGAAATTAAACTCACATGGGAAAGATAACATGATAATTGTAGTTTAACGGGACTATAAGTTTTCCATAAAACTATGAAAATTTTAATAGGATTTTCTGAAAATTTGCAAGAAGTTTTTGGAAATATAAAGTACTATCAAATTTCAGAATTTTGGGTGCCTTAAAAGTTATTTATGGTGCTCAGTCCATTTCCACCATCAATAAAACAATTCAAATAGTCAAAAAATTGGATTTCTTGAAAAAAAATTTACTAGAATTAGACTATAATTTCATTGTCGGGGAGAAATTGTCACCTCTATAGACAACAGAAGAAAAGATAACAATATTTCTCCCAACCACCTTAACTGAATTTAATTAACAAATTATATATATATAATTAACAAATTATATATATATATATATATATATAATTAACAAATTATATATATATATATATTAATAAACCTATTTTCAAAAGCATAATTATTCAAGATTATTTCTTTCATATACATTCAAGATTATTTCTTTCATATGCATTTAACTATTTTACCTTTTCTAAATTACATGGATTTCATTATTATTACTATTTAATTTACTCTCATGAATATCACTAGGAACATCACACTCATGTTTCATTCCTTTTTAAACAATAATATAAAATTATAAATTAAATGATGACTCTCATTACTATCGCTCGCGACTTCAAAGTTCACACTCATGTTTCATTCCTTTTTGTGAAACCATAATATGGCATTATAAGCAAGGGCAAACTGCTCACTAGGAACATCACACTCATGTTTCATTCCTTTTTAAACAATAATATAAAATTATAAATTAAATGATGACTCTCATTACTATCGCTCGCGACTTCAAAGTTCACACTCATGTTTCATTCCTTTTTGTGAAACCATAATATGGCATTATAAGCAAGGGCAGCTGAAGTTGCGGTAGTCTCGGTCGGCTTGTAAACCAACCTTGCTGTTGAATAAATGGGCTAGTTGTGGGCAACCACCAAAGTAATTTCCATTGATAATTTCATGCCACTAAGTAACAGCCAAAGTGAGTACCAATTTTGTTGTTGAATAAATGAGCTAGTTGGATTAATGAGTTTGTTGTGGGCATTGTTGGTCAGAGTCTGTTTTTTTTTCCATTTTATACTTTATTTTTGGTTTGAATTTTACAATAGCTTGAACAAAGCAAATAGCTTAGTAGCTTTGTGCCATGGAATATTTTTCTTTTTCTTTTTCTTTTTTTAGTTGGGTAGTTCGAATTTAAGGTTGCATGGGCGAATACCAACAGGGAATTTTAGTTAGAGCCCAAGGCTGCATGTTTCAAGTTCCATGCCTTGATCTCTCGATTGGATGACATGAGGACAAGTACATGTACAAGAGTAAACATGCTACATAGTACAGGATGGATTTTGGTTGAGAAATATTTCCAACGACAAACAATTCGAAGTTTTTTGTTGAGAAATGTTTTGGCGACAAATAGTTCTAATAACGAATTCTAACATATATGTAAAGAAAGATGGAGAAATGGGCTCAAGTGGAATCTGATTGTATAGGAATTGATCCAAAGGCAAAGTTAAATATGGTTTCTGCAAGGCTGGCACGTTCTCTAAGCTCTTTAGAGCATGTCCTTCCAAAGGGCAAATGAAAATATGGTTACAACAAAGGCTGGTACGTTTTATGTCTACGGAATTTGTTGTTTTTTGAGAATATGGTTTGGTTTGGATGTTGTGTGTTATGTTTCCTTTGTTATAGGTATAGACAAGAAATTTTTTTGAGCCAAAGACAGGCACAAAAAGTGAAAATTTGAGGTAAGAGTTAATTTAATTTACAATTCCATAACTTCTTTTTAAAAAGTATCAAATCGCTGCACACTGAAAAAGTGAGTCGAAAAACTATTTAAATTAAAGAATGTGATCTAAACTTACATGGAAGGGTATCTATAGCAGGGCTTAATAGAAAAAATCAAAATAATATTAGATTGAGAGTACATCTTCTGCTAATCGAATTCGATAAGCATATTGAGAAAATTAATGAAGGGGAATGCATGTTTAAGCCTTTTGGGAGAACAAAAGCAAGACCCATTGAAGAAAATGTCATATTATTAGTTTCTTCCTTCAACAAGACTATAGCAATTGATTGATCACTGACCCACCATTAATCATGTTTTGACCTAATATTTTTCATCAATTTTTAGTCTTTAACAAAATTTTTAATTCCTAATTTTTGTGCACTTAAATTTTAACCAAATTTTAGCATTCGACCTTTTATTGCGAATGCCACGTAACTCGATGCTATTTTAAGCATGTTATTTTAGGCATTTTACAGATAGCCAAAGTTTCAAGGATGGGAAATTTTTTTTAAGCCAAAGTTTTCTTAAACCATGAACCTTTGCTACACATCTGGAACCCTCTGTTACACTTTGTTACATGCGGCTTCCAGGAGTGTCGCTAGGATCCACTCCCCTGAGCACCTTGCTACACGGTCTCTTTGAAATCAGGAAGATGGCATGCAGAAGTCTAAACATCTAAAACTTTCAATTCGATGGTACGAAGTGACTAACCTAAAATTAACATCCCCTATCCATTCTTTCTCATCCCATTCTCCTGTGGAGCTATTATTGCCCTGGTTCAATTCAACTAGTTCAATTCATGCTGCACTGGTTCGATTCAAATTGGTTCTCCTGCACAGAGCCGAGATGGAACATTTCTAACAAAATAATTAGGTATGTTCCTCCACCCTAGGTTCCATTTTGAAGGGTTCAGTCTTCACGCATTTCAAAAATAATGCCTACCCCACTATGACTCTTCTTCATAGGATGTTGAATCACCTCTTTCCAAAGCACCACCTTAGCTTCTGTATCTGGTGCTTATTCAACTGCAACTGCCTCACTGCTCACCATTTGCAAGAAACCCCATTCACTATGAGAATATTTTTGGAATTAATGGATCTCTTACAGGACTAAAAGTGTGTAGCTCTGCTAGCCCGAATGCAGAGGTTTGTGCTTGGCATCATTATCATACTTCGATGTCGTTACTCAACATAGACACCATAAATCGGCGGGACGGTTGCAACCACCTTCGCATCTCTGGTCTATGTGGCTCTCTCTCTCTCTCTGCAGTGCATCCTCTTTTTCGTCTTCCCTGGTAAGTAATGCTTTAAACCCCTTCTATTCTGATAGTTTTGCTTAAATTTCCCATCGTTGAGACCTAATAATTTGTGGTTTACTCATTTGTTAAGAAGTGGCCGAAGTTTTTGTGGGATCCTTTTAATATTTTTTGGCTTATTTCTTTCTGTTTAGCTTCAGGTAATAATTCTAAATTCCGAGTTTCTTGCCTCTACCTTTTTTTTTAATTTATTTTGTATAGATTATTTACCTTCGTCTCTTCACTCTTTAGAGTCACTCTAAAGACGTGGGAGGGCGAGGGTGACTCGGATATAGCTAGGGGCAGTCTTAAACTTATGTATTTCCGACCCCTAGGGTTGCGGAAAACTTAGACTATAAAGACCAGATAATTTGGCTTAGGTAATGACAGCGGCGAAAAAACCCAAGGTGATTGTATGGGCAAGAAAAATAATATCTCAAGCAAGTAGGTGGGACTAACTGGTGGTACTGGGCTGGTTTCTGTAGGCCTATGTGTATGTTTTAACCCTGTATAGAAATTATCTGCAAACGGATCTTAAAAACAGAAAATAAACAATAGCAAGAGCATAAAACATAAAACGGATATACACAGATATTTTCCCCTGGATCCCTAATCAGGACGACCAGCTTGATTTTTCATTATATTCCTTTTAGTGTTACAACACATATATATACATGCAGAAGCATACATAAACCCCAATCCATTAACCCTGGATTAGAACATAACAGTAGTTCACTTGACTGGATCTACAAAATACCAGGGGTCGAAAACCATCATGCGCCAAAACCATGTGCAAACCCATGCACAAAACCATGGGCAGGTCCGCCCACCTAAATATAAGGTCCAAAAAAAATTTCCCAGGTCATTACCCTGGACCTCGAACAGGGGGGGTTGCTGCCCCCCTTGTGGCCCCCGTGCTGCGCCTAACGTAACATACATGGGGGGCTATCACCCCCTGTGACCCCCCTGCGCATCACTAGTCATGGAAATAATATAACACATACCCAACATTCTCCCACTTGTTGTTTTATTTCCGCAGGGGGCCACAGGAGAGCTTATTCATTAGCTTAGCTCTGCAACGCCCATTTTTTCTCTACACCAAGGGAACTTTTGAGTGCTCACAGACTTCGTCAATGCATCTGCAACATTCTTCAAAGTGTCCACCTTTACCAACAACACCCTTTTAGCCTCAACCATATCTCTCACAAAGTGATATTGAACATCAATGTGCTTTGTATTTGAATGATAAGTAGGGTTCTTAGCCAAGAAAATTGCACTTTGGCTATCACAGTCTATCCTTATAGCTTGCTGCACCAACCCCATACTTGAACACAATCTCTGCAACCAAACTGCTTCCTTGCTTGCATGAGTGGTTGCCATGTATTTTTCCTCTGTAGTTGAAAGAGCCACTACAAACTTTCTTTTACTCATCCAACTGACTGCACCTCAAAATATGCTAAACACACACCCACTTGTAGATATTCTTTGGTCCAGATCTCTAGCCTAGTCTACATCAACAAAACCACGAATGTCCAACACTCTTTCCAATCCTGGTCTTCCCTGGTAGCACAAGCCATAATCACTAGTGCCACGCAAATATATGCAAACCTACTTCATTTCTGTCTAATTCTCCTTCCCTGGGTTTGACATAAACCTTCTCAATACTCTCACTGCATGTGCAATGTCTGGTCTAGTACAGACCATTGCATACATCAGGCTACCCACTACACTTGCATATCGAACATGAGACATATCCTTCTCTTCTTCTTGTGCCTTGGGACACTATTCAACAGACAACTTTACAACTACAGGAATTGGAACATTCACCGGTTTACTATCCTGCATATTGAACCTCTGAAATATAGTCTCGACATACTTCCTCTGGTTTAACTAGAGCTTCCTCTTTGCCCAATCTCTCTTAATTTCCATGCCCAAAATATATTTTTTAGCACCAATATCCTTCATATTGAATTTAGAGAACATTTGGGTCTTCATATCTTGGATAATTTCTTTGTCATTTCCAATCAACAACATATCATCCAAATACAAGACCAAATAAATAACAAGGTCACCAATTAATTTAAAATAAACACAATGATCCTCTTTGCTTCTGGTGAAGCCAAGTCCCTGTATATATGTATCAAATTTTTGATACCACATCCTTGGTGACTGTTTTAACCCATACAGATACTTCTTTAACTTGCATACCAGTTCTTTCTTCCCCTTCACCATAAAGCCTTCAGGTTGTTTCATGTAAATCTCCTCTTCCAGATCCCCATGAATAAATCTTTTCTTCACATCCATCTGTTCTACCTCAAAATCAAATTCAACAGCAACAGATAAAAGTAATCTAATAGAAGTAACTTTGGCAACAGGAGAAAAAATATCACCAAAATCAATTCTCGGCACTTGGGAATAGCCTTTTTCTACCAACCAAGCTTTGTATTTCTCCACCTTTCCTTCTACATTCATCTTCTTCTTAAACACCCATTTACTCATGATGGGCTTCCTTCCAACTGGAAACTCCACCTTATCCCATGCCTCATTTTTATGCAAAGATGTCATTTCATCAACCATGGCCTCCTTCCAGAGTTTTCCATGCTTTGAATCTACTGCCTCCCTGATAGTTATGGGATCATCATCAGTTATAGTTAAAGAAAAATTTGAACAAAATGCAGATGGACTATATCTTTCTGGTTGTCTTCTTTCCTGAACTGATCTTCTCATCGCTGGAGTTTGTGGCTCTTCCTCTTCTGAGTCTTCTTCTGTTGTAGAGTCTGATTCATCCTCCTTTAGCTCAAACTCTATCTTCTCAGTTTCCTTTGGTAGGAATTCATGTTTAACAACATCTTTCACCTCTCTAAACACCACATCTCAGTTATACACAACCTTCCTTGTTCCCGGGTTCCAAAGCTTATAACCCTTTAAACCATCCGTATACCCAATAAAGATGCACCTTTCAGATTTATTATCCAACTTGGTCATTTTCTCCTTTGGAACATGTACATATGCATCACATCCAAATATCCTCAAATGTGAAAGAGAGGGTTTCTTACCAGTCCATACCTCATGTGGACTCTTATCCTCCAACGTTGATGAAGGTGATCTATTAAACAAGTAACATGCAGTCTCCACTGCCTCTACCCAGAATTCTTGTCCTAACCCGGTACCACTAAGCATGCTTCTTTCCTTTTCCATCAGCGTTCTGTTCATTCTTTCTGCAACTCCGTTTTGCTGAGGTGTGTATGGAGTATTCTTCTTCCGTGATATACCACACTTCTTACAGAACTCTTCAAATTCTTTCTTGCAGAACTCCCCACCATTATCTGTCCTCAACACCTTTATCTTCTTCTCTGTCTCGTTTTCCACCAGAGCCTTAAATTCTTTAAATATATCAAAGACTTCAAATTTCTTCCTCAAGAAATATATCCGTGTATTCCTTGAGAATTCATCTATGAATGAAACATAGTACACAGACTTACCCAATGATGGAACACAGGTCCAAACACATCACTGTGCACAAGCTCTAATATCTTGTTCACCCTCTTAGCACCAGAAGGAAAATTCACTCGATTCCGCTTCCCATAGACACAATGTTCACAGAAATTGAAATACAAAGAGCTATTAGACATACCTTCTACCATACCATTTCCATGCAGTCTCCGAAGCCCTTCTCTCCAATATGTCCATGCCTTTGATGCCATAGCATGGTATTTTCTCCAGAGACCGCTAGGCTTTCCACTCCACTTTCAGGAACCACAGAACTATTGCAACCATCAATAATAGTGATGCCATGAAGCCTGTAAAGAGTTCCAAAATCCAAACTCCCCGCATTAATACCAGTTCTTCCTAAACCATCTTACAAGTATCTTTCTCGAACATTTTTTTTACACCTACATCATCCATCTTGCTTACAAAAATCAGATTTCTGGTCAATGCAGGAATGTACAGAACACCAGGAAGTGTTCTAATCCTTCCACCTTGCAGCTTCAGCTTGCCTTTTCCACGTCTGATGATTCTGGCCTTCCTATCATCACCTAAGAAGACATCACCGCCATCATATTTCTCATACTCGCAGAACCACTCCCTATGGGGAGTGAAGTGAAAGGATGCACCCGAGTCAATCAACCATGACTCATGATCTACATGTGTATTTGAAGAAGAAGCCCAATACACATCCCCACCTTCATCCGAGGTGGTTTTTGCCTCTGCAGAAGGAGCTTCATCAGATCCCTTTCCTTTCTCAGGAGCTTTAGATCTATAGTCCTTTTTGTAGTGCCCTTCCTTTCTGCATTTCTAGCACACCTTTACAAACTTTCCAGGAGATTTAGATCTCCCTCTAGATTTATATCTCCCACTCGAAACCTTATTCTTGTTTCTATTCTGGGACCTTCCTCGTACAGATAATGCATCTCCATTCTGACCGTCCATATTTCTCCGTCTCATTTCCTCCGACAGTAAGGCTGAGACAATGTCATCAAAATTCAAGGTAGTTGTATTATTACCTATTGCACTAACCAGACTGTCCCATGAGTTTTGTAGAGAACACAACAACCTGATGCACTTATCTTCATCTAAGATTTTAATATCAACAGATGATAGCTGACTTACCACAATATTGAAGGCGTTCATATGCTCTGTCACCGAGTCTCCATCCTTCATCCTCAGGTTATACGGGTTTTTCCGCAAGAACAATTTATTCACCAGAGACTTAAATTGGTACAAAGTCCCAAGTTTTTCCCACAAATTATTTGTCGTAGCTTCCCCAGATACATTCAACAATACCAAATCTAAGACACACAAACATATTGTGCTCTTCACCTTCTGATCCAAATTTTTCCAATCTTCATTTGAAATTTTCGTTGGTTTAGTACATGGATCTACCACGATCCATTGGTCTTTATCCACTAGCAGATCCTCCATCTTGAGCTTCCACAACTCAAAACTCTGACCATTAAATTTCTCAATCTCTATATTTCCACTGCTCGCCATCTTATTTCACTACAAGAATCTATCCCGCAGATCTCCCACTGATCAGGGTCTACCTCATGCCCGAGAAAAAAACCCTTTAGTAGCAAAGGCATCCCCTTGAAGCCGAAACAACTCTGATACCAAATGTAGGTTTTAACCCAGTATAGAAATTATCTGCAAATGAATCTTAAAAACATAAAATAAACAATAGCGAGAGCATAAAACATAAAATGGATATATACAGATATTTCCCCTGGATCCCAAATCGGGATGACTAGCTTGATTTTTCATGATATTCCTTTTAGTGTTACAACACATATATATATGGGAACAAGATTTCGATTATATGGGAACAAAACTACCAATCCAGGCTTTTCAATTCACATGATTTCCCTCTCAGAAACAAACCTAACCTTCTTTCCCTATGGAGTAGTTCCTATTTAAATTTTCCACCGACCGAGGGATGCAAGTGGGGAGTAAAGCTACTAATACCCCCTCAACATGAGGTTTTGATTTAGAAAACATAGAGTTTGGTGTTGTAAGGCCGCTGGTACGTTGGTTTTGGTTCATAGACTGATCCATCAACTGAATAAACTTTATTACTTGTTGGAACACCTGGTGCATTTGTGTGATGTTTTAGGTGAGTTTACATGTCTGAGGGAAAGTAAGGTGGAACGTGGGGTTATTGTGCAAGCATGATATCTAGGTGCAAGGTATATATATATTTATCTTCTAAATGTTTATCTTCTATATGTTTCGTCTGGATCCTCCTTCACCTGCCTATCACTCATTATTCCTCTTTGATGGTGCGAGATTTCCTAATTCCAGTGGTTACCTTTTGGTGCAGAAAGACATATATATATCCAATGTGCCCCAAAATAATAGAAGGTTAAGTAAAAATTACCGCCCCACACACTCTCTTATGCAGAAAGTCATATATGTCTATATATATATATATATATATATATACCCAGGAGCATGGAGATTCATTGGTTAATAGTGAATGTGCACTTCCAAATGTCGTCGGTTGTATTGTGGTGGACAGTAATATGTTGAGAAAGAGACACCATTGATAAGGTTTTTCTTCATTATCTGTGTTTTCCTGAGAGTAGAATTTTGACATTGTAGGTTGAACTTATGGATATATCATGATGCATGGGATTAGTAGACCTTGGCCCATGAAAAAGGCAAGGTGGGGGAATATCAAATTTTGGCTCCCTAAGTCATTGAGATTTACAAAAGCCAATAATGGGCTAAGGATTCTCAAAGGCAAGGAAGAAAGCAATGGCAATAGATAAGGCAAAGGAGTCGAGGTCACTGGCCTCGACACAAACATCATCAGTGGCCACTGTTTTGACAGCGTTTGTGGTTGTTTCACTTATAGTGGAATGTTCTATATACAATTTATTTGGGTAAGATCATTCTCACTCTAACTCATTCTTATGCTAAGAATCCAATCAATTGCAGAGGACTAAATTTTTGTGGCACTATTGAAATTTAGTTCAGCATATTGTAAGAAAATTCAAAATACCCTTGTGGAGATCTAATCTCTATTGATGGTCTTACGTGTTTCACAGGGTGAATATTAGTATTATTTTATTGATTTTTGGGGCATTTCCATGCACATCTTACAAGATACTTCCACTTTTGTTTTTTGTTAACCTACATTATTATTTATAGCATTGTAACCTACCAATGTGAAATAATTTGTCTAGTTAAATCCTCTGTCGACCTCACTAGTGAACCGAGATTCCTTGCCACAATAGTAAGTACCAATCACTTATTCTCAAGTACTAGGTCCAAGGGTTAATTATTCCTTGAACATCACTTAATTTTTTTCCTGGCCTTATATTATTTTGAGATGTACCATTTGGGTGGGGCAGACCAAAACTAGTCCAGCTAAATCCTCTGTTGATATTACCAGTGAACCGAGGCTCCTTTGGCACAATACCAACCATTTTGATAGCAAGAGAATCCCAATGTGCATTTTTCCATTTGACAAAATAGGGCCACATTTTCCTTTTTGGACCAAAATAGTATGAACCAAACTGATAGACTTAATGATATTCTAGTTTGTCACTAAATGTGAAAAACATGGCCTACTTGCTTTTCATTTGCAAAAAAATATGCCTCCTATGCAAAATTTTGTTTGCACCTTATTTTGAGGACAACATTTAAGAGCTTATTTATTTTTCCACGTTTTTTTTTAATCTTAGCACATGTAATAAGTTTTTGGAAGGTTGATAAATTTAATAAAACATGAATGCATAATATTCAATTTATGTTCCTCTAATTTCTTAGATGTAAAATTTGTGTCCAACAAAACATTCAGAAGAATTATAAAATGTAGCCCAATGAATTCTTCGAGTTTTATGCATGTCTTTGATAATTGAAAATGAATATGCCAGACCACCGAATAAAAATTGGGTGTAGTAACCTTGGATGTTTATCTTTAGAGAATGTTATGAAACCAACTCACAAAATAGAAGAAAAGATAGATCAACACCTTAGAAATCGTCCTCTTAGAGGGGGGAAACTCCTTTACATTACATAAATGAACAATTATGGGATGATTCAAATGAAAAAACCTTCTTTCTATATATAGGATTCCATGGGGTCACAATATTACTAGCCAACCTAATAATAATAATGTAAGGGCACAACAATAACAATAGTGGGATTTTATGGGTCACAATAATAACAATATGAGGACTACAGGGGTATAAAAATAAAAATAAAGGGGCTACACTAACAAAAATAAGGGACTACACTAGTAATATAGGGACCTAACATGCCCCTCTCCTTCAAAAAAGTGTTTTCCTTAACACTTGAGTAGCTTTGGATGCTTTTGTATAAAAATATCATCCTCCTATGTGGAATCTTCAATGGGTAAGTTCTTCCACTCGATGAGATACTCTGAAATTGATTGATTCCGTAGTTGTCGAGTTCTTATTTTCATGACTATTTCAGGTTCCAATATTATTTTCCCTTCCTCATCAAGTTCTGTAAATATTGTTTGAACTGGAAGTTTTTCACCTATAACCTTCTTTAAGAATGAAACATGGAAAATTGGGTGCACTCGAGAAGAAGTAGGAAGCTCCAATTTGTATTCCATAGTACCAATATTTTGCAACACCTTGTAAGGACCATATACTTTGGCGATAATTTAATATCCTTCTTAGCTTGCTTGAGGGACGTTTTTTTGTATGGTTGTAGCCATAAAAATACCCAGTCTCCTACATCAAAACTTCTCTCATTGCAATGTTTATCTTCTTGTTGTTTCATTCGATTTTGTGCCAAATTTAGGTTATCCTTTAAGAGTTGGAGAACTTGTTGTTGATGCTCAATGTGATCTTCCACTGCTTGAACCTTAGAATTTTCTCTTAAATATGATGTGATGGATGGTGGATGATATCCATAAAGTGCCATAAATAGGGTCATTTTTGTTGCAATATGGAAGGAAGTGTTATACCACCATTTAGCTAGAGGTAACCACTTGACCCATTGTGTTTGTTTATCAGATACAAAACAACAAAGATATCCTTCCAATAATTTTTTCATTATCTCAGTTTTCCCATCGGATTAAGGATGATAAGATTAGTTATGAGCTATTTGAGTACCCAAATAAGAAAATAATTTCGTCCAAAAATTTCTAGTGAAAATGGGATCTATGTCGCTTATAATAATCTTTGGGATTCCATGTAGATTTTGAATTGTTTCCATAAATGCAGTAGCAACTGTACTTGCTTTAAATGGATGAGACAATGCACAAAGGTGTGCATACTTGGTAATTCTATCAACTACCACCATGATGAAACTCTTTCCTTCGGACTTAAGTAAACATGTGATGAAATTCATTCAAACCTCCTCCCAACATTGACTTGGAATGGATAAAGGATGTAGCAGACCCGATGTCTTAATTGTCTCAACTTTATTTTGCTGGAAAACCAAACATTCTGCCACAATATTTTGAGTATCAGATTTAGGCCATCCCCAAAAAAAAAAATCTTCACCTTGTGGTAAGTTTTTAAAAATCCTGAGTGTCCTCCTAAGGGAGAGGTGTGAAATTCCAAAAGAATATTTTGTTTTATTTTGGAATTCTTACAAAGATATAGGTGATATTTGTACCATAAGGAATCATTTTTCCAACTAAATGTATCAGATGTATTGGGATCTTTCTGCAACTTCTGAATGAGTGTCCACACTTCTTCGTCATTCTTCCATTCCTCCCTTGCTTCGGTTATCCAATCTAGTTGGATAATAGAAATGGCACAAAGAAATGATTCCACCTCCTCACCCTTTCTTAAGAGTGCATCTGCAACACCATTTAGATTCCCTTTTTTGTAGATGATTTCAAATCCATAACCCAACATCTTTGTGACCCATTTCTGTTGCTCTTTTGAAGAAAGTCCTTGTTCCAAAAATTATTTAAGACTATCATGATCATTTTTTTCCTTGAAGTGTATTCCCATTAGGTAAGGCCGCCATTTATTTAGTGCATGTAGTATTGCCAACATTTCCTTCTCATAAATAGCTTTCTTAAATACTTTTCTTTGATTGGATGGCTTTCAAAATAAATAGGTCTTCCTTCTTGCTTTAAAGCAACACCAATTCCATTTCTTGAGGCATCACATTCCACAATATAGATTTTTGTGAATTCTGGTGTAGCTAAGACCATTTCTAGGCACATTGCCTCTTTTTGATGTTCAAAGGCCTTAGTTGCTTCAGGAGTTCATGAAAATGCATATTTCTTCAATAATGTTGTTAGAGGTGTTGCTATTTTCCCATAATTCCTAACAAACTTGTGATAATACCCTGTTAACCTGAGAAATCCTCGCAACTACTTTATGGTTGTTGGGACTTTCTATTCCTTAATGGCTTTAATTTTGTTAGGGTCTACATTAACACCCTCTTGAGATACAATATGACCCAAATATTCCACCTCTTGTACTCCAAAGAAACATTTGGAGGTTTTTTCATATAATTGTTTATTCTCCAATATTTTGAGCACCTTGTCAACATGTTGAACATGATCCTTCCAAGACCTGTTGTAGATTAGTATATCATCAAAAAATAATAACACAAATTTTCTAAGAAGGGTTTTAAAATAGAATTCATCAACCCTTGAAATGTAGAAGGTGCATTGGTAAGGCCAAAAGGCATGACCAAAAATTCATAATGAACCTCATGAGTTCGAAATGATGTTTTCGGAATATCTTCAGCCTTCATTATAATTTGATGATGTCCTGTATGAAGACCCAACTTGGTAAAATAATTGCTTCATGTAATTCATCCAATAATTCATCAATCACAGGAATGGGAAATGTTAGCTCCCCGTAATTTTCTAGATTGATTGAGATACAAATGGACAGGGGTAACATCAAACCAAACTTTGGAATTCGAGGACCTAGCCTTCCTGGATTCAGAGAGGGCTCTCTCTATTTTTTTCAAAGGATATATTCTTGTTTTCTTTTAAGGTTAATTTTAGGCTAGTTATGAAGTATTGGGGTTTGTTGTTTGTTTTGGTTGGGTAAGATGTTCAAGTGGAATAGGTGGAGTGAGATTCTGACAAGGCCATTGGGCTATGGAGTCAATGAAATTCAAGGGTGTCTCAATAATGAATCAGAGTGTGTTGCAGGGCCAATCTAGCAAGGTCAATGGATCCTTAAGATAATGTGTGAGGTGGGGTGAAAATCAAGTTTGGGAAAAACCAGGAGGTCTTAAATATAGATAGTTAAAAGCTATAACTCATGAGGTATGGAAAACCATTAAGCTCAATGAATAATACTTAAATTGATAAATATCCAAGATAAACATTCCAATGAAACATAGAAAGCATAAGAGCTTCTAACTTTAGTAAATTCACCTTTAGAATTTGGGAAAACATATAAGATAACACAAATAACTCAATCTATGAAGAGGGAAATCCTAAAAATCATATATCAAGCCATAAAGAACTCTAAAACAAGTTGATAAGCATAGAAAAAGGGAAAGATCGAACGAGACCTAATCTGAAATTGTGAGAACAAAGTATTTCTCATACAGAGATTGACTGTAGGGGCATTCACCGGATCTTTCACCTTTCAAAGAAAGGATGAATCCGGAGGCTATCTGGCCCTTCTACAGACTCTGCCTAAAGAAATAAAAAGTAATCACAAAGATCCGATCAATGAAATTACTTTTTTTAACTGCAAAGTATTCATTGATCCAACTTTAATGTGTGAATAGGCAAGTATACATAATCTGCAAATGAAGTGTAGTGGTTTGAAGATGAACTAACAAGTTTTGTTCACTGTTTAAACCTGCTTGGGAAAAGATAGCTTATAAAAATTTACTGTTTAAAGGAGCAGAATCTGTAAATATGCAGCAAAATTATACAGTATGACAGCAAATAATTTGTTTAAGAGGTTCACCCCTCTCTTGGGCTACCTCCGCTCGATCAAGCCTCCCAAAATGGGCTTGTCCTCTTTGATTAAATTGCTCAAAATGTGAATACAACTGTATAGAAGCCTCAAAGGGAAAAATACACTGCAAAATAAGATTCAGAAGGCTCAAATCAGTATAAACTGACTAAAAAATCACCTCCATTGGATGAAGGTAGACCAAAACAGCTCTTCTTCCCTTAGGCCCTAGTGGCTCCACGACCAAAAACGCTGGTAAATTCTCTGTTAGAGTGCCCTGATGGCTCTGAAAACACTCCCAGCAGCTCCAGAATGTTGAAGAGACCCAGAATCAAAAAAGATTTCGTCCAAAAAGGACTTTCCTAGCCAAAGTTATGGCTAACTGAAGTTGGCCCTTCAAAAGCTCCGCTAACTGTGGAGAACTGGAGTTAACTCCAGTTAAAAACGGCAACTTCCCCCAAATTTAGCGGGAGCGCTCCAAATTCGGCGGCAACAATAAATGTAACTGTTTGAAAAAAGGCGCGTTCACATGCACTCAACCTGCAGCGTTTAATTGATGGCTAACGGTTTTTGGAAACCGTGGCCAACATCCACCGTGATTTTCGTTCACATGCAAACTGTTATAAATAAATGGTAACTGTTTATTTAATCCGCCCGTTTAACAATCCGCTCCACCATTTTTGACTGACCATGTGCTATAACACGTCAACCATGTTAACTCCGCTCCAACATATGTTTTAAATAGCCCACGTAATAGCACACGTATTAAACCACATGACGTTACCATATAGAACACGTGCCCCTTTATCAACTTTAGTATTGTGGGTTTTGAACGAATATGTGTTTTGAAATGTTTTATAACATTTCACATTTGTTTTAATACATATGACTTATGGGTCTAATAATATAATTAATACATATATATTAATTAATATTTAATATATAAAAAAAAATTAATATAATATATGATTTTTTTAAAAATCAAATAAAATATTAAAATTTTAATATATATAAAATATTAATTAATTTTTAATATATTAAAAATATTTTCCCACATTAAAATCATGAACCCATTCAGCATTAGAGGTCATTGGGCGATTTCAAAATGCAATATCTTCTCCATACGGTAACGGATTTCAGTGCCGTTCGCGGCGTTGGGATCCTATCGCCGAGATCTTTTCAGTCGATCTATTCCGGAGAAATTATGAGCAAATTAATTTTTGAGCATTTTCCCAAGCTCAGATTTGAGCTCTTGATCAAGACCTCTTTGACTTAACCTAGCAAACAATATTCCAAAGAGAGGTTTCAAGACAAAGTTTGGACAACTTCAAGTAAGCAGGGAATACCATGAATCATACTTGTAAACTAGCATACTAATCTATATATGAAACAAAACAAGTTTAGGTGGACCTAAGGAGAAATCAAGAATTCCTTAAGATGACCAAATAGAGGAAAACATCAAAGCTATAACAAACAGGAGGACTGAGGTGCCTCAAAGAGCATGTCTCAACCTATACTTTTCTTATTTATAGCAACCAATAAGGATGAAAAATAATGATAACAAGAAAACATAAACAAATTAAGAAGACATCACCATTCACCAAGCTAAGAAATCTTGCAAACAAGCTTCTCCATCATCAATCCAAGCAAGCCATTCATCAACTTCACAAAACCGATTTCTTCTCCAAGCTCATAGAAACCATGTATTTCTCTCCAAGTTAATCAAAAGCCAACCAAATAAATGACGGCCTCATGCTCTATTTATGGAACAAAGGAGGACTAAAACCCTAAATATGGTAGGAAAATGTCAAATTCAACCATAAATGTCATGTATGGCCAAGAGACCATGCAAGGCCCAAGGCACATAATATCCTAAGAAATAAATGCCATAATAACTATTTGCACCTATTTCTAGAGTGTTTTTCCTCAAAAAACTTAAAAATATCATTTTGCAATAAATGAGTGTGTTTTGTTGACTTTTGGTCCAAAGCACACTTAGACAGTCTATGTGCGCAGTGTCACTTCAGCAGAAAATAGGGTCTTTTGTGACTAAGGTTTGGCCGCCTTGCCGATGTCAGATTTGGCTCCGTGATGGCTCGTTTGAAAGCCTAATGAGTCTAATTTCTAGAAATGCTTGAGTTTTCCTGAATGAGTGCCATTTTCCTGTCCAAAAATCCATTTTCCCAACACTGCTCTCTGCGCAACACCTTGCCTGAAAATGAGGCAGAATGGTCAAAATTTAGGTGTTTTTTGACCTTTTGGGGGGTCAAAACTGCTCCAAATGGTCTAAAATTTTGTGAGTAGAAATACTGCTGATGATGAAAGCAATCCAAAAATGTCAATTTTTCAAGCTGAGGATGCATGAGATTTGTGTGTAGCGCCAAGGGTGCTGCGCACAGAGGCCTCAAAATTTCAAAAAGACAAAATCTTGTTCAAATTTGCTCAAAATTTGTGGAGTGGTCCCTCAAGAGGTCTTGGAAACTTGTTGAGAAGCCTCAGCCAAAACTTCAAGGATATCATGTTTTTTTTCCTCTTTTAGGTTTTTTATCTCCATGAGGGCCTCCTTCAATTTGGCACAAGTAAGCTTGTTTTTCTTTGCATAGTGCTTGGTCATCTTCTTCTGGAGAGAAAGGCCCATTTTCACCTTCTTGAAGTGCTTGTGTTCATTCTTGTAATACTGAATGACATGTTGTGCCATCTCTAAATCTCTTTCCCACTCCTTAAGTTGTGCATCTTTGGTCATGAGTAGAAATCTGGTGGTCATCTCCTTGTCGTCATTGTCATTGTCTAGATCAATGAATTGAGGCTCTTGAGTAGCTTTCTTGATTCTCTTATTCCTCCTCACCTTTACTTGCTGCTCACTCTTTTCCATATTTTCCTTGCCCTTGTCCAATGGTTTGATAGCTAGAGAAGAGATGGCCCTTTTCCTTTTTGAGGCAGCAAACACATCTCTCTTCCCTCTGTGGTATGTGCATGTGAGAGGAGTGATGATGGCCTTGGCAGTGCCCTTACCTTGGCTGTGACCCTTGGTGTTGTCATCAGCTCCTTTATCTTTACTGTGGTCTCTATCAATCACCTCATGCTATGTTTGATCACTGTTGTCCTGACCTTCAACATCATCATCATCTTCATTTTCCTCACTACCTTCTATGCTGCCACATTGGCCTTTAATTTGGTCAACAACTTCTTCACTTGTCTCATTTTGACCTTGTTCCTCATTAGTGTCCTTTTATTCATCATTCCCTGCACTGTTAGTTTCATTCTCATAGTTATTAAGAGACTGATTAGTGTCATGACATTCATGACAGCTATCATGATTGTCATGACTATCTCTTTTGTTGTCCTTTTCCTCACTGACTGTCCTATCAGTGACATTCTCTTTATCACTGTCTCCTTCATCAAATTATGCTTTTGCCTCACTATTTTCCTCTTCTTGATCTTCTATTTCTTCTTCATTACCTTCTATTTCTTCAAGTTCATTATATTCATCCATATTGTCACTGTTTGCACTATGACTGTGCTCATTTTCATGCTCATGCACATTTTTCTCTTGATTGTCATGTTCATTTTCTTGTTGACTATCATCCTCATCATTTTCTTCACTATCTTCTAGGTCTTCATCTTGCTCATCAGCACCACCTTTTTCTGTACTTGGGAGTGATTCATTGGTATCATTACCATCATTGTCTTCCTCCAAGTGCTCACTGTTTTTGTCTTCATGACTACCATGTTCATCTCCCTCATCCTTGTCATCATCATCATCTTTCTCTTCCTCATTAAACTTTGTGTTTGCCCCACTATTTTCATCATTTCCACCATCATATTCTTGTTCATCATTGCCACTGTCAACCCCTTGTCCATCATTACCACTATCATACTCTTGTTCCTCTTTAGACTCTGTCCCTGCCCTATTGATTTCTTCATCTCCACTGTCATCTGCTTGTTCCTCATTATCACTGTCATCATCTTCATTTGATGCATCAGGAGAAGAAGAAAGAGGTAAGTTTCCTTGTGGAGAATGCATAGGTGGAGGTGATGGATCATGATCCCTGGGGGGTGATGGAGGAATGGAGGTAAGTGAGTGTGAAGTGGAAGGAAAATTTTATTGAATGAAGGCTTGGGGATTTGCGAATACATCATGTGAGATAAAAATTTCCCAAGGTGTTCCCTGCTGCTCTAGCTAGTGTAAAACAATCATTTTAACCAAAGAGTGGTGAAAAAGGCTTTGAATTTGGTGGGCATAACTCCTTTTCTTGACCACGGAAGCCATTTTGTCAATGCTTCGGTAGAGATAGTATGGTAGGTTTATAAATTTAACCCTAGTGAAGTGCATTAGCAGCCTTATGTGATATGAATAAATCCTAGAGTGCCTCCCCTCACAAGTGAAGTACTTGATGATCTGCCTCATCAGTGGGGCATATCTCTCTAGCAGGTAAGAGAAGGGGAAAAAGTTCTTGCGGCCCTATTGATACCTAGGTTTGAGGAAGGGATCATAGTAGCTTAAGGCCAATTTTTTCTGCTTGAACCATATTTCACCCACATCTGGTATCCCTATGGCTTTAGCAATGGATTCAGATGATAGTTCAAAATTTACTTCTGCTAGGTTGACCTGGTGGTTTTGTAGGCTGCGAATGAACAACCTAGTCAAATTTGAGTGGTTTTGGACTTGTTTAACCCTCTCACAGAACTGATAGTATCCAACATCTTGAAAACATGCAAGGATCATGGGAGAAGAGGTGATTTGAATTGTATCCAAGGGCTCAAACTTGTTAGATCTTCCTCCCTTATGTTTTGGCTTGATAGGCCTTCGGCCTTCATCACTACTGGTACTGATATCTTCTGTTAATCAGTAGAGCTGCTGATACCAAATGCTAGGGTTTTCAAATCAGGAGGTTTGATAAGGTCTACTGCTGACCTTATCAACCTTCCTGTGGGTAGCCATCTTTGACAGTCCTGCATAAGTGTCACTCATGGCTAACTACCTCTTGTAGAATATACTTTTGATAAGGAAACCACTTTTAGAGGCTTATTTGCTTTGTTTTAGACCAATTTCATGTTTGTTCCTTTGACCATTTTGACAGTGATATATCTCTATTCCTTCCTTTGGAACTTTACCTTATTTTTTCCTCCTTTTGATCATTTTTAATACCTCTGACTGTACTTTTGAAAACTTAGCCCTTTTTACTGATACTCTTTTCCATTTTGTCCTTTTGGTGAGGTGGAATCAGTGCTTATTTTTCAAACCCTAGAGGGAAGCTTGAGAACCCCCTGAAATTCCATCTGTTGTTATGAAGGAGGCCCTATCATCATTATTTGACTTGTTTTTCATTCTTCCCAAACTCCTAGGTTTTAGGGATTTGTCCTTGTAGCCCTTGTATCGATTCCTTGCACTGGTTCACTTGTTTTGCCAAATCAGTCACAAACCTTTATTCTCTTTAAACACAGGCTTTGTTGCCTTCTTATTTTCTGTGGATGCCTTCAGTGGTGATTTCACCCTATTACCTTACCTCTTTTTTAGGTTGATGGCCATCTTGATCTTTTTGTAGTAATATGAGCAAGGGCAGTTGTCCCTTGCAGAATTTGTGCACTAGGCCAAGGAGGCCTTTATTGAATGACCTTTTGATCAATTTTGGAAAAAGTTACTTATCCCTCCTCTTCTTTGAAAGGAGTATCTTTACATAGGAAAAACATAGCTTCTTAGAACACCAAATCCACCCTATGACCTGTGAAACCCTAGGTGACCTAGTGGGAGGTTCCTAGGACTTGGCTTTTGGACTGAAACTTAGAATTTGGGGTCATCAAGTGTAAAACAGAGTTTATGATAAACTGATGTATTGAAGATCTAAAATCCAATGTACTTGATTTATCTAAAGAGCATACAGAGATAGTTTTGAGACCATCAATGTTTGGGGTATTTTTGGAAGACACAATAGAGTTATTTGATTGGTGGCCTCAGGTAGCAGTGGGGGGGGGGGGGGGGGTAGGCAAAGAAAAACAGAGGCTTTGGGCCAAAGGTGACAAAATTTAGAAAAAATGAGTGACATGAGCCCTTAATGGGTTTTCTGGGACTGGTAAGAAGAGCTTGACATGATGGAATGATGAAATAGTGAAAAATTATCTTAAGGATAAGGAAGGCAGTGAGATTTCTAGAACTCACAATGTTTATGAACCTTGTTTCTAGAAATCTTAGGATAAGCATGTAGTCATCTGCAAAGGCAAAAATTACTGATGACTAACATGAAAATTATCTATAATAGTGAGCTTATTGAGCTCCCTATAATCCGGACACATACACCATGATCCATCCTTCTTCTGCACCAATACTACTGGAGCAGAGAAAGAACTTTGACTAGGTTGAATTATACTAGCCTCTAATGTTTGGAGGAACACTTCCTAGAATCAAATGAATATCATGATCATGGTCGCAAATAGGTGGGAGTCCTTTGGGAGTTTCAAACACCTTGGAATGATTTTCCAAGACTTTTTGGAGATCTAGAGAAATAGATGATTTTGATGTTGGAACTTCTAGTGAGCATAATTGTGCAATTACGCCTCGTTATTTCTTCAAAAGCTTTCTTATGACATTAGAGCTTATTATCTTTCCCGGCTTCCCTGCGATACCTCGTAATTCAACTTCTTTTACTTTCGAAAAAATTTTCAAGAAAAGTTCTTGAAAATTAAAAGTTATTTTCCCCAAAGATTGTAACCATTGTATTCCTAGTACAACATCAAAACCTCCCATTGGAATGTAAATAATGGGACTATTAAATACATATTCCCCCATGGTTAGATTTATATTATGGAATTTTGTAGAGAAATTTATAGTTCCCCCATTTGCAACCATCACTTAATGCTCTGGTGCTGGGTATAGGAAGCAATTCAATTCCTCAGCTACCTTACAATAAATAAAATTATGTGTACTACCTGAATCAATCAACACTATTACATTTTTCTTCTTGATATGTCCTTATATCTTGAGTGTTTGAGGAGTGGTAATTCCTGCCAATGCATTACAAGGTATGGTTAGACTCATTTCTTCTTTATATAGGGTCGGTTCCTGGTGTATATCCTCTTATTTTGAAGTTTCTTGTTAATTTTATTCCTCCTCTTCATAATCTATTTAAAATAATTTCTTCTCATCACACTTATGACCTTTAGTGTATTTGCTATCACAAATTTAGAAAAGCACTTTTTCTTTTTTTTCTTCCAATTGTTGTGGTGTCAACCTTGTAGGTTGTGTAAGTCTAGGAGTAGCAACACTTGCATCTTTATAGATGTGAGTGGTAGGCCTCCTTGTCGCCATAATTTTACTTTCAATTTTTCTTGCCAACCTAAATTCCTTATCCAATGATTCAGGCTCCCAGAGGCAAACCTCATATTGGAAGTTATCCTTTAAAGTCCCCATGAAGACATCAAACATGTATTCCTTTGGAATATCAGCTACCCTTGTATTTAATTTTTTAAGTCCTCAATGTGCTCCACCATTGAACCCTTTTGTTTGAGATTTATTAATTGGCTAAAAATGGTTTTTCTCTTTGTATCCTCATAATGTGCTATCATGTCCTCCGTAAACATTTACCAAGTGACAATTTTTTTACGAGAGAAAATCCATCGATACCATGCACATGTATTTTGTTCTAAATATAAAGTTTCAATGCGTACCTTTTATGTGTTTTTCACATTATGAAGATCAAAATATTGCTCCATCTGTAGTATCCATGTTATGGGATCCTTGCCATCAAACTTCCTCATATCGATATCTGGAATATGGTGTGTCTTAAATCCAACATTTGAGTTTATGAAATCACGATTAACATTTATTTTATTCTCATCATGAGTTTCTTGTACTACTTTTTAGACGTTAGGAATCATTTCTTGTATCAAAATTTTAAAACCTTCCTTCAAACCTTCCATGTCTGCTTTTAGATCAATCTTCATGTCTTCCATGTTGTCTTTCATTTTTTCATCTATCTTAGCTTCCATGTCACCCATCTTAGCTTCCATGCCATCCATGTCATTATTCAAACCATCCATCTTAGCTTCCACGTATTTCTTCAAACCATTCATCTTAGCTTCCACGTCTTTCTTCAAACCATTCATCTTAGCTTCCATGACTTTCTTCAAAACTTCCATTTCATTTTTTATTACTCTTTGCGAGAGCGAAATTTGGTGCACTTGGTCTTGTAATTTTGATATATCGTGTTGCACTTATTCCTCTTCATTAGTCATAGTAGAGCCTTTTGAGGGCTTAATGGGTGTTGAATTCATTTTAGGGGCCATTTTAGAACCCAATACAAATATCTATGCTTCAATATGCACTTGGAATCACTTCAAACTGATTTTTCAAACAAGACTTATGCAATTTGAAAAAACAATACACACATTTTTCTTGTTTTTGAGGAGCTCGATATTGAAACTGATGTATCTCTGTAATTCCAGATCCTCAAGAATTTATCTTCAGTCCTTTATTAGCCCTCTGAATATTATTTCCAATGCCACAAGTCTAATCTGATTTGGATTATTCAAGATAAATTTATGCCTAATCTCTCACAATGACCTAATTATGGATTGGTTCAGTAGAGCGAAATTATACAACATTCCACGTGTTTCTGTTTCCTCCTTCAGCTCTGAAATTAATACACAGGGAACTATGGACTATGTAATTTCAAGAAATTTTTACAGAATTCCAATTCGATGCTCAGAGAGAGAGTTATGACGATTTTCCCAAGGACACCTATAAGAGATGAAATTTGGGAGCCTGCAAATACCCTAACTTCCACAGATCATATCTCCGAAAATATTTCAAACCAAGATCTAAAATGTTTACATGATGTTCCTTGGGATTTCTTCACAAATGGGTTTTTTTTTAGCTTTTTAACTTTCATAGAAAAAAATATATAGTGAAAATTCCATGATGACATGTTTGAAGCAGAGAAACCCTAGAATCCAAAGCTCTAATTCCAAATGTTATGAAACCAGTTCACAAAATAGATGAAAAGGTGAATCAACACCTTAAAAATCAACCTCTTCTAGGGGAAAACCTCCTTTACATTACATAAATGAACAATTATTGCATGATTCAAATGACAAAACCTCCTTTCTATATATAGGAGTCCATGGGGTCACAATATAATCCTAGTCGACCTATCAATAATAATGTAAGGGCAGAGCAATAACAATAGTGGGCTTTTATGGGGAAAAATAATAAAAATACGGGGACTACAGGGGTACAACAATAACAATAAGGGGGTGTATAGACCAGTCTACTGTTCTAGATTAGGCTCAATTTATTGTCAACCAAGGTAGGTAATCTTAGAGGCACTTGTCTAATGTTTATAGACCAAAAAGGATCTGATTGCCTAAGTGAATGTTTATTGTAGTAGGTTCCAGTACTCTTTTTACAAGAGATTGATATGTGGTTCCTCACACACTTTAAACACTCATGTAATTAAATTTGATCTGCTGTTCTAAAAACAGAGTGCTACTAATTGTCTGAGTTTTCAATCCTTTTACAAGGTTATAGTTCACAAAAACTCTTTCAAAGTAACACATTAAAGCATAGTAAAAATTGAATTCATTAAAACAGAGATCACAGAAATGATTTCGAATTCAATACTCAACTAAACCCTCTTACGAGGACTGTTCATTAATTTAGTAAACGAATTCTTCAATTATAACTATGAATCATGAAATAAAATGATGAATGAAATCACAATCACTCTTAATCAGAATCGATGAACTCAAAGCATGAAAATTAAACAAAATACTAAATCAGATCTTAATATTAAATCTAATGAAAATGTAAAGAAAAGTGTACCAACTTCACATGGGGGCCCTTCCACACTTGAAGGTACACTTGGGAAAATTCAAATGATGAAAATGATAACTCAAAACACCATAAATGATAGGATTTTGTCTCTGATTAAAATCTGGAAATGAGTTACATTAAAACAAAGTTCTGAAGCAAGTACATAGTCTCAAGTTTTCTCTTGCATCCAATAATATCACTAGCATCACTAGCCTATTACATGCTTCCATTCACTTATTTATCATAAATTACAATAAAAAGAGGCTATTTTCATTCCTTATAAACCTAACTAATCTCCAAAACATATCGAATTAGTTTGGAATCCCTAATCATAGGAAAAATATCAAGCTCATTCATTTATGACTCAAATTTTTCTGCTAGACTAGCTGGGTTTGACCAACGTTGTCCAGATATTTAGGAACTTCAAATCTGATGCTGGATAGATTTTTCACCATCTGTGTATGTTCTAGACCACACCCTTGTCCTTCATTTTGATCTACCTGCTATGCCACGTGTCAGAACATAAGCCATTTACAGGAAGTTATCACATCCTGTAATTTTCTTGAAAATTTTCAATTTTTAACACAAAAATTCCATAAATTAATTTTAATGTAAAATAACAATCATAATGCTATATTAATCAGTTTCAATAAAATATAAGGGATTTATGGAGGTTTAATGAAGAAAATGGTGGATAATGATGGCATTTTAGGAGAAAAAGATAGCCATAAAATAATACCAACATTTCCCCCAAACTCAATGATTTAGCATGTCCTCATGCTAACCTGATGTGCTCCCTTTATGTTCCGCTTCTGCTTCTGATGCTTGTAGCAATACATCTACATTCTTCTGGGCTTGAAACTCATACTTTATGTTCTTGTATTTTTCTTTGAGAGCCTTTTTTCTGCGTGTACCATTTTTTTGCCCATTTGCATATTTCAATTTGATTAGTTTTGAGTTCTTTGACTTTCCTTTTCAATTTCTCATTTTTCTGTTGAATATTCTAGAATGGGCTCTTAATACTTCATTTTCTTTCTTTATGACTCTTTCTAACATATTTTCTTCCATAAGTTCCTCTTTTAACTCTTTGATTTGTTTCTTTAGCTTTCTCTATTTCTTGTTTGAAGGTATTGGCTCTTTTCTTTCTTACTTGTTACATTCAGTTTCCATTTCTGCATCTTGTTCTGGCTGTGAATTAGCACTTCTTTCAATTTCCATTGGTGCATTTATATCTTGCTCTGGTTGATCATCTTGTATTTTTTTTCTTTTTATCCTCCTTGATCTTCTTGTGTAAGTAGTGAAAATTTTGTCTTTTGCAATTTTCTTGGCATCTTCTTGCCTCATTCTCCTTGTTTTCACACTACTACTGGGCTGAGCAACAGTGCTTGATCTAAATTCAAGGGTTTCCTCATTCATTTCATCAACATCAACCATAAATTATGTGCCTCCTTGTTTCTCTTGTTCATCTTCTTTGGTTTTGATTTGATTGGCAATTAAAAATCCTTCCCATGTTATTCCTCTCTTTTGCAATTCAAATTCAATTGAAATTTTAATCAAACCAAAATGATACAAGCTTCTATCTTCATTACCCTTTTGTTTCTGGATGGTCTTTGACATCTTGGTCAAAATCTGTAAAAGAAAGTAAGGCAAACTGATGGTGCATTGACCCTTTAAGTGCAACAAGATTTTGTTGTGATACAAGTATACTATGTTGTATCGCCCTTCACATGTGACAAATTTTTGCAGAATGTATACCATTTCATCCCATGGATGGATTAACCAACTTCTAGGAACACCCTTTTTCCAATTGACAGAAGAAACTCTTGATCTAGACATAAATAGAGTCCACGATTTTTCTCTAAACTGTTTGGTTTTAAAATATTTTCCCCCTTCTGGACTAATGTCTAATGACTGAGCTATTGTATCCCCTGAGATTCTGAAAGATAAATTCCCTATCAAATATTTTTCTCCATTAAATGAGAATGCAAAATGTTTTGTAACTTCTTCATTGTTTCCATTGAATTTCTCTAGAAAAGGTAACCATTGTTTTTCCCTCAAAATTTTAACATAGTCTTCATGGTATTTTGAGCTATCAAAATTCTCAGGCTCTGCTCTATTTGTCATTTTTAAAAATCTCTGTTTTAACCCTTTTTTTATTATACTTTGTGAAACAAAAATTTAACCAGGGTTTTTCAACTTGTTACCTTTCTTGTTGCATTCCACTGAGCTGACCCTAAGTTTCTAAACTGACTTCTTCAAATATTTGAGCTGGTTGTAAATTTCTGAGCTTACTTCAATTTCTGGGTTGAAGTCAAAATTCTAGATAACCCCTGACTCCTATATTTTCTCCCTTTTTCAACACCTATTATCTCAGCCTTTCTATTTTAAAACTCAGAGCCCAAATGTTTGGCGACTTTTATGAACTTAGAGTTTCATAAAATGAAAACTCAGCGTCCGACCTTAACTTTGCCTGTTATCATGAGATAAGATTGCTATGATAATGGCGCAGAGAATAGGGTTTTATTATGAAAGACTGTAGTCTTATTTGCAGAGCCTGAAGACATGTCACAGAGAGTTCAAATCATAGACACATAGGAATGATAGTGGTTTGTAGAAAACACAATCATAGTAACAGAGTATACAATTCGTGCTGACATAGAAATGAAATCATCGACGGATACACTCATAAGCAGATATGGACCTCTTTTATAACTTATCGAATAAACATTTGATACTTCATAAACTATATATGCTCCCCGGCCTTTCAATTAAATCCAAGGCTAAACCATGCATCAACGTTCTTCAGTCAACAGTTATAAATATTAAATAAACCTTGGGTGTTATATTAAGAACCCAGTAGTCCTTACGTTCATTGGGCCCCACCAATTAATGCACCTCTTCAATCGACAGCCCCCAGCTCATTGTGATGCAAACCCTGATTGAACGATCACCAATGAATATTGCATTTTTAAAGCCTCCAAGCGTTAACGCTCCAAATCTATGCGAAATTAGTGGTATTAAAATACCACTACCTCCTTACGTGTCAACAACAAACATATATCGCGTTTTTTTTATAAAACTTAAATACAACTTTACAACTGCACGATACTGCCAGTTTTCTATCTCAAACCCACTTTTACTGTTATCGCTCAAGATTCCACTCCTTATTCTCGTCGTTCCGCACCATTCCACTTCTGCACCACTCTGGTTTCGCTTTCACTTCTCCTTTCACAAAATGTCTTATCCATTCTGAAGGCCCCTTGGTACTTTGTTGGCAGAGGTCTATTTGAAACAATGATGAATGTATGAGGGTATGGGTAGGAATGGTTAAAATGGATAATATGGGTAGGAATGGGTGTTATGAAAATAGAAGTGTTCGTATAGAAATAGGTAGAGTGGTAATAGATATGAGCATATAGAAATAGGCAGAGTGGTAATAGATATGAATGTATAGAAATAGGCAGAGGGATATGGGCATGAAACCATTAGGAAATAAGATAGCTTATGGTTTCATAGGTTAGAATGCTTAGAATGGATTGATATAGGTTATGAAATTGATAATAAGAAATCATAATTATTTATTTAACACTAAAATAATCTAGGAATTTAAATGCTAAAAACAAAAATCTTTCAATACATTACACTTGTTGGCTGATAAAATCCTGATTTTTCTTTTTGCAGGTGTAATTGATTTGCTTGTATAGGTGTTGCTGATCTGATTGTCTTTGTAACTGATCCTTGTCTTCTAAAACAGGTCCCCTTGAAAATGAGTATAAACAGGTCCCTTGAAATCTGAAAAGTCATGTTTGTGAAGCTTTTATTCATCTTTGGTGTTGATGCAGCCTTGTTTACAATTCTAATAGGCAACCTTTGAAAATTGCTGAAGTAGCCTTGTGTACCTTTGATGCAATCTTTGAACAGATCCCTTTGTTGTTTGTAGTATTGAAATATCCTTTGAACAGGTCCCTCTGCATAATCATGTTGAAACAGGTCCCACTGCATATTTTGTTGCTTGAACAGGTCCCTTTACTGATTAGAAAAAAACATATCTTATTGAAACATTGAATTACTAAAACAAATTCCTTGAAAAATTGAGAATGAGGAGATGAGAGAGGGAAAAACCATTGTTTCTTCTTCCCCACTAATTCTTTGACTTGTCCTCAAGTCATTATTGAAATTATGACAAACAGGAAATAACTAGAACAATGAATTCTTACCAACCAAATGATTGGTTTTCCAGTAAGAATTTGATTTTAGAGTGCCAGAGTCTGGTTTTCACATCTAAACCATTTTTTTATTTTTATTTTTTATGTTTTATTATTTTTTTTATTTTTTTACTTTTTAAGAAATTGAAATGACTAAGGTAGAGATATCACAGATGAAGGCTGTGATATCTCAACCTCCTTTTGCTGAGATACAGTTTGAATGAAATCTTCTTTGTTGATGGGCTTATGATAGAGCTTCAACCTATGTCCATTGACAATAAAGGTGTTGCCTTCTCCATCAATTGTAGTAAGTTTGACTGATCCATTTTCAAATACTTGAACTATTTTGTATGGGCCCATCCAATGTGTTGTGAAATTGGCTTTATGATCTGTAAATTTGGAATCAAAGAGTAAAGCCCAGTCACCTTCTTTAAACTCTTTCTTCTTTATGTGTGATTCATGCCATTGCTTCCTTTGTTTTTGCATTAGGATTGTTCTCTCGTCTGTCTGCTACCTCATTTCATCTAATTGGTTCAATTGCATTATTCTCTCTTTTTGTGCTTCATTGAGATCAATGCCTAAATCTGCAGCCATTTTATAAGTATGTATTTGAAATTAAATAGGAATAATTACCTCTTTTCCATACACCAATTGATATGGTATAAATCCTGTAGTATCTTTCCATGTGATTTCGTAAGCCCAGAGAGCATCCTTGAGCTTTTCCTCCCAGTTCTTTCTGTTCATTGCCACTATTTTAGTGATAATTCCTTCCAAATTTTTATTTGTAGATTCCACTTGGCCATTGGCCTGTGGATAGTAAGGTGTACTTTTCCTATGCTTGATTTTATATTTTTCTGTGATGTCTTGAACCAGCCTTGAAGTAAATTGAGTACCTTGGTTTGTTACTATCTCTCTAGGCACTCCATACCTTACAAAAATTTCTTCAAAAAGGAAATTTAGCACTATTTGTTCAGTTGCCCGAACAAGTGCTTTTACTTCAGCCCATTTAGTCACGTAGTTAGTAAATACTAAGATGTACTTTTCACCCTTTGAAGGTGGATTGATAGGTCCTACAAAATCTAGAGCCCATTTTTCAAATGGCTCTAAATGTACTTGAGGCTGAAGTGGCATCTCATCTAAAGCAGTTGGTCTACCCATTCGTTGGCAACTGTCACAACTTCTCACATACTTCTTGGAATCCTTGAAAATTGATGGCCAATAATAGCCAAGACTGAGGATCTTGAATGTTGTCCTTTTAGCTGCAAAATGACCACCACAAGGTTCATCATGGCAAGATTTTAAAATATCAATTATTTCATCATTTATTACACATCTTCTAATAATCATATCATAACCAGTGTAAAATAAATCTACATTAACCCATGAATATTTGGCACTTTACTTGATGAGTCTTTTCTTCTCCTTTGAAGTAAAATATGGAGGTGTCTTTCCTGTGGAGAGATAATTAGCTAAATAAGCATACCATGGATCCACTATTGAAATTGAAAATAAATGTTCATCGGAAAAAGAATCTTCAACTGGAAAAACCTCACCTGGATTATGGAGTCTAGAAAGAAAATCTGCCACCTGGTTCTCTTTACCTGGTCTATCCAACACTGTAATATTAAATTCCTGTAGCAATAAAAAACATCTGCTAACTCTGCCATTAGTTATTGGTTTGTTCATTAAGTACTTAATGGCAGAGTGGTCAGTATGGATAAAAACCTCATAACTAGTTATATAATGTCGGAATTTATTCACAGCATGTATGATTTCAAGCATCTCTTTTTCAGTAATTGTGTAGTTAAGTTCTGCAGATGTCAGATTTTTACTAATAAAATAGATGGCATGATTCAAAGACTCTTATTTTTTGCCTAATGAGGCACCTACTGCAGTATCAGATGCATCTGTAAATATGTGAAAGGGTAGGGTCCAATTAGGTCCTTTTAAAACTGGTGTGCTGGATAACTTTTCTTTGAGTGTTTCAAAAGCTTTTTGACAATTTTCATTCCAGTTGAAAGGTACATCTTTTGCAAGAAGCTCAAACAGAGGTAAAGCCATCTTAGTAAAATTTTTAATAAACCTTCTATAATAGGTTGCATACCCAAGAAAGCTTCTTACCTCTTTTTGAGTCTTAGGAATTGGCAAATTGACAATGATTTGGATTTTTTATGGATCTACTTTAATGCCTTCTGAAGACATATAATGACCCAATACTACCCGTTCATTTAGCATCATAAAACAATTTTCATTACTCAAGGATAAATTGGCTTCAATACATCTCTTCAAAACTCTCTCACGATTTTCTAATGAATGGTCAAATGAATTACCATACACTGAAAAATCATCCATAAAAACTTCAACACACTCATGAACTAAATCAGCAAAAATAGCTAATACAGCTATCTAAAATGTAGCTGGATATTACAGAGTCCAAATGGTAAAACATTGTAGGCATAAGTGCCCCAGGGACAAGTAAAAGTGGTTTTGACCTGGTCCTCTAAGGCTATCCTGATCTGGTTATAGCCACTGAAACCATCAAAAAAAGAAAATGATGATTTCCCACCTAATGTATCCAAAACTTGGTCAATAAATGGTAGTGGAAAATAATCTTTGAGGGTTGCTTTGTTCAATTGTCTGTAGTCAACACAAATCCTCCACTTACCATTTTTCTTGGGCACTACTACCAATGGAGATACCCACTGACTGTCAGAGATGGGATAAATAAAATTGACTTTCAATAGTTTTTGTAATTCATCTCTAACAATATCCTGAAGGATGGGATTCATTCTTCTCTGTGGTTGCCTCACTATTCTTATATTAATATCTGTGTAAATATGGTGAGTGCAAGTTTCTAGGTGGATTCCCTACATATCAGTGTAGTCCCAAGCAAATTCCTTTTGATATTTTCTCAATAATTGAATCAATTTTTCTTCCTGAGATAAGTCTAGGTGTGTGCCAATATTCAATGTTTTTCCTGGACTAATCTCTATGGTCTTACTCTGTGTGTTTGTGATAGATTGAATGGGAAAAATGTTTTCAAATAATGTTTGCAAAGAATGAATGGTACATGTTTCTTGAAAAATTTGTGCTAAAAGTTGATCTGCAACATTGTATTGTTCATTTCCTAATTCTTCAGAAATATCAGGTTGAGAAAGGAAAAATTCTACCAAATCATCATTATTATGTTCTTGAAAATCATAGATTTGATTGATGTTGAAAAAAGATTGAACTTCTTCTTTATCATTGTATTTTTCATCAAGCCATAAGTTGTTTTCTACTGCTGGTGATTGTGCTGATGGGTATAGAGTGAGTTGTTTTCTTTCAGTTCCCCATAAAATAATCATATTACCTAATCTACACCCTATGAATGCATCCGCAGTTGCTAACCATGGTCTACCAAGGATGATAGGGTGTCCTCCTAAATTAGATTTTGGCTGAAGGACTAAAAAGTCAACTGGATACTCCCAAGAGTCCAGTGAAACAATTATGTCCTCCAAAATCCCTTCAGGAATGACTTTAGACCTATCAGCTAGTTCTAGGACAATTGATGTGTATTGCAAGTTTGTGAGTTGCAGTGTTTTCATTGTTTCAAGGGTCATCACATTTATTGCAGCCCCAAGTTCAATCAAAGTATTTGGAATAGGTATGTTGTTAATGATTGTAGTGACTCTGGGAATGCCAGGATCAACATACTTTTCCATTGAAAAGGTGTTTGTCATAAGGTTGGCTAGATGTCCATTAACATGAATAGTTTGTGGGTCAAGTCTTTTCTTTGTAGGCTTCTTGAGGCATAGTTATTTAATTGCTTTAGTATATATCGGAATGTCTTTTATGGCTTGAAGTAGTGGAATTTTTATATAGACATTATTTAGCTCATCTAAAAAATCAAACTGAGGTAAAGACATGGGGAGTTTTGCTTAGATCAATCTATCCGGAAAAGGTGGTGGATGCATTGGTTGCATTTGTTTATTTTGTATGTCATCGTTTTGTTTCTTTTGAATTGGAGTTTTATCTTCATTCTCTTTGTTTTCTTTTTGTTTGGCAGCTACTGGAGGTTCTTTTTGAAGTGTCTGTTCTAGATTAGGCTCAATTTATTGTCAACCAAGGTAGGTAATCTTAGAGGCACTTGTCTAATGTTTATAGACCAAAAAGGATCTGATTATCTAAGTGAATGTTTATTGTAGTAGGTTCCAACACTCTTTTTACAAGAGATTGATATGTGGTTCCTCACACACTTTAAACACTCATGTAATTAAATCTGATCCGTTGTTCTAAAAACAGAGTACTACTAATTGTCTAAGTTTTCAATCCTTTTACAAGGTTATATTTCACAAAAACTCTTTCAAAGTAACACATTAAATCATACTAAAAATCGAATTCATTAAAACAGAGATCATAGAAATGATTTCTAATTCAATACTCAACTAAACCCTCTTACAAGGACTGTTCATTAATTTAGTAATCTAATTCTTCAATTATAACTATGAATCATGAAATAAAAATGATGAATGAAATCACAAGCAATCTTAATCAAAATTGATGAACTCAAAGCATGAAAATTAAACAAAATACTAAATCAGATCTTAATATTAAATCTAATGAAAATGTAAAGAAAAGTGTACCAACTTCACATGGGGGCCCTTCCACGCTTGAAGGCACACTTGGGAAACTTCAAATGATGAAAATGCTAACTCAAAACACCATAAATGATAGAATTATGTCTCTGATTAAAATCTGGAAATGAGTTACATTGAAACAGAGTTCTGAAGCACGTACATAGTCTCAAGTTTTCTCTTGCATCCAATAATATCACTAGCATCACTAGCCTATTACATGCTTCCATTCACTTATTTATCATAGATTACAATCAAAAGAGGCTATTTTCATTCCTTCGAAACCTAACTGATCTCCAAAATAGATCGAATTAGTTTGAAATACCTAATCATAGGCAAAATATCAAGCTCATTCATTTATGTCTCAGATTTTTCTGCTAGACTAGCTGGATTTGACCAGCGTTGACCAGATATTTAGGAACTTCAAATCTGATGCTGGATATGTTTTTCACCATCTGTGTACATTCCAAATCATGTCGTTTTCCTTCGTTTTGATCTACCTGCTATGCCACGTGTAAGAACATAAACCATTTACAGGAAGTTATCACATCCTGTAATTTTCTTGAAAATTTTCAATTTTTAACACAAAAATTCCATAAATTAATTTTAATGTAAAAATAACAATCATAATGCTATATTAATCAATTTCAATAAAATATAAGGGATTTATGGAGGTTTAATGAATAAAATGTTGGATAATTATGGGATTTTAGGAGAAAAAGATAGCCATTAAATAATACCAACAGGGGGCTACACTAACAACAATAAGGGACTACACTAGTAATATAGGGATCTAACAAAGAACAATGACATTGTTGGGTGCAGGAATTACACTTAAGCAAACTCCTCAACACTTAATTTGTCAACCCGGGGGATTCGTAAACTTAGAGACGAAGCACAGGCAATGCCAGAGATGGTATGAATCTTTCTAATGTAAATCCCTACTTTATTAAAGGAAAGATTACATAATCAATTCAAAAGAGAAAAATGCAACTTGAACCATTAAGAATAATCTAAGACTGGAACGAGAAAGCATGCATTTGCAAGAGAGAATTTGGAAGATAAAAGGAAATCACTTCAGCTAATGGTTGTTTAATCTACTGAGTGTGTATTTTCCTTTAGTAGAGACACCTTAGTAGTCTCGTTAGATGGGCCCTTAAACCTACTTCCTTAGAGATTTCCTTCTTGTATTAATCTGTCCTGCACTAGTGCTTGTACTAGTGCAGGATTAGAGAGTTATGTAAAAGGTATAAATTGTGTCTTTACTGAAGGCTTTTTAATTCATGCAAGGGCTTGAACTTTTCAAGGTTCATAGCACTCGGATCCTGTGGCAAGAAACTAGTTCCTACACCTGATCAGAGCTTCTTGCACTTAGCTTTTAATTCTTCAAACAGGTGTTCAATTACTGCAAGTGCTAGTTTTCTATTAAATTAAATGGCACACATAAAAGTGAATGTTTCCGAGTTTAATAAAATGGAGAAATAAAGAAACAATCATTTATCTTGTCATAAGTGTTTAAGGAAAGAAAGAAGATCGCAGAAAGTAGATTAAGAAAACTTGTTGCATCACACCAACGTGCACTGGTACAGGTTTTCTTCTCCTGCTCATACCAGGCAGTGGAAAACCAAATAAATAGAACTATAGGAAAAAAAAATGTCACACCAACTTGCACTGGTGCAGGTTCGCTTCTCCTACTTGTATTAGGTGGTGGAAAACCAAATAATAGAACTACAAGAAGAGAGAAATGTCACACCAATGTGCCTGGTGCAGGTTTTCTTCTCCTGCTTGTACCAGACGAGAAATCCAATCTGAAATTAAATGCAGGAAAGTAATTTGCAGGGAAATAAAATGTAACTACTTCACACAACGGATCTGTTTTCAATAATACAGGAATACATGTGCTGAAAATTTAATCACACTTCAATAATTTAAACACAAATTATAGGAAACAAAAAACAGAGTAAACATGTTGGGTTGGCTAGGCCCTAGCCAACTAGTGATTTTCCCTTTCAAAATTAAACGCTGCTCAGCAAACCAGTTAATTCATCAGCTTAAAAGAATAGAAACATAATTTTTGAAACATGAGGCAGAAGAAAACCTGTTATTAATTTATCGAGGTGAATACATACATTGATGCAATGTCCATCCTAGATTCGGGCAATAACAAAAGACTGGTTACCGCCTATCAAATTCAATCTAAACTCTATTCCCAAAAATTATCCTCCTAGTCCTATTTACATTTTACAATATATAGATCTGTTAGCTGAAGGCCAAAACAGATCGTTCAACTAATTCATAAAAAAAGCATAATTTAGTCTCGGCCTTCAAGATAAGACAGTTTTGCAAAACTGGCCGTAGCTAACCAGCTTTCTCCCTTCACGGATTAGTCTCGGCTACCTTTGAATCATTCGCTGTCGTGGCTGAAATGGCTTAAGACGGGGAGGTGATTAAGGAAGTTCGGATCTGCCGTGAAGATATGTTGTGTTGGAAATAGTGCAGATCTGATCCTGCACTAAGATCAATGATCATGATAAGAACTTTAACCATCACATAACCTTTGGAGATATCAATTAGTTACAAAACTGATTTAGAAATAAGAAATCATGTGATAGATATTCAATTAATTCTAAATTTAATTAAAACATGAAAAATAAAGGCTTATACTAAATGTGTCACCATGCTTGGACTGGTGCAAGATGAGGGTGCATAAAGGAGGTGAAACAGGGGTAAATGGTTATAATTTAGGAAGGGAAAAGTAGTGAAAAGAGAGAAAATTAGGGGGCTAACATCCTCCCATCCCTAAGTTGTTGTGTGTCCTCACAAAACTCTTTACCTCTACAAAAAACTTCAAAATTTTGAGCGTTCCAGCTCACTCCTGCTCCGACATACTATCATCAGTCTACAGTGTTTCAGACTTCATATTTTTGCTACTCTTCAATTTCTTCGTCACCTTTTTAAGCCATCTGAAACATTGTGAAGCACGGTTCTTCCATACCCTGACTTCTCCTTTCTTCTTTTGGATCTCCATCGTGAACTCTTCCTTATTTTGTTATTTTTCCTCCTGTGTTTTGGCTACGATCTTCTCTAAATTATGTACTTGAAGCTCGAGCTCAAGTATCCGAGTAGCAGAAGCTACCGAATATTCTTCCTTCTCTATCTCAACAGGGGTTGTATTTTCTTCAAGGACCTCAATATCCCTTGGAATTTCATTAAACACTTCTTCCTCTTCCAATTATTTTTCTTCTTCTAACTCTTCCGGTTCTTCTTCTTCTTCTTTCTCTTCCAGTTCTTCTTCTACTTCCACTTCTTCCAGATCTTCTTCGTCTTATTTCTCTTTCGTTTCTTCTTCTTCCTGTGCCGGTTCTTTTTCTTCTTGTGTCAGTTCTTCCTTTTCTTGTGCCAGTTCTTCTGGTTCTGGTTCTTCTTGCACTGGTGCAGGTGGGGATTCAACATTCTGTGGGGACTGCGGTTTTCCACCAGGTTCTTCATTCTTTTTCTGACCCCTAATAAAGTCGGACAATAGGGTGTCATCTTCAATTTCCATAGATTCTGATACATCCACAAGGACTGACAACAAATCGTCTTCTTCACGGGTCTGTTCATGCACTGGGGGCGTCGAAGGAGTTTCTTTGACAGGTGCACCCGCTGTCTTCTGTTTCTTTGGAGATGGGCCCTTTTTTTCTGTTGATTTCCTGGTTCGTTTCCATCTTGCATTGGTGAAAGAAGGACTTCTCTTTACACTTGGACACTTGCTCGTGCTAGCGGGGGTCTCTGTTTTCTTCTCAGCAACTGTTTTCTTTCCTACATAGGGCTTTTTGTCTAGCTTCTTCAGCAACTCCTTCCAGGTCATACCCTTAATTTCCAATTGTTTCTAGAATAGGATTTTGATCAGGTCATGATGATACAATTTCTTATCGGCCTGGTCCGCCCGTGCTCCTTGCATGCCTTTGTCCATCTTTTCTAAACTCTTAAGCAAAAAATAAGTGAAATCTATCCTCCACCAGACGTGTCGGTCGGGTTCAAAGTGTTGCAGCATCCTGAAATGATACACGAAGGTGAGGGAGTACCTCCCCTCACAAGTCACGAATTTCTGGAGAATAAAAGGGAGGTCCCTTCATTGTCCCAGCAGGGCGCTGCACGGAACTCCTTTCTTCCAGTTTACATTTCATGTCTTTATCAACAATGAAACGTTGCTAGTGCTTCCTCTTGAGCTTCTGATTTTAAAGTACTGTACACCAGTGTTCTGTAAGCCCGTCGCTACTGCTATCGATTTTTCTATGACTTTAAATCTCAAGGGACCAATCTTTACACAGTCGTTTTTAAAACTCTGTGTGAACTGTAGGGCCACTTCACTGTTGTGCCCATCAAATTTCTGTAAAAATGGAAGAAAGCCCGAGTCTCGCTATAGTGCAAGACTATTGTGAAACTCGGCGGTCTGATCTACCTCACTGAGGGACGATGGTTCACATCTAATAGGCAGCATCTTTGTTTTAAAGTTATGAACAATCAAAAAAATTTCATGCAACATCGGAAAACTTAACTCTTTATAGATAGGGATCAACCATCCACCATCCCTTCTATCTTATCACTTATCCATCCCACCAAAATAGTTGTAGATGCACGACATGTTTAGAATCGTGTGGGATTGGTACTTGCGGTGGCATGTTTAACGTCTAAGTGAGGTAATCACCATAAGTGAAGGACGTTTAGGATCATGGCATAAAGAGTAATCATATCTAAGCAACGGTTTAAACATTTCCGCATTCCTTTATAATTAAAAAAAAAATAGAATTTATTAAAAATGATCATGATTCTTAACTAAAAAACACTTTGTACTTTAAATAATTTTCTCCTAGTTAGTATGATAGCATAAGTACTTTATCAAATAAGTGAAAAAGGCTACTTGTAAACTTCTATGATGACCACTTCTTATCACATATGCTCAAAAAAACAAATTGTACGCTACTTCTGTCAAGGTGCATACTTGCACCGATCTGTTTACACTGCTTACTGTACTGCTCTGCTGGTACCATTCTACTTATACTGTTATATAGGATGATATGCTTGCACTAGTGCAGGCATATTATCGGAAAAAAGAACAGAGAATTTAAGTGGAATATAGGCCGGAATTTTAACATAGCTTCCCTCAACTGATGTTGAAAATTTGCTTCGCCTTTCCTTGATGCTTCAAGGCATCTTTTTTCTCTTTATGTATGAGATCCTGCAATGAATTCATGGGGGAAAAAAGACGTGGGAAAGGGGAAAATTTCATAATGGGAAGGAATTTTGTTATAGGGACTCTAGGAATAGTACCAAAGAGGGGATAAACAAAAGTGGGATAGGGAAAAGAAATTCAAGGGTAAAGTGGGATTTTTATGAAGCGGGTAGGGTAAATTCAGAAGAATGTGGAAAGGTTAGTCATTTTGAGATTTAAAGAAGAAAACTGAGGGAATATTATGAAATGGGATATGAAGAAAGGTAGAAAATTTTCTGGAAGGTCTACCTACACTGGTGCAAGAAAAAAAATAACTGCAACGAGAATTAAGTGTTACTTGAATAAAAATATCCATGCTAATTACCCCAATGTATAAAGGTCTGCTGAACCTCTTTTTACTTGGTGGTTGCTAGCATATCTAATAATCAAGCAACATTCTCTTTTTATTAGAAATTTTTGATCTCCCTACCAGCAAGCTGGTTTTCAGATTGACCCTTCTACAATCATGTTAGCAAATTGATTTTTACAATTATAGGAAAATATTTTTTCTTTACTTTTTTTAAATTTTTTTATTAAATTTATTTTTTCTTTTGAGAAGAAGAAGAGTTCATGTTTTCAAAAGGTTGGTTTTACTGTTTACCACTACCGTCCCAAATTGTTGTTGGACTTGCTATGTAAAATATTTCTTGGCAAGCAGTTGAAAATACTTCTTTAATCTATGCCCATTTACCAAGAATACTGAATCTTGTCCATCAATAATTTTGGCTTCTACTGCTCCATTCTCGAATAATTGGATCACTTCATAAGGTCCCATCCAATGTGTATGGAACTTCTCTTTAAAAATTATAAATCTAGAATCATAGAGGAGTACCCAATCACTTTGTTGGAACTTATTTTTCTGAATAATCTTGTCATGCCACCTTTTCCGTTGCTGCTGAATTAGGATGTTCTGCTGAACAACATCTCTACGAAATTCATCTAACTCATTTAATTGTAGAAGATTCTATTGTTGTGCCTTGGAGAGATATAATCCTAACTGAATTGCAGTTCTGAAGGTTTTGATCTGGAACTCAATCGGTAATAGAACTTGTTTGCCATATACCAGCTCATATGGTGTATGTCCCGTGCTATTTCTCCAAGTGGTTCTATATTCGCTTCTGGTAATCTTTCAACCTAGTCTTTCCGATGCATATTGACTGTCTTCGTAAGAATGGACTCGATCACTTTATTTTTAGATTCCACCTGGCCATTTTCTTGCGGGTGATACGGCATGGATTTCCTATGCCGGATCTTGTACTACTCCATCACACCCTTTACCAGATTAGAAATAAACTACGGACCATTGTCAAAAACAATTTCTCTAGACACACCAAATATTTTCTTGGGTACTAGTACTAATGGAGAGACCCACTGACTATCGGAAATAGGATAAATAAAACCAACATCTAAGATTTTCTGTACTTCTTCCTTCACAATATCTCTTAGAACTGGATTCATTTTCCTTTAAGGTTTTCAGACAGGTTGGGTTCCTTCCTGAATATAGATGTGATGTGTAAGAGTTTTATGAGGGATACCCTTCATATCTTCATAGCCCCAAGCAAAGGCACTAAGATGGTTTTGCAACAAATTCACAAGATACTCTTGCTGAGATGAGTCCAAATCTGAACTAATATACAAGGATTTACCAGGGCTAATCTCAACAAGAGTGGTATCAGGATTAGGAGTACTTATGGGAGTGGTCAAATGTAGTGGTACAGAAGAATGAGAATCATGATTTTCTTGAAATTCTAGGCTAAAAATTTGGTTCAAAGACTCATAATTAGGCATAATATCTAGATTATTCAGGAAATCTTGAATCTCATCTCCTTGTGAAGACCCAGTATAATGATAAATAAGGGAAATAGACTGAGTCTCCTCATCACTACTTTGATCAAACCATAAGGTATCTCGAAGGTCCTGAATGGATCTAGCATGGGGGTATAAGGAAACTTTCTTCCTAGAATCTCCATGTGAGATATACATATCACTGGAATGAAATCCAATATATGCATCAGCCGTAGCAAGCCATGGTCAACCCAAGATCAAGGGATGTCCTCCTACTGGGTTCTTTGACTCAAGCACAATGAAATCATCAGGATATTCCCAAGAATCTAATGAGATGATCACATCATCCAATACTCCTTTTGGCTTAATTTTAGATCTATCTACTAATTCAAGCACAGTGGGAGTAAGGCGAAGATGAGATAACCGAAGTTGATCCATAGTTTGCTTAGTCATGACATTAATGGCTGCCCCCGGGTCTATAATAACATTAGATACAAGGACATTATTAATCTGAACTAAGACAACAGGGTTTTCAGGATCAGTATATTTTTCCATAGACACACATCTCATCATCAACTCCGTTTCCCTACTAACAATTTGAATGGTTCGGGGTTCCAATATCTTCCTCCCAGGTTTCTTGAGATAGATTTCCTTAATAATATTGGTACAAATGGGGATCTCTTTGATGGCTTGAAGCAAAGGTATCTTAATGAAAAGATTCTGAAGCTCAGATGCCAAACTAGTCTCAGAAATAGGCTCACTCCTTTCCATTACTAGCCTCTCTGGGAAGGGAGGCTGGTTGGAAGAAGATGTCAAGGATTCAGAGGGTAAGGGCTACTTAGTGACAGCTTTCAAAGAATGGTTGAGAGTTTCCTCTTCTTCTTTCTCTTCAACAATCACCATAGGTTTCTTCTGATTTTCTGATGTTACAGTCCTCCTCGATCTTAATTGAATATCATGAACCCCAACTGGAATATACTGGTATTCGAATGGTAATGGTGGGTTTGTTACATGGATCATTTTCACTGCTTTATTATTATTAGGATTGGGCATAGTTTGAGCAGGAAACTGAGGAGGTCGAAAGGGTGGAGGTAAAGGAAATGGTGGAGTGGACTGACTCGGAAGTTGAGGCATTGAATAAGGTGCATGTGTAGATAGGTATGATTGCATAGGTGGCTGGTAGGAATATGGAGAATGATTTGGCCCTCTCCAACCTTATTGCCATGGTTGAGAAGGTTTCCCATGCTGATATTGATTCCCATACTGCCACTGCTGATGAGAGTTAGGATAAGAATATGCATGCAAATTATAACCAAAATAGTGTGAAGGAAATTCAGAAGCCATACTTGTACCTACCTGAGGCCAATTCCTTCTTGCTTCCATAGCATTCAAGTATTCAGCTTCAGGCTATCCCCTTGTAAATACAACTTTAAGTCTTGGTATAGAGGGACATTTTTCTATGATATGGTCTTCTGCACAAATAACACACTAATTAGTTTCTTTCAAATTAAGAGGACACTCTTTAGGGGGATGCTTGTCTCTACATTTAGGACAGAAAATACATAATGAATCTTGTTCCTTTATGAGTTTTTGCTAAAATTTTAAAGAGTCTAACTGTTTGGTAACAGTGTTCATTATATCAATTTTCATGTTTTCCATTTTATTTTCTAGTCCAATAATCATAGCATCAGTAGATTCAGTTTTTCTATTTCTATTTCGAGTTCCTCTATCGGATCTGTACTGGTTTCTTGAAAATTTTCGGCACAATTCACAAATTTGATCAAAATTTTGCTGAGAAATATCACCTTGTCCTAATAGATTCAAATTGTTTCTAGCATTATCAGTAAGTCCTCTTAAGAAAAAGGTTCTAATAGTGTTGAGATCAAGCTTAAGTTTTGACCTTTGTAAAATATACAGAAATCTTTCCAAATAATCTTCAAGCATTTCATCATCATCTTGTATGTAAAAATTTCATCCTGCATGTCCCGAGTTTTGCAATATTAGGAATTTGGCTTCTGTGATCAATAGAATTTGTATAAGAAATTTTCGATGAAAATCACATGTAAGAAAATCACATGAAATATTCTTGATATTTAGACAAAAATACTCTCTTCATATGATCCCAACAGGTTATGGCGTTTCCTCCTAACCCCATAAACCAGCGAAGGGCTAAGTCCTTGAGGGTAATAGGAAATAATCTTAACTTTTGAGCCTCAGTTGCATAATCATAACTTCTACACAAAATATCAAACTCAAAAAGAAAAGATTCAGGATCTTCACGAACTTTACCATGGAAATGAGGGAGACCTGATGGTGGAATATTCTTCATCTATGACACAGTTTCAAGATCCACAATTGGAAACACAAAAGTGGATTTTCCTTCACTTACTTGGTTGTCACCAGTCCCTTCCAAATGATCTTCTTGGTCCACCATTGTTCCCTTCTTACTTGTACCGCTCTCCACAGGCTGATCCACACCTGAGCTATTATTACCAGAATCTAAGTGGATTGTTCCTACGTGATGGGATTGAATTGGATTGGGCTTCCTGCTGATAGAAGGAGACCCAATATGAAAATTATTTTCAGAATTATTTCGGCCATTAGTGGGCTTCTAACCCTTACCTTTCCTAGGCATTCATTTCAAAAGAAAAAAAAGAAAAACAGACAATTTATATAAAAAAATGTTGTTAGAAATAAATTAACACCACTAAAATTCCTTCAAAGAAACAACACTGCAAGAATAAGGAAAAAATTACTTCTATTTCATAATCAAAAAATTCTTACCAAATCAAATCGCCTCCCCGGCAACGGCGCCAAAATGTTGGGTGAAGGAATTACACTTAAGCAAACTCCTCAACACTTAATTTGTCAACCCAGGGGATTCGTAAACTTAGAGACGAAGCACATGCAATGCCAGAGATGGTATGAATCTTTCTAATATAAATCCCTACTTTCTTAAAAGAAAGATTGCAGAATCAATTCAAAAGAGAAAAAGGCAACTTGAACCATTACAAATAATCTAAGACTGGAACGAGAAAGCATGCATTTGCAAGAGAGAATTAAATATAAATGGTAATAACTTAATCTGCTGAGTGTGTATTTTCCTTTAGTAGAGACACCTTAGCAGTCTCGTGAGATGGGCCCTTAAACCTGCTTCCTTAGAGATTTCCCTCTTGTATTAATATGTCCTGCACTAGTGCAGGATCAGAGAGTTATGTAGAAGGTATAAATTGTGTCTTTACTGAAGGATTTTTAATTCATGCAAGGGCTTCAACTTTTCAAGGTTCATAGCACTCGGATCCTGTGGCAAGAAACTAGTTCCTACACCTGATCAGAGCTTCCTACACTTAGCTTTTAATTCTTCAAACATGTGTTCAATTACTGCAAGTGCTATTTTTCTATTAAATTAAATGGCACACATAAAAGTGCATGTTTTTTAGTTTAATAAAATGCAGAAATAAAGAAACAATCATTTATCATGTCGTAAGTGTTTAAGGGAAGAAAGAAAATCGCGGAAAGTAGATTAAGAAAACTTGCTGCATCACACCAACGTGCACTGGTGCAGGTTTTCCTCTCCTGCTCATACCAGGCAGTGGAAAACCAAATAAACAGAACTGCAGGAAAACAAAATGTCACACCAACTTGCACTGGTGTAGGTTCGCTTCTCCTACTTGTAACAGGTGGTGGAAAACCAAATAACAGAACTGCAAGAAAAGAGAAATGTCACACCAATGTGCCTGGTGTAGGTTTGCTTCTCCTGCTTGTACCAGACGGGAAATCAAATCTGAAATTAAATGCAGGAAATTAATTTGCAGGGAAAGAAAATGTAACTACTTCACACGAGGGATCCGTTTTCAATAAGACAGGAATACATGTGTTTAAAATTGAATCACACTTCAATAATTTAAACACACATTACAGGAAACGAAAAACAGGGTAAACATGCTGGGTTGGCTGGGCCCTAGCCAACCAGCACATTTCCCTTTCGAAATTAAACGCTGCTCAACAAACCAGTTAATTCATTAGCTTAAAAGAACAGAAACATAATTTCTGAAACATGAGGCGGAATAAAGCCTTTTATTAATTTATCGAGGCGAATACATACGTTGATACAATGTCCAGCCCAGATTTGGGCGATAACAAAAGACTGGTTACCGCCTATCAACTTCAATCTAAACTCTGCTCCCAAAAATTCTCCTCCTGGTCCTATTTACATTTTACAATATATAGATCTGTTGGCCGAATGCCAAAACAGATCATTCAACTAATTCATTAAAAAATGCAGAATTTAGTCTCGGCCTTCAAGATAAGATGGTTTTGCAAAACTGGCCGTAGCTAACCAGCTTTCTCCCTTCACGGATTAGTCTCAGCTACCTTTGAATCATTCGCTGTTTTGGCTGAAATGGCTTAAGACAGGGCGGTGATTGAGGAAGTTCGGATCTACCGCGAAGATATGTTGTGCTGGCAATAGTGCAGATCCAATCCTGCACTAAGATCAGTGATCATGATAAGCACTTTAACCATCACATAACCTTTGGAGATATCGATTAGTTATGAAAGTGATTTAGAAATAAGAAATCATGTGATATATATTTAATTAATTATAAATTGAATTAAAACATGAAAAATAAAGGTTTATACTAAATGTGTCACCATGCTTGGACTGGTGCAGGATGAGGGTGCATAAAGTAGGTGAAACAAAGGTAAATGGTTATAATCTAGGAAGGGAAAAGTAGTAAAAAGAGAGCAAATTACGGGGCTAACATACATCATTTGCAATATGTAAATTCCAGTGAACAAAACACTTTTCTATATATAAAATAACATCAACAATCTCTTTTGCTAGTGGATTTTCTATTTGTTGTAAACTTCAGTTTTTAAATTAGTGGTTTGATCCTTTCTAAACTCTATGCTATTATATTCAATGTTTTTCCCAGAAATAGATTTCTTATTCCAAACAGCTTCAAAAGGTTTTGTTGTTAGAGATAGCTGAAACTATCTTCTACGTAGATATTACACTTAAGACATAAAACTCCTTTATCTCTTCTCCTTCTACATTTTATGTGAAAACTCTTAGATCATATATTTTCAATATTTAGATCAAGTGATTTCAAACTAGTTCCTCTACTATTAGCTTTTTTGAGAGGATTTTCTACCAATTTCTATGATTGAATTTGACCTCACTGGAATTTTATTCAACAATTAATTTAATGATTCAACTATTTCTTCTTTTATTTCCATATAATTTGTGTAGGAGCTTCATGTCTTCATGCTTCACGTCGATGAGGTTTTTTTTTGTGGTGTGTTTTACCTCTTATGAAATATTTTGTTCTTGCAGTAACCGCATAAAAACAAATGGATTCCTCAGCAAAAGTAATATATGAATGCTTTCTATTTCCATTATGTTTGTGATGATAAAAGTTTCAATATCATAATAGGCATATGAGTTATTAGTTTTGTCAACAATATTTTGAAAGCTCATAGTATTTGGGAAATTTTCATCTCTAGATTATGTGTTCTTGTTTATATTTTCCTTTAATTGGCAACTTTTTGTGGAACATAGTTGATGCTACTTGTCTTTATTTCCTTACTGTTGTCTACCACATCAATTTCAATATCTAATATTTGTATTGAATCAAAGTACTATAACACCAAGTTATCCTCATGTAAGAGATCTAATGTTGAAGAAAGTGATTTAGATGTATCCCACGACAGTATATCCCATGGTCATAAACTGGTAACATTCTATCTTCATGTTTTATCATGGTGGGTTCTGAGTGGTGCAATTTTGGTAGTTAACATTGTTATGCGTTTGATTGATGCTTAGACTTTGAAAAGTCAATGGATGCAAAAAGGCACATTTCAGCATTCTGAGCAGTATTACTGTACTTGTAGGATTTTATTTTGATTTTTCAATTTTTCTTTGCTTATACTAATCAATTTATAGAGCCAAAATGGCACGAGAGAAGTTATTTGGTATACCAACATCCCTTTTCCGCTCACAACTTGTTTTCTTTGTGTGCCTCTCTACAACCATTTCTCTAAAGGAGAGAACTTTTATCATGGCTTTTCTTGAAAAACATACTACATCAAACATATTTAATATGTTGTTTGCATATTTTTTTCCATATACCACAAGGTTATGAGCCTTTTATTTACAATTGTATACTAATTATTTCATGAATAAGCGGTTAACAATGTTGGTTATGTTACTACAACACAACGGTTCATCTAGAAATTTGTATTGTGAAACACAATTTTGTTAAATGTTATTTGAAGATAATGCCTTGATCTGTATAATCACTTAAAATTTTCCAAAAACTTTTTTATATGCAGTATGATATTGATGATATTTAAATTATCTTGTGCGCATTCAATATGGTTTATATTGGAGAGAGTTCATAATAATTATTGTTATTAGAATTCCAGTTAGAGGTGGATCTAATATTTTATAAAATAGTAAACATTGTACGAACAAAAAAACTTGTAAGGCTAGAATACTCAACATATTTATCTATTATGCACAAGTTTTGCAAATGCTTTGATTGCTATAAATATGCATTATAAAAAATATAAAATATACTTTCAAATCGGCAGGGACTACCATTGCCTGCAATCCTTGTTATGTTTTGACGAGGTTCTTTCGTTCTTTTAAAAAGTATGCCTTGGCCATATTATTTTAATCATCTTTACCCTTTATAAATATGTTTGGTGAGAAGAGTGTGCTCTGTGTTTTCTTCTTCAGCTCAAGCGATCGGGAATAGATAGATTAAAAAAAAAAACTTAACAAGGTCTACTTAGATCTTAATGGGTGTGTATCTATCTCTAAATCCATTGTACCTGGAGCACAGACATTAAAGTCTAAAAATAACAACATTGGGATATTCACAAGGATTAACACTTTTCATAGATAGGATAGCTTTTGTTGCATGGCACGTTCTCTTCCATTAAAGTTGGGTAAAATATTTTGAAATTTTTTTGAGAGCCATACAGTGCAGTGGGTTAATTTGTTTTTCACCCAAAAAAACAAACCTTTTCTTGCACTGAAAATAAAATAAAATGCAGTGGGTTAACTGTGGAACATGATTCTGAGTAGAAGGTTGAATATTTTTTAATGATTATTTAGTTGTTAATTAGTATACTTGACAGAAGCCAATTCATTGTCTATTTACTTCCTAAATTGTGTAACTGACCTTAGTGTTAGTATAATTGTAGAGATGACACAGTTGGGCTAGTAAAGGTACTCACAAAATATAAATGTCTGCATTGCTGGACGGAGGTGCTTCGGTTATTTGAAGATTTATCAGTTGCGGGATCACAGGTGCTTACGTTATTGTTGAGAATCACAGGTGCTTGAATGCGAAGTTACCTTTAAAAAAAAAAAAACTTGTGTTTTCCTAGCCCTGTTTATTTTGAAGAAATATCTCTCTTACACTTCCATAATGTTGGTTTGTGTTTTACCTCTGGCTCTTTTACTGAACATTGATCCTTGTGTTGGTTTCATGGGTAGCCTCCACAGAAACCTTAGCAGCCACTTCCATCTGTAAATTTGTAGTTGTATTCTTATCTTCCATCTGTAGAGCCCTTGAGTCATTGTTCAGTTGTAGTTGTATTCTTATCTTCCTCTTTTGCTAAAGAGGAATCCTGACATCTACTCAACAAGAATCATTACATCTTCCATTTCTTAAAACGCTCTACAAGTGTCTAGAGGGCACGAGTGTAAAAATGACTCCACAAATGCCTAGAGGTCATTGCAGTTATTTGTGCTATGGAGTTGTAAGTTGAAATAAGTGAGTTGGAGCATGGAATATTTTAGGAGCCAATATTTGCAGGTAGGCTAATTTTCCATGTTTTTTCCAAAAAAAAAAAAAGATTCACCAATTTCCATTTTTTCTAAAAATAATTAGCCCTGTTTTATGCTATAAAATTATTTTACCCTAAAATTCACCAAAATTTTATATAGACTAATACAAAATCAGTAGAAATATAAATATTTTTATAACAATATTGCCCAAAATTTTACAACTTGCATATTAAAAATTAGTAATATTTGCCAAAATTTCTAAACTTTAAGATAAACTTCCATCCTTAATTTTTTCCTTTTATTGTATTAATTGTAAGCTCAAATATTACAGAGAAAATAATATTTCACAATGGCAAAAACACTATTCTAACATGAACATGTTAGGATATTAGCTTAGATCCATTTGAAGAACAAACACCAGTAGACAACCAATTTGAAGAGCAATGTGTTTTCGATGTATTGAAGAGATTCAAGCAGAGCCATCCATCAGAAATGGCAGAGCCATCCATCAGAGCCACCAATTTGAACATTTTCTTTTTATATATGATTTGTTTTTAGACAATTCTCTCAAACTTCGTTCCGTTGGTTTGTACCATGACGTTTATCATACTTGAGTTACAAGAATTATACTTTGCAAAGATATTCACATTACATATTTAGTGTAATTTATCCTTATTTATGAAAAATATAGATTTAACACACTTGAGTTCCTTGGTGGTGGTCATGGTTCTAATATATTTAAATTTTGAGTTTCTGTTGCCATTTCAATAAATTTTAATGTGTATTTTTAAAATAATAATAATTAAAAATGTGTTAAAAAAAGTTGTAGCCAAATTAAATAATTGAAAATACAAAGTAATATATTACTTTTAAAAGATGGATATGAAGCTTTTTATTGGACAACTTAACCAATATGTTGTTTCTTGATACTGTTTCTTATTCTTGATTATTTTTATTAAGTTACTCTTTCACGACAATAGGTCATGTTTTTAATAAATAACTGAATAGAGATTGTATTTATTCTCATAAATGTCGCACAATAGATTTAAACAGATTAGTCAATAGGCTACTTTCCAACTTTAATAAGTATATATATATATAGGAATTAATTATAAAATGATGAACATTTACTCAAAATACATAAAATATTAAGCTAATGCTTAAAATATTCAATAAAAAAACGCACTGGAAAAATGTTCTAGTAATTATACACTAATGTGAAATACTCAACATACATACCAAGAAGAGGTATTTAAGAAACAAATTTAATCTAGCATAAATCTATGTAATTATAAAGATGTTGCAATTCATATAAGAGAAAAGTGATACTCAATTTTAGCTTCTCAAAGAGTAATTCATATAACATTGAAATATATTATTGATGCAAAGGATGTGACTTATAAGAAATACATTAACATAGAGAAAAACTATAGATTTAAAATAACTGAAAATAAAATCTATTGATTTGTCATAAAAGTACTAATGACAGAAAAAAAAATAATACAATTCTCTCTCTGCAAAATCTAAGCCATTGTTTAGATTTTCTTCCTTACTATTGTCACTCTTAGAGCAACCTTGAGTTGCAAAATACCAGTGCCTAGGACATCTTAAGAATCAGAGGTTTTTAAAACAGTTTTTGTTGGGGACGTCCTCTAAATGTGTCTTCATATAGGATTGGTGTAACTGTGGCTTCATACAGATGTGGGAACAGTGGTACTTAACTTTATGTATACTAAACAGTACTCGGAATGGGCTTGAGGCTGCATAATTCTGGTATGAAGCGAATGGGTCGATTTTAAATCCAATGAACAGACTCTGGAATATAAGGCAGTGAAAGCTCAGAGGAAATGGGAAAGGAAGTCTAAGGGAGGCGGGCTTATTTAACAATAAGAATCTGTCCTTCTCATACTTAGAGAGAAAGGTGGTCGATAGAATATTAATGTAGGTTTTAACCCTGAACAGAAATTATCTACACACGAATCTTATAACAGAAAATAAACAGTAGCAAGAGCATAAAACATACAACAGATAAACACAGAGATTTTACCCTGGATCCCAAATCGGGACGACCAGCTTGATTTTTCATTATATTCCTTTTAGTGTTACAACACATATATATACATGCCGAAGCATACATAAACCCCAATCGATAAACCCTGGATTAGAACATAACTGTAGTTCCCTTGACCGGATCTACAAAAATACCAGGGGCCGAAAACCATCGTACCCCAAAACCATGTGCAAAACCATGCACAAAACCATGGACGCGGACTACCCGCCGGATATTAAGGACCAAAAATTTTCGCCGGGGCGCTGCCCTGGACCCCGACAGGGGGGGCTATCGCCCCCCCGCGCATGCTTAGTCGTGGAAAGAATATAACACATACCCAACATTCTCCCACTTGTTGTTTTCTTTCCACGGGGGGCCACAAGAGGGCTTAGTCATTGGCCCAATTCTTCAACACCCATTGTTTCTCTACACCAAGAGAACTTCTGAGTGCTCACAGACTTCGTCAATGCATCTGCAACATTCTTCAAAGTGTCCACCTTTACCGGCAACACCCTTTTAGCCTCAACCATATCTCTAACAAAGTGATATTGAACATCAATGTGCTTTGTCTTTGAATGATAAGCAGGGTTCTTAGCCAAGAAAATTGCACTTTGGCTATCACCGTCTATCCTTATAGCTTGCTGTACCAACCCCATACTTGAACACAATCTCTGCAACCAAACTGCTTCCTTGCTTGCATGAGTGGCTGCTATGTATTCTGCCTCTGTAGTTGAAAGCGCCACTACAGACTGTCTTTTACTCATCCAACTGATTGCACCTCCAAATAGGCTAAACACATACCCACTTGTAGATCTTCTTTGGTCCAGATCTCCAGCCCAGTCTGCATCAACAAAACCACGAATGTCAAACATTCTTTCCAATCCTGGTCTTCCCTGGTAGCACAAGCCATAATCACTAGTGCCACGTAAATATCTGAAAACCCGCTTCACTGCTGTCCAATGCTCCTTCCCTGGGTTTGACATAAACCTGCTCAATAATCCCATTGCATGTGCAATGTCTGGTCTAGTACAGACCATTGCATACATCAGGCTACCCACTGCACTTGCATATGGAACACGGGACATATCCTCCTCTTCTTCTTGTGTCTTGGGACACTGTTCAGCAGAAAGCTTTGCACCTACGGGAATAGGAACACTCACCGGTTTACTATCCTGCATATTGAACCTCTGCAATATAGTCTCGACATACTTCCTCTGGTTTAACCAGAGCTTCCTCTTTGCCCGATCTCTCTTAATTTCCATGCCCAAAATATAGTTTGCAGCACCAAGATCCTTCATGTCGAATTTGGAGAACAGTTGGGTCTTCAAATCTTGGATAATTTTTTTGTCATTTCCAATCAACAACATATCATCCACATACAAGACCAGATATATAACACGATCACCAATTAATTTAAAATAAACACAGTGATCCTCCTTGCTTCTGGTGAAGCCAAGTCCCCGTATATAGGTATCAAATTTCTGATACCACATCCTTGGTGACTGTTTTAACCCATACAAAGACTTCTTCAACCTGCATACCAGTTGTTTCTTACCCTTCACCATAAAGCCTTCGGGTTGCTTCATGTAGATCTCCTCTTCTAGATCCCCATGAAGAAATTTTGTCTTCACATCCATCTGTTCTATCTCAAAATCAAATGCAGCAGCAACAGATAAAAGTAATCTAATAGAAGTAACTTTGGCAACAGGAGAAAAAATATCACCAAAATCAATTCCCGGCACCTGGGAATAACCTTTCGCTACCAACCGAACTTTGTATTTCTCCACCTTGCCTTCTACATTCATCTTCTTCTTAAACACCCATTTGCTCCCAATGGGCTTCCTTCCAGCCGGCAACTCCACCAGATCCCATGCATCATTTTTTTGCAAGGATGCCATTTCATCAACCATGGCCTCCTTCCAGAGTTTTCCATCCTCTGAATCTACTGCCTCCCTGACAGTTCTGGGTTCATCATCAGTTATAGTTAAGGCAAAACCTGAACAGAAAGCGGATGGACTATACCTTTCTGGTTGCCTTCTTTCCCGAACTGATCTTCTCAAAGCTGGAGTTTGTGGCTCTTCATCTTCTGAGTCTTCTTCTATTGTAGAGTCTGATTCATCCTCCTTTAGCTCAAACTCTATCTTCTCAGGTTTCTTTGGTAGGACTTCATGTTTAACAATATCTTTCACTTCTCTAAACACCACATCTCGGCTGTACACAACCTTCCTTGTTTCTGGGTTCCAAAGCTTGTAACCCTTTAAACCATCCTTATACCCAATAAAGATGCACCTTTCATAGTTATTATCCAACTTGGTCCTTTTCTCCTTTGGAACATGTACATATGCATCACATCCAAATACCCTTAGATGTGAAAGAGAGGGTTTCTTACCGGTCCATACCTCATGTGGAGTCTTATCCTCCAACGCTGATGAAGGTGATCTGTTAACTAAGTAACATGCAGTCTCCACTACCTCTGCCCAGAATTCTTGTCCTAACCCGGTACCACTGAGCATGCTTCTTGCCTTTTCCATCAGTGTTCTATTCATTCTTTCTGCAACTCCATTTTGCTGAGGTGTGTATGGAGTAGTCTTATGTCGTGCTATACCACACTTCTTACAGAACTCTTCAAATTCCTTCTTGCAGAACTCCCCACCATTATCTGTCCTCGGCGCCTTTATCTTCTTCTCTGTCTGGTTTTCCACTAGAGCCTTAAATTCTTTAAATTTGTCAAAGACTTCAGATTTCTTCCTCAAGAAATATATCCATGTATTCCTTCAGAAGTCATCTATGAATGAAACATAGTACACAGACTTTCCCAGTGATGGAACTGACACAGGTCCAAACACATCACTGTGCACAAGTTCTAATATCTTGTTTGCCCTCTTAGAACCAGAAGGAAAACTCACCCGATTATGCTTCCCATATACACAATGTTCACAGAAATCGAAATCTAGAGAACAATTAGACATACCTTCTACCATACCATCTCTATGCAGTATCCGAAGGCCCTTCTCTCCAATGTGTCCAAGCCTTTGATGCCATAGCATGGTATTTTCTCCAGAGATAGCTAGGCTTTTCGTCCCACTTTCAGGAACCACAGAACTATTACACCCTTCAATAACTGTACTACCTTGTAGCTTGTACAGAGTTCCAGTCCGAACTCCCCACATTAATACCAGTGCTCCCCGAACCATCTTGCAGGCATCTTTCTCGAACACTGTTTTTACACCTGCATCATCCATCTTGCTTACAGAAATCAGATTTCTGGCCAATGTAGGAATATGCAGAACACCAGGAAGTGTTCTAAGCCTCCCACCTTGCAGCTTCAGCTTGACCTTTCCACGTCCGATGATTCTGGCCTTCCTATCATCCCCTAGGAAGAAATCACCACCATCATATTTCTCATACTCGCAGAACCACTCCCTATGGGGAGTGAAGTGAAAGGATGCACCTGAGTCAATCAACCATGACTCATGATCTACATGTGTATTTGAAGAAGAAGCCAAATACACATCCCCACCTTAATCTGAGGTGGTTTTTGCCTCTGCAGAAGGAGCTTCATCAGATCCCTTTCCTTTCTCAGGAGCTTTAGATCTGCATTCCTTTTTGTAGTGTCCTTCCTTTCCGCATTTCCAGCACACCTTTACAAAATTTCCAGGAGATTTAGATCTCCCTCTAGATTTAGATCTCCCACTCGAAACCTTATTCTTGTTTCTGTTCTGGGACCTTCCTCGTACAGATAAGGCATCTCCATTCTGACCCTCCATATTTCTCCGTCTCATTTCCTCCGACAGCAAGGCTGAGACAATGTCATCAAAATTCAAGGTAGTTGTATTGCTACCTATTACAATAACCAGACTGTCCCACGAGTCTGGTAGAGAACACAACAAACTGATGCACTTATCTTCATCTGAGATTTTAATATCAACAGATGACAGCTGACTTACCACAGTATTGAAGGCGTTCAGATGCTCTGTCACCAAGTCTCCATCCTTCATCCTCAGGTTATACAGATTTTTTCATAGGAACAACTTATTCACCGGAGACTTAGATTGGTACCAGAGTTCCAGTCCGAACTCCCCGCATTAATACCAGTGCTCCCCGAACCATCTTGCAGGCATCTTTCTCGAACACTATTTTTACACATGCATCATCCATCTTGCTTACAGAAATCAGATTTCTGGCCAATGCAGGAATATGCAGAACACCAGGAAGTGTTCTAATCCTTCCACCTTGCAGCTTCAGCTTAACCTTTCCACGTCCGATGATTCTGGCCTTCCTATCATCCCCTAGGAAGACATCACCACCATCATATTTCTCATACTCACAAAACCACTCCCTATGGGGAGTGAAGTGAAAGGATGCACCTGAGTCAATCAACCATGACTCATGATCTACATGTGTATTTGAAGAAGAAGCCAAATACACATCCCCACCTTCATCCAAGGTGGTTTTTGCCTCTGCAGAAGGACCTTCATCAGATCCCTTTCCTTTCTCAGGAGCTTTAGATCTGCATTCCTTTTTGTATTGTCCTTCCTTTCCGCATTTCCAGCACACCTTTACAAACTTTCCAGGAGATTTAGATCTCCCTCTAGATTTAGATCTCCCACTCGAAACCTTATTCTTGTTTCTGTTCTGGGACCTTCCTCGTACGGATAAGGCATCTCCATTCTGACCCTCCATATTTCTCCGTCTCATTTCCTCCGACAGCAAGGCTGAGACAATGTCATCAAAATTCAAGGTAGTTGTGTTGCTACCTATTGCAATAACGAGGCCTCACGGGTACGGTAGGGGCTTCCTAAGCGGTACTTATCTTCATCTGAGATTTTAATATCAGCAGATGACGGTGACTTACCACGGTCGGCGGCATTCAGATGCTCGTCACCGAGTCTCCATCCTTCATCCTCGGGTTATACATCTTTTCGCGGGGAACAACAACTTATTACGAGAGACTTAGATTGGTACAAAGTCCCTAGCTTTTCCCATGAGGTCTTCGGCAAGCCAGCTTCCCCCGGATACATTCAGCAATGCGAATGCGAGACACCACCCAACCGTATTGTGCTTTTAGCTCCGATCCGGTTTCTTCCGGTCTTCATGCGAAATTCACGGTGGCTTAGTACTGGATCTACGCGATCCCGCGATCTTTATCCACAGTGAGATCCTCCCATCTTGGCTTCCTGACTCAAAACTACGACCATTAAATTTCTCGATCTCTATCTTTCCGCCGCTCGCCATCTTCTCTCACCCCCGCAAGAATCGATCCCGCGGATCTCCCACTAAATAGGGTCTACCTCAGGCCCGAGAAAAAAACCCTCAGTGGAAAAGGCGTCCCCTTGAAGCCAAAACCTGGCTCCAATACCAAATGTAGGTTTTAACCCTGAACAGAAATTATCTACACATGAATCTTATAACATAAAATAAACAATAACGAGAGCATAAAACATAAAACAGATAAACATAGATATTTTCCCTTGGATCCTAAATCAGGATGACCAACTTGATTTTTCATTATATTCCTTTTAGTGTTACAACACATATATATACATGCTGAAGCATACATAAACCAATCCATCGACCTTGGATTAGAACACTGTAGTAGTTCCCTTGACCGGATCTACAAAAATACCAGGGGCCGAAAACCATCGTACCCCAATACCATGTGCAAAACCATGCACAAAACCATGGACGCGGACTACCCGCCGGAAATTAAGGACCAAAAATTTTCGCCAGGGCGCTGCCCCGGACCCTGACAGGGGGGGCTATCGCCCCCCCTGTGACCCCCCCATTGCGCTCAGATTCTGACCAATTTTGACTGTCCGGGCAATTCCTCCGTCTCGTTAGACAACTCCAAGAGCTAAGGGTGCAGTGCTACATATATATATATATATATATATATAATAAATTAATTATTAATTAATTATTATTATTATTATTTCATTTTATTTGTTGAATTAAAATAATATGGTTTAAATAATATTATAAATCATAGTAGTTAGCATTTGTAACTTAGTTTAAAAATAGTTTAACTGAACTTAAAAAATAATAAAAAAATAATTTTTTTTATTATAAAATAAAATAAATAATAAAATATTGTATTGTTAAATGTTATCACAAAAAATTAAGAAATATGATTAACTAATATGATTTATATTAATATATATATGTTTTAATATATATGTTTATTTTATATAAATATATTTGTGTGTTTTATTTTTATTAACATATACAATTTTTTATAATTAAATTTATTAAAATATATTTTTAATATAATAATAAGTTATCTTAAATTGAAAATATGGAAAAAAATTTATAAGTAATGAAAATGGAAATAATGGAAAATGCAAAAATAGAAAGTTAAATAAAATAAAAACTAAACTAAAAACAAAAAATTAGTAACTAATAGAAATAAGAATGTTGAGAGCTTCTGGAGAACTGTGTGCATTGCTAGTTGAACCCAACAAGCAATGCACACAGTTCTCTAGAAGCTCTCAACATTCGTATGTTTATGACTATGACTGTGGAAATGTCCATTCTCTAAGTAATAGAAATGGAAGTTATTAAACAATCCATAATAAGACCTCAACCAATGGGCTTACAAATAAATAAATTTAAATAATAATGAAAAAATTACAAAAATTAAATTCCCAATGTTAAACTATGGAAAAACTGCAAAAATATTTGGTCAAAGACAAACAAATAAGCTAATGTAAAGTGTTTAATATTTGCCAATATTAATCTGGTATTGGTGGTTAAATTTGATGGGTATTTACCAATTTTTTCATTATTTAACATTCAAATATTGAATATTTTAAAATATGCATTAATGATTATCAAAATTTTCAAAACAATTTGATGGGTAACTTAAAAATTTACCCATATCCACATATATAGAAGCAATTTCAAATAAAATTATAGAAAAAAAGAAGTCTTTGATTCTATTGGATAAGATTCAAGATAACTATCACACTATGTAACACCCATAATACTAAGGCTTTAAGATGAGGATCAGTGGACTTATTAGAAAAAAACTAGTCTCATTATTTAGTCACACCATGCAATCCTACATTATACATACTTAAGCATATAAAAGCATGAACATTGAAGCCTTAAGCTTAAAATTTGAGATTCACGTGACATGGTCACACCAATAGGCCATTGTTATTCTATATAAAACACTAAAAGTTTTTTCTTGTCAATGTAGGGGAAATAGTTGTTTTTCATTTTCTTTTGAGAGTTTTATGTAGTTTCTTTAGTGTTAGCATACTGGTGATAAATCTCAATTTTTATAAAATAGATCTATTTATTAGTTTAATTATAAAAAAAAAATTATGTAATAAGTTCGTAATGTAATTAAATATTACTATTTAGGTTGGTGAGTGGGATCAATACTACGAGGCCTGAGTGTCCATGTAATGAAGTTAAATATAGGGTGGGGCTAGTGTGCCCAAATATTTATAAGGTTGTAGAGGTTGTGAGGCCTCGGAGCTAAATAGATTTGTTTGTGGAGCCCACTCCACGAAAAGAGAATGGGGGCTTAACTCTAAGAAAAAAGAAAACAATGGTGTTCTTTTCGAGAAAAGTGCACCCTCGATACCACATGGCTATAGTGAGTGCCACTTGGCTAGTTATGGCCATGCAGTTATAAAAGGTTATGTTGGTCTACGAATTCATTCGTTCAACTAGGGATGGTTGGAGGAGGTATTAGTCAGTGAGTCTCGAGGTGGAATTTGAGACTTGCTAATGGCTAGTGAGTCATGGAGTTTGACTTGGGACTGGCGATGGTGTGGTTATTAAGTTAAATGTGTCGTATGGATGCATCATGTTTTTTATGTGAGACCCAATGATGGCTCTTAGATCTTGGTGCTCTGTGGGTTTGTTGACCTTGTTTATGGGTTAGCGGCCATGGATTTTTGGAGGGAAATCAATTTTTTTTTATGGCCTAGAGGGTGCCTGGAGCCTTAGAGAGCATGGTTGTTGGGTTGGCACCTTAACAAGTAGTCTGGAAGGTGTCTGGAGCCCTGGAACAGCGTGATTGTTGGGTTGGTACCATGGCCATGGATGTGTGGATATTTTCGATTATTGTTGCCTATGGAGTTGTCGTCCCAGCTCAGGGGTGACTTGGTGGTTGAGCTTATGAACCATTAAGTCTCTGATTGAGTGGAACGTGAAAAGCCAGTGGCCAATCAGATTTCCATTACATATAAGTGTGCATATTCCTATGTATCATTCTTCTAATTATGTGTGATGATATATGAATACTGAGTTCGATGGTTAAAATCCTAGTTTCAAGGATTGTATGTTAGATGTTTTTAATTAAATAGGAATGTTGTTGTGTGCAATTTGTATGTGTATCGTCTTTAACAAATGATTGTTGTTATGCATATAAAGCCTAACTGCTGAGTGTGAATTGGTACTATCATTATGGGTTATTGCTAATCATAAAGAAATTATGGCTACAAACCGTAGACGGGTCATAGCCATGATCATTCCAGTGTGTATGTGAATTTTATGTATATATTTACATGTGGAGGCATTAAACCTTAAAATGGCTATCTATTGTATTATATATTGTGTGTTTGCGATGTAATTTGTGTATTATTGGATTGTTAATTTTAGATGGGGCCTTGCATATGAATTTATTTATTGTTGTAAAAAATTGTTTGTGTTTCCTGGCTGGGGTTAGGGACATTACAGAGTGGTCTTATAGCAATTTTCATGTTGCACGGTGTTGTTGAGTATTGTTTCTCGACAGAGATTGGGACATTATAAAATGTTATTATAACAAGTTTTAACAATGGGTTTAAACTAGACTGAAAATTTGCAGGTTCACAAATTGTCCACCATATGTTTAACTAAAGTCACAATGGTGATATGCTAGAAATTTCCCCTCAATTTGAGAGAAAGTACCACAATGGGGTATTTGATAGGGTTTTAGAGGAATTAGAGGCCAGAATTTGGAAGTTTCTGAGTGAAATTTAGCCACAAGGGTTAAATTCAAGCAAAAACAACATACAAGGTGATGGACAACTTCCTCTTAATTTACAGAAGTATTTAGTTGAAATTTGTGGAATACAGGTTTTAATTTTTTCCTTAATATTTCTATATGGTATCGAAAACTCGGAAGACCTTGTTAGAATTATAGTTCACAGGAATATCTGAGGATCTTTTGGGGCGAGTCATTAGTCTGCAAAAGCGTGCACTAATAGGACGCTGGATGTTTGCCGATGGTCATGTGGATGATATGCTGGAATGGGCTAAGAATGTTTGGACTCCAATTGTGGGATATGCTCTGAAGGTCAGTCTGCTCCTAAATAATTGGTATAGTATTCATTTTATGAATGAAAAAGATGTTGCCTTGATTGTTAACAAGACATGGGTACGTGGCAAGAGTTTTTTGCAACTTCTACCCTGGTACCTCGGTTTTAGTCCAATATTGGAGGCTCCAATGAATAGATCAGTGTGGGTAAAGCTCTCAGGCCTTCCGTTGGAGTTCTGGAAGGACAAAGCATTAAGGACCATTGGTAATTCCATTGGATGCACGAAATACATCGACCCAAGTATTCTTGGTGCCACTGACAAAAGCATTGCATGGATATTAGTCGAAATGGTCTTCTCTGGCGGTTTTCCCGCGGATTTTGACCTCATTTGGGGCTCGAGAAGACATAGGCAAAGGGTGGATTATTGGGGCATACCTTTCCGTTGCCTGGTTTTTCACAGCATGGGACATTTGAAGGACAACTGCCCTCGGCTGCATTGGATGCCCCGTAGGGGCAATCAAAGATCAGTTGGTGCAAATGGCAAGCTAACTCCAAATGATCATCGAAATGTCCTCCCATTAGGTAAGTCTACTATTGCGGATTCTGCTATTGATTTGTCTGCTAATGTTAATGAACAATCTGCGGAGTTAACTCCACCAGACAAGGAGCTGATGGCTCCTATTATTTCTAAAAACAACAATGTATTTTCTCCCCCAGTGAATTTCGGTTCGCCCATGCAAGTAGAAGCCGAAGTAAACCTTGGATCGTCAATCATGAGGAAGGATAAAATGCTGCATGCCTCTACTGCTCTTGCTGACCACCAACAAACCTGTCCCATCACTGAGCCATTATATACCTCCCCATCCATGCCGCCCCTAGAAGACGCATCACCTCCCCCTCCTCCTCCCTCTCCGCATAATACCGAAAAGGTGAATTTATCAGACTCACCTTATGACTCTACTGCTCTAGCTGACCACCATCAAACCTGCCCCACAATTGCTTCTTTATATACATCCCCATCCCCTCCCCACCCTCCTCCCTCTCCACATAATATTGCGAATGGGGACTTATCGGAATCACCTATAAATACTATTGGATGTGATGTCGAATCCCTTTTAAACAACCCGAACCTTGACTTGGCTGCCCTCACTATATTTGAGAATATCCCTAGGAATCCTGATATTTTCATCTCTCCAGCTTCGGGTTGCAATATTACGGTGAGGAAAAAAACGAAGTTCGCATCCAGACACTTCAGAGGGAGGCCGAAAACAAAATCCCTCTTCCAGGATGAACTTCTTGACCTCCGGGAAGTCCCTATTTTTTCAGCTGATGATCCCAGGGTGGATGGAGCTTGTGACCCTCCTTGGGTCTCCAAATGATTTTCGCCCTCCCCTTCAGCTCATGTGGCATGGGCGAATGGTTTTTTGCAGATGGCTGTATATGATTCTATCATGTTTTTTATGGTTCATCCATATGCCCCAATTCATATGCTGCTACGGTAAATGCCGTGGGATGTATGGCTTATCGTTGAAGTGGTTTTTGTTTGTCACGAATGTTGTGTGTTCACATCTATGGATCTGGTTGATCCTCCATTTCTTTTCCAATTGGCAATTAGGGGATCCAATTAGACATTATCTACGACTCTATGCTTGATTAAGAGTCTCATGTGATGGTATGTTTTGCCAGATCACATTATTTTTGGTTTTAGGAGCAATGTTGCATATTTTGAAAGTGATTATCCACTTCACTTTCTCATGATGTATTATGTACTGTTTTTATTTATCATAATATAAAACATCGTTTTTTTCTTTTTGAAAAAAATAAATAATACATAGCGTACAATAATTTTTTGACATAATTTCGATCAGGAGTGAAAAATAAGGGATTGAATTTTCAGCGAAATGGCGATTAGGGTTATGTTTTGTTCCACCCAGGCGGCCGCTCCCTCCTCTGCTTCTCTCGTGCTGCATCTGCTTTGGCGGCCATCTCCATCTTCCTTTGTCTCGGACGGTCCCTGCTCTGCATTGCTCGCCTAGTATCAACACTGTCCCGCAGCCCTGATGCTGCTACTGCATCTATCGGAACGACGGCAAAGTGCTTTGATCTTCGGGAGCCCCTATCACTCCTTTGAGGCACTGCATGAGGATTCCAGTGGTAGATATCATGCTCCAAAACCTTTGGACAGGCGCGCAGAGTTTGACCCTCTCTTTTCTCAGTACGCCGGTAGCAATGCAGGTTTCTTCTTGCGGTGGAAGAACTTGTCGCCTTTTTATTGCTCTGTCTCCCTGTTCTCAGTTTCGGATCTGAGCTGGAGCGTCTGTCTCCCCTTGCAGGAGAAATGTTCTCCCAAATAGCACCTAGGCAGACTTTCTATTGGAGACGTTAAAGATCCTTTCTCTGTGTCTACACAGCAGACTTCCAAGTTCTCCTCTACCTCCTATCAAATCTAAATTTCACTACCTTCTGGCAAGACCATTTTGCATTGGGTTCGCTCCTCAGATCTGGTGCAGACTCTTAAACTAAATCTGGAGCGCAGGATTGGGATACCCTCTGCCCTTAAGAGGCTTCTCTTTAGAGGTAAACAACTTGAAGATACTCTATCCCTCTATGCTTACAACATTTTTAAGAATAACTCTTTAGTACTCACCCTTCGTTTGAGAGGTGGTGCTGTTGGACAATCCTCGTATGCTCCTTCATTCTCATACAAAGAAGCGGTTCACTCGGAGGGCCCCAAACCCCCTGAAGCCCTTAAACCAAAGCCTCTTTTGGTTGACAAGCTTGAGGAGGTTCCCTCTGTTGAGTTAACCCATTCAGACATCGCAAATAATCTCCATTCGTTTGCAGAAAGAGCCATCATATGCAGATTTAATGGGCTGTGGCCACGCTCTAAGGAACTCTACGATTGGATCCATGCCAAATGGACTCACCATTGCAAAGTCAGCTTCTGTTCAAAAGGATACTTCATAGTTCTGTTTGATAATATTAAGCATTATGAAAAGGCTATTGAAGAAGGTCCTTGGTTCATGGGAACTGCAGGGCTCTTCTTAACACCATGGTTCCCAGATTTTGACCCAACAACTGCTGTCATCACCAGGACACCTGTATGGATCAGGCTTCCCAACTTACCAGTCCACCTATGGCATGTAAGGGTCTATAGAGAGATTGGAGACACCTTGGGCAGTTTTCTGATGGGAGATTATTGGCGGGAAAGCAAGGGTCTCTACACATATGCCAGAATATGTGTGGAACTAGATTTAAGCAAGGGACTTCCAGACCAAATCAATCTCAAGATAAATGAATCTATTTGGACTCAGACACTGGACTATGAGAATACTGCCTTCCACTACCGACATTGTCACCAAACAGGGCATCTGCAGAACTCATGCCTAGCTCTCCCGGTAAAACAGAAAAATGAGAACAACTCCAAGCCTAAAACGAAACGATGGACTCCTTACTCTCCGCCACCTGCAGAGGACTCTGATTCCTCAGGAATAGATGGAAGTGATGCAGAATCGGATCAGAATCAGACAATGGACATTCCCACCGATGCTCCTTCGCATCTGCCCGATACTGTCGTCGCTCAGAAGCGCTCCCATGTTACCTCATCTTCTGATTCTGATAAGGAGATCCCCCCTATGGAGAACTCCGATCTTCAAGTTGTTCTAGCTCATACACCCTTGGATGGATGGGTTAAAGTCAGTAAAAAGAAAGGGAAAAAGCTTCGTGTAGAGGCCTCTGCCCACTCTGGGTAGTTTTCGGTCTTTTTGCCTTCTTGTTTTTTCTTGTCTTTCCTTGCTTGTTTCTTTCCTTCTCCAGAACCGAGGTTGATAGTTTTATCATTTCCGATTGTTGGCTTCTTGTTTCTCTTGATTGTATCACCATCTTGTACCATATTTCAGCTTAATCGATTCAGTCTTATTCAGAAAAGAAAAGAAAAAAGAAAAAAAAAAAACTATTTTTTTGACATAATTCCGGAATGAGATGTCTTCTCATAGATAACAATGATGTATCAACGAAATGAGTAAGTTAAAATGGGACATGGTAATTGTTGGAAATAAAATATTCTTTTGTTTTGGTTAGAAATTTCTGCGAAATTGCGCAGTAATCAGTTGGTGACGGTGTTTATAAGAATGGCAGTAATAAGGGCTTTGAGTTTTATGCAAATTGAGAAGTTTATAGAAGTGGATAAATTGTTAGGACGGTTAAAAGTGGTAGGAATTTTGGAAAAAAATTCAATAAATTTTTCAATAGCAGCATTTGAATCATGTTTTTTATGGTGGAAATAGATTCAGCACCATCAAAAATCTATGTAACACCCAAAATCTTGCAGTTTTACAACTGCAACCTGGATTTTCAAAAATCTCTACACGACTATATTAAAATTTTGCCTAAATTTCCATTATTATCAAGAAAAAAAAACAAAATAAGGAGACTATCGGCTTATGGAAATAGTGTCCGAAAGGTTTCTATTTATGTGTCTATCTATTTAGTAATTTTATCAACCATCATTATAATAAAGGAGATGTATAATAAATAAGGCGTTAAAATGTTTGTGCTATCTTTGTGTCCATTTAGCAGTCAATACTTTGTCAAAGGAAAATTTCATTTACCATGCATTGTCTTATAAGTGATTGTGTGGATGTATTATGACCTTTAGATATAAATTTCATTGTCTATAAATTGGTCTTCCCATATAAGATCATTTACAGTAAACATTTATTTTGGAATTGAAGGAACTTATGTTGTTGTGTTTACAAAGAGAGAGAGAGGTGTCTCTAAAGCTTACGTTAGCTCGACGAGGACAATGTGAAGGAATCCTGTAAGATGAATTGGTTTGAAGTATTTGATAATTCGGGGCCATAGTTTAGGTTCCCACAATGAAGAAAAGGTGAAGCTTTCAGTTTCAACTTCATGTCAATTGACTAATTTGGTAATCAGCGGCTATGGATTTATGTTAGCAAGATCAGAATGGGAGGATTCCACTTTCATGTGAATTGATGGATAATGACTTTGTAGCATTTATATAACATTATTTGGTTTACAAATTATACCAAAGGCCACCACTTTTGTTCACACGATGACGAATATGTGAAGATCCAATTTTATTTTACTAATGAATAATTAGTAAAATTTATATTAAGTTATTGATTTACAACATTATAGTTTTGCAACATCAATGTTTGAATAACTATTAGCAGACTTTGTTGGTGCACCAACAAAATGAGAACTGCTAGTGTACATGCACCTAGATTAGCTTTAGTTTAACTCTAGAGATTGCATGTAATGTGCACTTGTCTTAGCTAGTTAACTTGAGTGTTTTACATGCACATAGTTAGCCTTAATTAGCTTTAGTTCAACTCTAGATATTGCATACGATGTGCACTTGTTTTCAGCGAATTAACTCGAGTGCTTACATGTGATGTGCACTTGGCTTAGTTAGTTAACTCTAGTGCTTGCATATGGTGCATGTGCACATTAGCAGAACATAAAGCACACTTAGCTTCAGTTAGCTTTAACTATCCATAGTTATTGCATGTACAACTAAGCTTTACTTAGTTGCTTTTATATATTGATTCTAAAACTAATATTGATAATTTAGTTTAATTATTTTCTCCATTCTTTCTCACTCCTTTGTTATCTTGCAAGTTTGTTCATTGTTTTGCAAATCTAGATCTTTGTGTCTCAAAATCTCACATGGTATCAGAGCACAAGGAATTGTAATCAGTGCACAAGTAATTTTTATTTGCAGGTTCTAAAGATTGAAGCAACAACAAAGAATGGAGTCTAAATTGGAGTTTCCGCAATTGGAAAATATTACTCCATATAATTACTTTGAATGGAAGCCAAAGATTCTACTTCATCTTAGAAGTAGAGGCTTATTTTGAGTAACCATGGAAACAGAAGTTGAACCAACATTGACAGTGGAGAAAAAAAAATCATTTCAATTGCATGGACGAGGCCTTCGACATCCTATGTTTATCTATCTCTCTAGAATTGCTATTTCATGTTGAATTATGTTCAAATCCAAATGAAGTATGGAAAACTTTGGAAGGATTGTTTGGAAAACAGGATGAAATGCAGGGTCACATTCTCGAAAATGAGTTAAACTCATTAGATCCGAGAAATTTTGAGAACATTCAAGATTTCTTCACAAGGTATAAAGCCTTGTTGCTTCAGCTGAAAGGATGTGGGATCGACAAATCCAAGCAAGAAAGTCAGTTGATTATTTCCATTTTATCAAAACTTGATCCAAAGTATGCATTATTCGTCTCTAGATTCCACACAGTAAGATCTGCAACCGATGCAGCGTGGAATATGCCCTCACTGGATTCTTTTATTCAGTATTTGATGCATAAGCAAGATAAGGTCATCAAAATGGGAAAACTTCAAAATTCCAAAGCGCATGCACTTACTGTGCATGCAAAAGGAAAGGAAAATTCCAAAGACCATCAGAAAGGAAAGGGAAGAAGGATCGTGATCCAAGAAAGGGAGGAAATCCCAAACCCCCTGATGGATCACTCGGCTCAAAGGAAAGGAAAGGAACGAAAGGGAAATAAATGTAAAATAATTTCCATCATGGTTTTCACCCTGAATCTACATGTATGAAGAAGAATATAGATCTTATGGTGCAGACACTCTAGCAACACAATCTTGGAGACCACATTCCTGAGAATGCCAAGAAAAAGTCTGGAGAAAAAGAAACAGAGCCAAGAGGTAATGGGCATGCTTTGATTGCTCTTCATTCTACACCGCAAGAATGGATCATCGATTCAGGAGCTTCACATCATATGGCATCTTCAAAGGAATCATTTTCTTCTCTACATGCATAGTCAAGACCTCCTATTCTCATGGGGGACAATTCTGCAATTGCAACAACTAAATAAGGAAGAGTGCAATTCAAAGATGGAAGTTTTGAGAATGTCTTGCATATTCCAAGGCTTTCGGTGAATCTTCTCTCAGTGTATTAGATGACACACACAAGTAGCAGAAGGAAAGTGGAATTTACCCTAGATTCCGTGAGAATTTATGACATGAAAATCAACTTGAAGGTTGCATCTGGCAAGGTAAATGATCAATCTCGTCTGTATACATTTTCTGATTTTGTTCCTCAATCAGATTCTATTTTGCTACTTACGCATGCAAATGAAGAAAGTAGGATTTGGCACAAGAGATTTGGGCACTTGAATTTTAGATATATGCAACAGCTTAGCAAGCAAGGGATGGTCAAAGGATTGCCTACCATTGAATTTTCAAATGGTGTTTGTAACGGATGTGCTCTTGGAAAGCGTCCATAAGACAAGTTCGAGAAGGGGCATGCATGGAGAGCCTTGTCGTCTCTGGAACTTGTACACAATGATCTCATGGGTCCATTTCCAGTGCTTTCAATGAGCAACGCAAGATATGTGTTGTCATTTATAGATGATTACATGAGATTCACTTGGGTTTACTTCTTGAAACTCAAGTATGAAGTTTTTCAACATCTAAAGATTTTCAAAGCGCATGCAGAAAATCAGTCTAGAAAATGCATCAAGATACTCCGCACAGATAATGGGACGGAATATGTCAATAAGATATCAATTATCTTTGTAATGAAGCAGACATACAACTACAACATACAGTTCCTTACACTCCACAACAAAATGGGGTGGTTGAAAGGAAGAATTGATCTTTGAAAGAAATGGTCAATTGAATGTTGCATGCAAGATCCCTTTTGTCAAAATTGTGGGGTGAAGCTATCAATTGTGCCTCATACATCCAAAATAGATCTCCTCATAAATATGTTATTGGAAAAAAACCTTTTGAGTCTTGGACTGGCATGTAACCTGAAGTCAGTGATTTCCGCATTTTTGGATCTCGAGCATGGGCCCGTATTCCTACATAGAAGAGAAAGGCTTTGAAGCCTCAAAGTAAAGAATGCATGTTTGTTGGACATTCTGATGAAGTCAAAGGGTAGAGATTACTTGATATCAACACTGAAGAGTTATTTATTGAAAGGAGTGTAAATTTTGACGAAGATATTTTGCATGCACCAGCAGATGAACTTGTTACCAAGTTTCCATCACCACTCATTGATGAGTATGCAAATGAAACTTCAGTTGGGAATTCTGATGAAGATGAGTCTTTTCCTGTGACACCTGTTGGACCACCAGTGGTTGAACATCGAGATCATTCTTCTGCATGTAGTTCGGAAGACTCTTGACCACCTTCAACACAAAAATGGCGTAGCATGAGTGATATCCTTGATGATCCTGCCTTTATACCTCAGTTTGAGGAAGATCCTCAAGCACTCTTAGCTATGGAGCCATGCATGCCCATGCATGTTTATATGATGCATGCATCTGATCCACAGACTTATGCAAAAACAACTGAGCGTCCTGAATGGAAAGCAGCAATAGATGAGGAATATAACTCTCTCATTGAGAACCAGACTTAGGATTTGGTTTTTCTAACTTCCAATCGTAAACTTGTGAGGTGCAAGCGAGTTTACCGGACCAAGAAAGCAGCAAATGGCCAAGTTAGATGATATAAGGCATAGTTGGTAGAAAAAGGTTTTCAACAGGTACATGGTGATGAATATGATGAGACTTTTGCTCCAGTGGCAAAAATGGATTCCATTCGGCTAGCTCTCTCCATTGTAGCAACAAGAGGATGGGAGGTGCATCATATGGATGTGAAGAATGCCTTTCTTCACGATGATCTCGAGGAGGAAATATACATGGAGCAGCCATAGGGATACATGCACAATTCATCTCTGGTATGCAAACTAAAGAAGTCTCCCTATGGCCTCAAGCAGGCACCTAGAGCATGGTATGCAAAGATGGATTTTGATTTGTTATCTCAAAATTTTGTACGCTGCAAATCTAATTCCAATGTTTATTTTTTGAATAAATTTGACTCCTTGTTGATCATAGTATTCTACATAGATGATCTTTTGATAACAAGTAGTTCATCTTTTATCATTACTGAGATTAAAACTGCATTGCATAAGCGGTTTTCTATGACAGACATGGGCTTGCTAAATTTCTTCCTTGGACTAGAGATCAATCAAAGTGGTTCTGGGATTACCATTTCTCAACCAAAGTATGCTAGAGATCTTTTGGCACGATTTCACATGAGTGACTACAAGCCAACAACCACACATTTCTTATCAGTGATAAAGCTTGAGAATGGAAAAGGCACACCATTGGTTGATTGCACATTGTATCGTCACCTTGTGGGAAGTCTTCTTTATCTCACTAACTCTCGTCCTGATCTCCCATATGTCGTAGGAGAAAATTTCAGATACATGCAGGAGCCATATGAGTTACACTGGAAAGCTGCAAAGCGCATCCTTCGATATGTCCAGGGGACCATCACCTATGGGATTCATTATGCAACAAATTTTTCTTTGAAACTCATTGGGTTCATAGATTTAGATTGGGATGGCAACAACATTGATCGCAAGTCCACCTCCGATTATGTACTTAGTTTGGTATTCAGCCCAATTTGTTGGTGAAGCAAGAAGCAGGTTGCCATTGCTTTATCATCAGCAGAGAATGAATATAGAGGATCAATCAATGCCACTATTCAGGCCATTTGGCTACAACATTTCCTATCTGAGCTTGGGATCAGTGCCCATCGTCCAACTGTCATCTGGTGCGATAATCAAAGTACGCTAAAGTTTTGCAGAGATCCAGTGCAGTGGCAGCGGACCAAACACATCAAGATCCACGTGCACTTCATTAGAGAACTCATTCACAATGGAATCATCTATCTTCAATGTTGTCCTAGTTCCGAGAAGACTGCTGATATCTTCACCAAGACTTTCACTGAGTAGAAGTTTTGATTCTTGCAAGATCGTCTCGAGGTGAAGGACATCACTGCCTAGCAGTTGTCTTTTCTCTACTTTTGCATTATATTTTGAGGGGGGGTTTTTCTTCCCACTGGGTTTTCCCTCTTTCCTTCTTTTCATGCATTGTACATGAGTACCTAAAATGGCTGTGTTGTCGGGATTCATTCATTTTACATCACACTCACCTAAGTTATGCTTAAGGGGGAGTGTTGGTGTACATGCACCTAGACTAACTTTAGTTCAACTCTTGAGATTGCATGCAATGTGCACTTGTCTTTAACTAATTAACTTGAGTGCTTTACATGCACATAGCTAGCCTTAATTAGTTTTAGTTCAACTCTAGATATTGCATGCGATGTGCACTTGTTTTCAGCTAGTTAACTCGAGTGCTTACATGCGATGTGCACTTGGCTTAGTTAGTTAACTATAGTGCTTGCATATGGTGCATGTGCATATTAACAAAACATAAAGCACACTTATCTTCAATTCGCTTTAACTATCCATAGTTATTGCATGTATAACTAAGCTTAACTCAGTTGCTTTTATATATTGATTCTAAAACTAATATTGATAATTTAATTTCATTCTTTTCTCCGTTCTTACTTACTCCTTTCTTCTCTTACCAGTTTGTTCATTGTTTTGCAAATCTAAATATTTGTGTCTCAAATTCTCACAACAACTCTCCTAAAAAGTAATATCACTAAGGTACAATTAAACATTTTTGCAAGCACTACCGTATATGGCATGGAATTGTTAGTATGGTTACAAAGATTCCCAACAGAATTGTTAGTATGGTTACAAAGATTCGCAACAGATTGGTTCAGGTGGTATGCCACGGATCTCATATATTTTGTTGCTTCGAGATGCGTCTCATTGTTGGAAAGCTTGAACAAGAGACGCCCATGCTTGGGGTATTAAAATTTCCCATGAGATCAATACTGTACACTGTCAATATCGTAGACAGGTTCACCATCGAATTGCACCACGCAACTATTGAGACTTCTATGTTCAAAATGTAATACTATGTGATTAAACAAATGATTTTCAAGGTTTAATAGCGTCCCACCATCGGGTGCACATTTATTTATTTCTTGATCAAAAGTGGCTTGTTCATATTTAAACCTTGTCGTTGATATGTGGTGGAGTGAAACAAACCTAATTGCTTTTGAAAAGGTCTACGAGGAGCCAAGCCTTCCGTTGCTAGGAATCAATCGCATTATTGTTGAATTCTATGGATAGATTTCCTATTCTTTTTGTATTTGGGTATCGAAAATTTTAAGAGCTCGATTCTCTATTAAGCTATGATGGTCAAAACCGCATTTTTGTTGAATTCTATGCATAGATTTCCTATTCTTTTGGTATTTCGGTATTGAAAATTTTAAGAGCTCGATTCTCTATTAAGCTATGATGCTCAAAACCCTAATGATCTATTCGAGATTCCTTCCCAGGTCTATTCCTGGTGGTTTAGAGAGCACATAATTGAAATAAAGTTACTCTTAAGAACGTGGTTTAATGATTAGATGGGAAAGTTTGTATTTTTAAGTATTGAAATCTAATCGTTGACAGGACTATATTTGTCCTGTAAACTGTTCTAAACACGACTTTTCAGTTGAAAAAAAACCATATACCTTTATTTTATTATTAATAATAATAAATAAATAGATACTAAAAGATAAAAAGTGACCGAGTAAGATGACTGGACGAGGCACTTGACATCGTTATCCAGCAAATTATTAGGAATAATACACATGCAAGCGATGTATCTTCTATTTCCCCTCATTCACTGGATTGTATTAACAGAAGGGCACTGGTCGAAGAGTAATGGTATGTCAGGGGGAAAGGATTTGAAGCTCTTTTTGCTAATGCAATAGATAAGGATTTGCTCTGGTCCATTTATCTTTGTAAACATTCTCACAGCATAGGTTAAATGATTAGCAAGGTTGAAAACTAATATTTGACAATATTCCAATGCTAATATCAATCTTTCTGCCGTCTATATTGATGGGAGTGCTTTGTGCATCTTTCTACTGTGTATAGTGATGGTAGTGCTTTGTGAATCAATGAAAGACTCATCCATGGATGATCTCTCAAAAGGGTGTCACGAGTTACTTTGATCTCTCAAAAGAGAATTGTGAATGGAGTTGTTTTTAATGTGAGTTTTTTGAAATTTTTGGTAGATTTTTTTTTTTTTTTTTACAAAAATTTGCAGAAGTGAAATTTTATATAGATTCATTCTCATTAAAAAAACTTTAAAACACTTCAATTATACAAAATTGATCTATGGAACTTGGAATTTCAATAAATTAATATATGATTTTAAACAAATTAAATAAAAATAAATAAATCAGAAAATTTTCAAAAAATCACATAAAAACAACAACATCACCCAATATAAAGTATGCGTTGTATTTTCAGAACTTGACTTCTCAACCAATATGTATCGATGATAATATGACCAAGAATGAATATGTTTCCCCATAAACCGATAATCATTTATGACCAAATGATGTGGCAAGGAATTTCTACGCGCGGAGGTGGGTGAAATTTCATTTCCCTAAAACCCTGGTAATATCCAGGTTTAAAATTGAATTGACATAATCTCTTTCGCGATTGGAATAAATATAGATCTGAAGCAGCCCCTTATGGAGAATATTCAAACAAGGAGAATTTGTTTCCTAAGATCAGGCAATGCAGAGTGAGTTTCAGTCTGCGTTGGAACAAATTCCCATCGCTCTTTTAATTACCTTTGGAGAAGCTTGAATTTATCTTGGTACTTTTCCTCATATAGGTAATATGCGTTGATGAAATGAAACCTGAGAGACTAGCCATGTTAAGTGGAGTGTGATGGGAATTCTGAGGGTATGATTTTTATGGCTAACCAAAAAAAAAAAAAATTTCAACCAAGGTCATTGGGATTTCTAATTCTCAACCTTCTGTGGTGAAGCGGGTTAAACTTAGGTATGGAATTGTTATTATTTGAATATGAGTGGAGACAATTATATGGGGTTTATAAGGCAACCTACAGTAGAACCCTTAATATTGAACATGATGCATTCAAAACATCCGGTTGTTCATTTCCAGCACAGGATTTCGAAGCGGTTGATTGTTTTGGTAGCACTAAGGATCTTCGTGGGAAATTGGATCGTCGATACAAAACAACCATGTTTCTGCAAATCAAATTTCAGAGTCCGTCTGGACTCTGCACTACTGATCATTACTGTGGTTCCTCTTTTGAGGATGGCGATGGAAGCAGTACTCTTGGTTATTATGTATATAGGTATAATCAATACGTAAATCAGTATATGACACAATTCTTCAAGGCAAGGGTTCATACTTTTCATGTTATAGACAAATCACACCCAGAAATACAAGAAATATATGCAATATTAGATAAATTGTCTGGGAAGATGAAGGCTTCAGGTTATGTTCTATCTATGTCAAATGATTTGGAGGAGAAGCAAAAGGAAAACAATGTTTGTAACATGGCCTTTGGGGTTGTCAATACATGACAAGGGGTCTCATCATAGATCCTCAAGAATGCTCTAGTGTTGGAAGTGAAGTTTTTCCACCAATTTAATCTCCAAGATCATCACACAGTAAATTACTCTGTACAAAGCCACAGTTCCTATTCTTACAAAGATGGATGGTAATAGTGGGACTGTTCCCGATGATTGCTATATACCGCTTGGAGAATTTAACTTGTTAGGAGTGGGATTTTCATCCAAAAATATCATGAGTGTCAGAATAGCTCTCAATAGTTACCAATACCCACATAGTAAGCTCTGTTATAGGAAATGGAAATCCATGAAGAGATATATATATAGAAGTGGGCTGGGATCTACTGGAAGCGTTTTCATATTTATATGTATGCAAGAGTTAGGGATATAGAAATAGAATGTCATATTTTTGTCAAACGGCCTAAGAAAAACGTTTCTTCCAGGCAACCATGATTGGAGGCTGTAATGGACAAAGGGCCAGCAACACTTCATGATCATGGAGGCTTTAATGGAAAAAGGGCCAGCAACACTTCATCATCATGAGTAAATGCTATAACAACATAATTGTAAAAGAGCACAATGGGTGCATGGTTAATATTTGAGATTGTAGGCCTTCTAGGTGTGATGCAAGACTTTACTAGCAATTCCCAGAGAACCCAATCCTACGATGTAGAAACATTATAGTTGTTGCACCAGGGTATAAGTGATCAATCAAGTATTGTATCTAAGCGATAAATACTTGAAATTTTAGTCGATAGGGGTTGAATATCATCAGCTACATGTGTGCATTCATGGGTGTTGCAACCACCTTCATGTTAGCATTTCAGTGGAGAAGTTAAACCTTCAAAAAGCATGAGTGATCGGATTAGTGTTCCAAGCGCGCCACTTGATTGTATCTGATGTTCTAAGAAAACCTCAGAGTTGAGCTCTAATTTAGAATACATAAAACTATATTCTAACCAGTTATACCAGATGGTGATAGGCTCTGCAACAAGTGTTCAAATAGGTCTTGTATACAGGTTGTACCCAATGATCAAATTTGAAGGGCTAGTGTTATTTTCAATTAGAAGGGTATATATTCAGGCAACCCTTCTATACTGAAAAGCTTTAAAAAAAAATACAATTCAATTGACAATAATATATTATTTTTACATTTCATTTTCAATCAACTTTATTTTAATAGTTTCCTTAAATCATTTATGTTGAATCTATATTATGAATATGTATTAAGAACTTAAATGTCGACATAAGTGATGTTCTTCTTATCATAAGCACTTTGATTTCTACTTTTTGTTTTTCATATTTTTTTAAGACCTATTTGATTTATAGGACCTTTTCTAGTATAATCAGAATTGAACATCCAATTTAATCATAAATTTAGTAAATAAATGTTGATTTATATTTAAAGATATAGACCTTTTCTCTTCTAGTATAATCAACACTGAATATCTAATTTAATCAGAGATTTTGTTGAGAAATGTTGATTTAAGGAGCTAAGAAAATTATGTTAATATATTGGAAATTACAAGCGTTAGATCACCTCTTTTTATTAAATTTCATCACAAATATATTGACATATTTTTTTTAACTATAAAATAAAAATTTAAATTTAAAAACAAAATTTAGATTTTTCATTGATGTACCTGTGAAATCATCTAGTTGTTGAGATTGCATGTTTTCAGATGCCCTAGGAATTTTTGACGTCTCTGACTTGATATGTTCATTCACTACATACATTTAAACTGATTTTTTGCTGATTTGGGTTGGAATAGAGCAATGCCTGACTTGATTTGTGGTATCGACCACATACATTTAAACTGAATTTCTGGTGATTTGGTATAGATTTGGATTTTTCTTTTGGTGAATTGGTCAGGATTTGGCTCCTAGAATAAAGAAAGTCCCTGACTCGATCTATGGCATCGGCCACATACATTTAAACTAATTTTCTGGGAATTTGAACTAATTTGGGTCGTTGCTTTTTTGGTCATTTGGGCTGGATTTGGCTCGTTGAAATAGAGCAATGCCCCGTCCGAAAAAGAGACATTTTATTCTCTATTTATCAAGCATGTAAAGATTAAAAAAAAAACTTGCACTTAAGTTTTTGTAAACGATACAAAGATTCATAGTTCCTCCATCTGAAAAAATAGCAGATTAAAAAAATTGACATGGTTTGAGTGATTGAAGGACACACCTTGTTAATCATACCTCTGACCTCAGATGTGTTATTCTTGACCACAGTGCGATGCAACTCGCGAAGACCCAATGCCTGAAAAGTTCTTCTGTGGAGTTCCTTGGTTCCCGGGAGACCCCTCAGAAGAGTTATATATTAGAATGAACTCCATGTGATGGGAGTGGCCGCCTTGGTGCCTCCATACACAAACATTCCCATCCCTCTTCTGATCTTATTCTCTTGCCCTCAACAATGTCTTCTATTATTCTCAACAATGGTGGAAACGTTTTTGATTAAATTAATATTCCATCTCTTCCACAGATCCTCTTGCTTGTCTTATGGTCCACATATCCTCTTGCTGCATGATGGGAGTTCACTCCACAATTGCCTCATTAAATGCATGTTTTGTGAGATTACACGCTATTTTTAGCGAATTCAAAATCTCATAGTAAAACAGAGAGAAGCTAAGATAGCACTATCCTAATAGGTGCATTGGAGCCAGCTCTACCGCGTAGACTTGTAAGCAACCAAAGTGTTCTTGGTGGTCTCCTTCCTCTCCGTGCCTTTCCTAACCATGGTTCATCTTGAGATATAAGACCTTGACTCTGGGGCAGAGGAAGAAGGGATGAGATGGGAGTGGAGGAGGCGGAGAATGCCCTCAGAGATCTTGGGAAACTCCGCTTTCACTTTGGCCCTGTACCACTGTGAGCTCCTCCACTGTGACCCCATGCTCATCATTGCCCCTGCTCTCCTCCTTCTGCTCCTCCCGGAGGCCCTATAAACACCGATCACGTTCTTGTAGGAAATAAATAGCAGGTTGCACTCCTCCACTATGCGCTCCTCCCCCTCCACACCTTTGGTCACTTTGTCCACGAACTCTGCCTGCTCAACCAACTTTTCCATGTACAAATTCTCCTCCCACGATGAATAAACCATTGTCTCTCCTCCCACGATGAATAAACCATTGTCACTGTTGTGCACAGACCTTAAAAACCAAATTCACTTCTAGATCCTCAAGAAACGACCACAACAATGAAGAAACAAACTAAAATTGTAAAAACGACCACAGCAATGAAGAAACACACCAAAATGGTAGAACCAAGAACTGTGAATATATTTTTTTGTCAAAGCAGTAGCGCTAGAAAATGAAAAGATATATAGCTGAAGTCGTTGGATAGTCATATGAATTAATTAAAAGATCGTAAAAGATTGTATTACTTCGAAGTAATTACCCAAACTGACAGTTGAAACGATGGTTGAATGACTTTAAAGTAATTGCCAGAACCAACCGTTCAAACAATGGTTGTGTTACTGCATACGATATTAAAAATGAGAGAAATGAAAGTGCGACTAGGGGCCAACATGAGGACTCGGGACATATCTGGAAATTTTTCCCTCCGGCGATAGCCCTTCAGCTGACATTTCCTCATATATATATATATATTTTTCAAACCAGCCGAAATAAAAACCTACATTTCTTTTGACGTATAATTTTAACATCGCCCTTCTGAGACGTACTAGACCCCTCCGGATGGGTTGTGACGTGTTCAATTTTGAACACTGGTTGTACCATGTCTACAACCGATTTTGTAACTGGCATTACAACAGGTTATATAGGGTTGTGATAGGTGTTATCGCGAGATGGTAATGAATATGCCACCGGTTATGACAAACACTTGACAGTTCATGACAGGATTTGTATGCAGTTCATGACAGGCCTTCTAACAGGTTTTGACATGTCACGGGATGATGTATATGTATGACAATTAATGGCAAGTTGTGCCAGGGTTGTTCCACTGATCATAACAAGTTTTGGAATAGCTTTGACAACAATTTTTAATAATGTTTGATTGGAAGTTCAAGATCTGATTAATCACCACCATGAAGAAAATAGCCAGCTTAGTAGGGAGTTAGATCTAGGCAAATGCTTGAAATTGAACATAAACATCAAGAATTAGAGCAAATAGATTTTCAAAATGGTTTTAACATACTGCGAATGATTTGGAAATCAGGTGTGAGGAAAAGAAATACAACAATTATGCTGGTTGAGGAGGTTAACTGTTAATTGCATACAGGAATTGTATACAACAAAAGCATTAAGGAAGCCTGCAGGGTGATTATATGCAGGAGTACACACATGAATTGTATACAGTGATGGCATACAATGTTGGCATGTAGGAACAATGTTTCTTGGTTGACGCACAACAATGCCACCATGGCATGAATTGTTATCATGACCACATTACAGAAAATTGCAAATTATGTTGCATATTTAGTTGAATGTTTGCATGCATGTGATGCTTTTATTTTTGAAATTAAGAACATGTGTATATATCAAGGTTAATTACTGCTAATATTGATGTTGTTTGATCGTTATATTTTAATTATAATGTTGGTGGTGTTGGAAGTGCACGCTTGTCAACATGGTGCATGGACCACCAGAGCTTATTATTGTGTGTTTGGCACCAAATGTGTGAAGGATACTCGAGGATGAAAAGTAAGTATGAGGACATGGATTGCAGCTACGAAGTGGGAACTCAAGTCATTTTGCATCAACAATGTTGGGTCAGAATTGTGAATTACAGATAAAACACGCTTCCCTAGACAGATAAAAATCTAGAACAAAAGATTAAAGACTATACGAATATCTTTCCTAACTCAGAACAGATACACAGAAAGGATTAGAGGCTTAATTGTAATCCAAGCGCTTCTAAATGACTCCTTCTGTCGCTTCCGTTGTAGCTTCAAATTCAAGCGGTTTGTGTGAAATGCTTCCTGCAAGAAAGAACACTAAAACAACAGAAGATAGAAATACTACAGATGTCTATTCAAGTTAGTTAGCTAAATCAGTAAAGCATAAACAATATACATCAACTAAGGTCTTGCAATATGGAAAATCAAAGCCAATACAGATGCATATAGGGAAAAGTAAGATGTATCCTTTATTGATGATATAAGGAGAGGCTACAACCAAATGACTGATTTGAAGTGATCCTTCCAGCAACGATCCTCAGCCCCATCATAGTATAAATCTCTCCAGCAGTTGTTACACAAATCTATCTCTCAATTGAGAATCCTCCAGCATTTCTCTACTCAGATTCTTCCTTCTCAAACACTCAGATTTGTGTTCAATTTATAGATGAACTGAAGGTAGTTTTGCAATGAATGACTTTCCAATAATAGGCAAGACATTTTATCAGTCATGTAGATGTCAAATGGACACTTGGATTCGAAGCTTGACACATGTGAACTCTTCTAGAAGGCACTGGCCAAGTGGAGATTCCAGAACAATGAGAATTTCGCTCCCAATGTGACCAACGCACCCATAGATGTCGGGAATTGCTTTGTAGAGAAACCTTGCATGGGGCTACCTACATATGCAACGCACTTAGTCCCCTTAGAGGCAGTGTTGGTGAGCTCCCATAGGCTATATAATAAAATTCAAACCTTGGAAACATTTGCTTAATGAAAGTCATGCTTGATTTGTCTTGTTCTTGCTTTAAGGCATGTAGCAACTTGAAATGATAGGGAATGATAAACCCTTAGTCATTGGTCCTGGAGATGATGCCCAGTTAACCAGGTCATTGGGAATGATGCCCAAATTGACCTATAACAATCGCCCCCTAAAGCATGAGGTCAAAATAATAAAAGCATTTGATTGAGATGCTTTACACTTGTGATGGGATGGAGATGAAGTGGAGTGGTCACCTGCATCAATATTACAATACATTACATCATGATATATCCTATTTGATCATAATTTCTGAGGGTAGACATTCCTGTGTTCAACACATAAACAATCTAATAACATGTACATATTCAGAAAGTCGTCGACATTGGAATGTTGCCCAATGCAAACATGCCTACAAATATAGGCCCATGTTCGGATGACGATCTTTATGTAAGGTCACCATACAGATGATGTGTACAACAATCCTGAAATCGCAACCCGGATGGCTGAAACTAGATCCGAGGTCTTCTTATCTCATTCACTCTATCATTCGGGTACAATTCTAGCCATGCGAATATATGATTTGTCGTCGAACATGGAAAGACATCGTTTGATTACCAAACAATGATGTGAGTTGTTAACAAACGCGAGAGAACCACCATTAATGAAAATGGCCCTCAAGGTACTGAAGTACATTTCGTAAGGCTTGAATAGATGATTTGATGTCAACAGCCAAACAAAATCTTTTGGTCTAAGGTCCAGAAGCGAGGATTTTGTCAATGTTGTAACAAGCTTCATGGTACTGGAATATGATGTTTCTAAGTGAACTTCCTAGATATTGATTTGTTGTCGACAGGAAGTCACCTTATTTCAAAACAGAAGTTACTGATTTCAGAGACAAGGGTATGACTTGATATAGCAATTTTTCAGGGATGACGATCATAAGAACAAAGGTTTACGAGTATTGCAGAAGGATGAGTGTATTCACTGGATGACTTCTCTTGAACATATTGGTGACACTGTGATGAGTTGGCAGCATTGACCCAAAACTGAAGTGAAGGTATGATAAACCATAGGTGTGAATGAACCGTCAAGATGATTACCCAACCCAAATAGTCATGGACATGGAGTGAAAGAAGTGTCATGCTCAAGAGCGACTTGCTATCATAAAGAAATTTTGCTCACTTTTCCCAAATTTTCCCCGGTCATTTTTCGACCAGTACCTCTTTATTTTTTAATAAGCTTGAGGAGGATAACATTTGCTTGATCTATAATTCAACCCTTCAGGTGAATAAAATATCTCTATTTAATAATTTAGTGAGTCTAGCGATGAATGAAACTCGATTCTTGCCATGATCAACAAGCCCGTCACTATTTTATGTTTTAACGAGCTTAACGACAGTGATAGCCCGATCCTTTTTCATATTTAGAGAGTTTGAAAAAGTGGATGAAAGAAAACCCCATAAGTACTTTTTCGTAAATTTGTCACTCAGATCTGAAAAAGTGTAAAATAATATCTGAGAGAACCTCTTTGGTCATGTTTAACCAAGATATTCCTTTTTCGTAAATAATCTATCTCAGTCTTGAAAAGGGTTGAACTTGTACTGAGTAGATATCAATTCATTTACTTTTACGAGCTCAAAAAGACAAGTGCTCGGCAATCTTTTCATATTATCGGAGTCTGAAAAGAGCTGAAAGAAGACTCCAGGGGTTCTTTTTTCGCTGTTATAGAAGCTCGAAAAAGAGATAAAAGTTCGCTTCAAATCTTTTTTCGTTTTTAACAAAGCTCGAAAAATAAGGAGAAAAAGTATGCTTTGTGGTCAAGTCATTCTTTGAAATAAATATGCACGACTAATTTGTTCATCACTTGTATTTCTTGTTCAGAACAACATCAAATGGATTAAAAATACTTGTTTCATGATAAAAACATAATAAAACAATAGTCATAGCAATAAATTTAATTTGAAAATAATTAAATGACTATTTAAAAGTAGTTTCACTATTCATTTTTACCATTCCATAGGTACCATTTGTATTTTGGAGCTCTGAACCTGATTTTTCCCCCAAACTTCAGTTGTTGATTGCAATCATTTATGTGGATGGATTTCATTGTCATTCGATCCAGGCTAGTGCCATGAACCTCCTCTTGCCTTTGGTATTCATTTCATTTCCAATTTCTGCAAATTTTTAGGGTTCTAAGGCCCCTAGGGTAAATTCTGCCAAAAATGAGGGTAACTCACCCCTGAATGTCAAAGCCTGCGTTTCATAGTAGGTACAGTGAAGTGTACTTGCATGTGCAATGCATTGTCTCTTGTTAGGGAGTGTGTTTGGCGTAGTTTAAGTTTTTTATTTTCTTACTATACCCAAAATTGACCTAGTTTTTTGCAATAAATGGAATCTAATGGATCTTATGGTTGTGTTTCAGGTTTCCATCAGATTATAATGACGATTACATGGAGGGAAAGAGAAAATGAAGAACAAGATATGATTTCCTTGAACGATCCAGGTACTGTAAGAGCCCTAAGATATTGTGGATTGTTTAAGTACTTCAAATTGTCCGGGATGAGGAAACAAGTATAACTCTTGGAGTTCTTAGTTCGAGCATGGGATCCGGCGATAGAGGCATTTCATATTAAGAACCAAGTGGTTCCTATAATAGTTGAGGATGTGTATTTTCTCACAGGTTTTTTGAGGAGAGGTTTGCCCATTTCACTCTCAGGGTCTACCGTTGGAGGAGAGACGGTAAGGGATTATATTCTGCAGTATTGTTATCCAGGGGAAAAACCTAGAAAAGACAGAAAAATAAACATCCAGGATGTCAGAAATTTTCCTTTGAGAACTATGCTTTTCACAATTGCTAAACTTGTCAGCACCGTTACACTACATGTAGCGAACATATCATATATGCAGTATGCACTAGAGTGTATGGAGCCAACAGTCTTCAACTGCTATGAAGTTATTCTATCTTAGATAAAGGAACAACTGAACAAAGCAAAGGGAGGAGGGAAGAAAAATTTCAGTTATGGTTCTATCCTTATTTCCTTCGCCTTGGAACGGATTCCACTGATGCAACCACAGCGTGTGACACTGGATATAGCTAGTCCTAGAGATCCTCAGATGCAGAGATGGGTAGAACTCATGGGTCGGCATGCTGGCCAATCGACTATTGTGTTCTCTAATGCATTCTTTGCCTGGTTCCAATGATATATTGTCGCCATCAATGAGTATGCATACGCAGGCATCGATTTTCGAGGAGATTCAGATCTAGCACTACCAGAAGGCACTCAGTGGAGTGCAATAGGTAAGAATGTTTTGACCATGGTTTTTGATTTTCCTAAGGTTTATACAATGTTTTTGTGTTTTGATTTCTTTCCAAGACTAAACTAAATGTTTGATGTAATGCAGATGTTGGTCGCGTTCAACCAGTAGTGGAACCAGAGCGCGAAGCAGATGTGCCAGCAGAGAGGGCTGTCGGGAGAGCAGTCCTTCAGGATCTTGATATGGATAAGACTCTAACTGAGCTTCAGCAGCACATAGAAGGCTTGACCTTCAGGATTCCGAATTGCCGGATCGAAGAGCTTCCTATGCGACTGCAACGACACACTATTGGGGTTCCTAACCATTGGATTCAGTTACTTCATAGGATAGCTAGATCTATAGCATGTTACCACGAGCACCACTAGTTTACTTATGACATTTTGCATACATTTTAAGGTCAGATGACCAATGTTTCTTGGGCACAAATTTTGTAAAAACCTATAACTATCTATCTATATGATTTCAGAGTTTTTCCTATGTTTAATGTGCAATCATATTCAATGATGTGAATGTTTTCTTTACATATGTTGCAAATGTCTATCTAAAACTTGATTAGCTAATGAATCAGTCAATACGTTCAAATTTCTAGAAATGTGTTGATATTTAATAAAATCAAAATGTCTTTCCAAAAGTCGAACTCTTAGGAACAATCTAAGAAGTGTTGGATTTCTAACAATATAAACACTAGTAAGTTGTAATACCACAAATTGTGAGTCTAACCTTATGATTATGCAGTTAATACCAAATGAAATGGCATCAGAGAGAAGTTCGATCAACGTGCTATACTCAACGATATTGTTCGTCAATCTACCAATAAAAATCCCTTGAAAACTCACTAACTCGTCGTTCGGAGTGAAAATGGCCCACACTGCAGAGGATAGATTCTGCATACTATGACTAGCACCATCAACATATCCAACAAATGGTTCTGAAGATTAAGACATCTGCGATGAAATGTAAAGCGGATTACTAACGTCAAGAAAACTATAAAACCAAATTAAGATAGTGAATGCAAATCGACAACATATATACAATATAATACAAAAAATTACCATGCTCATGATTAAGCATAGTAACTTTTCAAATACAACCCATTTCTAGGCTGCGCCAATGGAATTGCATCGTAATCAACTAACTTATAGGCACCCTTAGCAAGAACTCTTTTGACAATATAGGGGCCATGCCATAACGGCTTAAATTTCCCTGTACCTATTACATCAGCTTCTTGATCGTAAAGGACCAAGTCGCCCTTTGAGAAAATGCGAGGCTGGACATTTTTGTCGTATTGCGCCTTTATACGTCTCTTATGCGCTTCGTTGGCCAATTGGGCTTCACGACGCATTTCATCGAGATGGATGAGGTTAAGGAGACACACTTCTTCTTCTGAGGTGTCAAGTAACAAGTCTATTGCGAGTTTTAACGATGATATTTCGCATTGGATTGGTAAGATAGCTTCTAGACCATACACCAATTGAAAAGGAGTAATTCCATTTGCGTTTCTCACCGAGGTTCGATACGCCCACAAGGCGGAGTACAGGATCAAATGCCATTTTCTTTTACGAACTCCTATCATTCGTTGAAGCATTCGTTTAAGAATTTTGTTAATAGCCTCAACTTGTCCATTTGATTGTGGATAATAAGGAGTAGAATTATCATGTGACAATCCTAATTTGGCAGTCAATTCAGACATCATGTGATTGCGAAAATGCTTCCCATGATCTGTAACTATAACCTATGGGACTCCAAAACGTGCAATAACGTGGTTAAAGAAAAACAATGCAGTTGTTTGTCCTATGTTATTGAATGTAGGCATCGCTTCGGCCCATTTGGTAAAATAGTCAACTGCAACAATAATATAACCATGCCCCCCAGACAAAGGAGGTTACAGGTTATGAAGTCAATACCCCATTTCGTAAATGGTCCAACAGAGATAACAGGATGCAATGGCACTGGCGGTTTGTAGATTTTACGGTCAAAAATCTGGCATGCATGACAACTTCTGACCTTGAGGATGCAATCTCGAAAAATAGTAGGCCAAAAGTAACCGTTTGCGGAGTATCTTTTGTGCGGTATCATATCCAGATAAGTGTCCACCACAAGCCCCAACATGACAATCATTTAACACTTTTTCGGCCTCCTCATGAGTGAGGCACCTCCTTAAAATGGTATCGACACCGTGACGATAAAGTGTATCACTAATGATTAGATAATCTTTGGCTTGGTATCGAATACGTCGTTGTTCAGAGCGAGAGGTATTAGGTCGAAAAGTTTGGGTTTGGAGATAAATGATGAAATACCCATACCAAGGATCATATGATCCGATTAGAAATAGAGACTCGTCCAGAATTGATGGTTCTGACATAGTTTCAGTACTATTAGAGGGAAGGTCACAGAGAAGCTCAGCCAAAACTAAATACTTCTTTGACTTGGATTTGATAAATTCCAAATCAAATTCCTGCAAAATGACAATCTATTTTGAATATTTCCCCCCCAGAAATTGACATGATAAGATGTAAGTCATGGGGTTGCAATCCGAAACTATTGTTGTTTTTCGGAGCAGGATATAATGGCAAAATATTTGGACAGCTTGAACAGCTGCCAAGGCAAGATTTTCTAAGTATGAGTACTTAACTTCCATATCATTGAGATTACGACTCAAATAATAGATTGGATATTCAATTCCGTTTTCTACTTGGACCAATACCATAGCAATGGTCGTTTCGGCTGCGGCGATATATAGGAAATAATCGTTTTGATAATTAGGAGGATACATTAATGACGCTCAAACAAGAGTGTCCTTGACAGTATCAAAAGAAGCTTGCGCAACTTTGTCCCAATGGAAGGGAACTCCCTTTTTCAATAGTCGAGAAAATCCTTTAGCAATTTCGGCGTAATTTGGAATGAACCTCCTTAGGAAGTTTGCCTTTCCTTGAAGTTTATGTATCTGAAGTAAGTTTGACGGCACGGGAAAATTAAGAATGGCCTGAACCTTCAAAGGGTCGATTCGAATCCCTTCTTCTGAGACTACGAATCTAAGAAAACGACCAGAACCATCACAAAACACACATTTAAGTGGATTGAGGCGTATTTTGTAGTGTCGACAGCGTAAGAAAATGGCTCTCAAATGCATCGGGTGATTAGTTTGATTTCCTGAATTTGATGGTAATTCATCTAGATATGGTTGAACAATGTGCTTGATGTCATTGAAAGCATAATACATTGCTCTTTGAAAATTTGCCCCAACATTCTTTAGACCAAATGGAAGTTTTTTGTAAGCGAATGTGCCCTAGGGAAAGATGAATTTTGTCTTATGTTGATCATCTGGGCGGATATTGATTTGATTGTAGCCGGAAAATCCATCCACGAACGAAAATATTTCACATCCAGCACAATTGTCAATAATCTGATCGATAAAGGGAGTAGGATAGTTGTCTTTTGGACAAGGCACATGATTAATATCCCGATAATTGACGCAAATTCTAATGGTCCCTTGTTTTTTCATGATAGGAACGATATTGGAAACCCACTCAGTTAGCAGAACAGAGTAAATGAAACCAGCACGCAAAAATTTTTCAACTTCTGCTTTGATGGCAGCGACTTTCTTCGGATGAACAAGACGAAGCCATTGACGCTTTGGTTTGACATTAAGATACATATTAATAGTGTGTTCAACTATACTAGTATCTATGCCTGGAATTTCCTCATAAGACCAAGAAAATACGTCATGAAATTCACGAAAAATAGAGCGATATGATTCGAGTTCTGATGGAGAACAAGATACACCAACATGAATATTCCCTACAATGCCAGGTTTGGTCGAAATATCGATAGAAATCATTTCCTCGATATTTGAAATATTTCGCTCGGAATCGATTGCATTAATGGGAAAAGAATTCGAAAAGAAATTTTTGATGGATGGGTGATATAGTTCACTAAGATAATTTTCTTCATAATTAGGAAGATGGGAATGATGATGATAATCTTCCCATGGTTCTCCTTCTGACATCATAGCTTCCAAAATATTCTCATCTGTCAAGAACGTTGAGAAAAATGGATCAGATGGGGTACCAAAATCTAATGAACGATCAACCCAAACACTCAGTGACGCTAATTTCGAATTTGTCACCCAGGCTAGATAGATTGATTGCTATGCCAGCTCAATAGGGCAGGCATTAGGGGAATTTTGAGGTCTAAAATGGGCCTCCTAAGGAAAATGTACAATCATAATTCACTTTATGAGAACCAATCACATTTCAGGGGATGACATCATCCCTAATGGTTGAAGTGGCATTGCTTGAGTTAAAAGTACTTACTTGTCACATTCTCAATGATGGATAAAATCTCATCGTTAACCATGGTAGTGCTCTAAGTACTTTTAAAGTCAACGTAAAGTATTCATAATAAATGTCATTTCACACTTTTTGAATAAAAATATATTATTGTCATTTCATATTTATTGAAAGAAACAATGCATATCCCTATACATTTATTATATTATATTATATTATTTTTATATAGTATATTAATTACATGTTATTATACAATTTAAATAATATAAATTTTAATTAATAGCATATAATATAATTAATAATTAATAAATTTATATTTATATTTTATTTTAAGCTATTTAAGTACAAAGGACAAATGCATTAGTTGTTCAATGATAATGATTTTTTCTTGAAAAGCTCATTCTTATTTATAGTCACATTAATACAATTTTTTATTAATTCTATTTTGGTATGACTTTTGAATTGAATTTAACTATGGTTACATGGATTGTGGTGCAAAAAATGAATTGGAAATTCATAAATATTATTTTATTGGTTTAGCTATTATTTTATTATTTTCTGAGGAGGCCCATTTTAGACCTCAAAATTCCCCTAATGGCGGCAAAAACTCATCCAACGTAGAAATATCAGAATCACTCGTACTCTTCCTTAAGCTAGATAGAGTGGAAGAGATCATGTAGCAGGTCTCTATGCTTGCAATTTCTGCCGACGTCGCTGGCGGTGGTAATGCAAAGGTTCCCATTAAAGTGGAATCCTTTAAGATTCCTGCACTAATGTTCAGAAGTTCTAGTTGGGGTATGTGATTGAATGGAACACTTCCAGTTACCTGCGAAGCAGAGGCAAAGAAGGATAGTTGATTAATCACTCTAATTGTACCTTTATGTGGAAAGGCAATCATTCCAAAATATGTAGAAACAATAGCAGTCATCGCATATACCCATGGCCTTCCAAGTAAAATATTATAGTCAAGGGGTTCGTCAACAACCTCAACATCTATATTCACTGTTTTTCCCCCTAGTTCAACATGCAAGTTATTAATAATACCACAAGGTTTATATGTACGTCCATCAAATCCCTTCAATGTCATTGATGACTGTGATAAGCGCGGCGAGCCAAGTGACTTCCAACAGTTTAGAGACATAATGCATGTAGATGCTCCCTCATCAATAATAGTGCGATGAACAAGATGATTGAGAACATTTCTCTATATGGAGAATGCCAATTCTGCTGGTAGTTGCGGCACATAGCCCGTATGATTAAAGATGACAAGATTAGAATTAGTCGGATCAATTCCACCAATAGCTGACAATAAAGCCTGTTTTTGGGAGGGACAATTTTGTAATACCTCAAGAGCAAACATAGTTGAAGGGGATTGAGCCAAATCTTCAACTATATTATAGTTTGGTGCAACTCTTTCTCGAGGATTATATGTCGATTTATGAATTGCTCCCTTTGGTGGCTTGATTGTCAATTCAAGAATAGCAGTAGGCGGTACTGATTCTGTAGATGGATTCATTGTCGAGGTAGTAGGTTGATCAGTGGCCAGACCACCATAATCTTTATGTCGCATCGACACCAAAATATCTATTGAAGTTTTTATGACAGATAAAATTAACACTTGGGAACTAGGAGCTGGATCCGTAGAAACCATATTTGTGTCTGGATTTGGAAATGGGTCTATCAACAAAACTGATGCATTAGAAGTCTTAATGATTTCTGAGACTTCAGCGCGATGAGGACAATCCCTAACAGATTGTTCCTCATTACAGATTATGCATGGATAACGAGGTTTACGAGGTCCAGACGGTTGATTAGATGATCTTTCCTATGGGTTAGAAGTTTTCTTTTTCTTTGATTTCCCCTTTTTCTTACTTCCTGGTTACTTGTCACCTTTTCCTTTGTAAAATGACACGACATTAATTTCGGAAGTAGGAGCAGGATGAGATGCAATAGTGTGGTGTATTTTTTCAGTTCCTATCAAGCCGTCTCTGTCATGAGAGTCCTTTAATTGAGGAGGAACATTGAAATTAGATCTTGGTGCATTAGGGATTTTTTCATAGAGTGTGCCAGACTGAGTGTAAATCAAGTCTAAATATTGTGCATGAGCAATAACTTGCTCTTCTGTGACGACGCCACCCTTAGCCACATCCTCAGTTATATATGGTAATAGGGACTTAATGAACCATTCAACAAGTAGCTGATCTAGAACAAATGTCTTAACCATTCATCGACGACGATGCCACTCATGAATATGATCAGAAATGTGAGTAGCATTAGTCTATTTGAAATTAGTCAATAGTTCCGTTCCAATTTCATATCTGATGGGTAACTGGAAATGGGTCAAAAAGACAGTAGTTAGGGTAGTGAAATTGTCAAAAGAAGCCATAGTTAATTCAATGTACCATTTTGCAGCCGAACCTGTGAGCGTACGCTGGAAAAGACGTAGTCGAATAGAATCATCACTCATGGAATTTGATGAACACCATAAATGATAAGTCATAACATGAGTCAACAGATATTCTCTAGGGTTTCCATTGAACTTAGGAATATCCGAGGGTAATTTGTGAGGTATCACCAACCACTAAGGAGCATAATTAATTGGATCATTAGTTAGCCGATTTAAATCTAGTAACTCTAAAGTTGCAACAAAGGGCAACTGTCTATTAAGGTCAGGTTGAGCATAGCCAGGGTAAGATGGAATTGCTTGAGAAACAGGCCTTTAAGCACCAGCATAAGGAATATATTGCTGGTAACCCAGATAGGGGTTGTTTTGCATAGCAAACACTTGAGGATTCTGTTGACCAAAACTTGGATATGATACTTGTTGAAATGAAGTTTGAGGCATTTGTGCCTGTGGCTGCCAAGGGGTTTGTCCACCAATGTTATAACCCAAATTATGATAACTTGGATTCGGTTGATATGTATAACTCGGTTGCGGTTGTGACATCCCATAAAATGGTAAACTAGCTTGTGAATAAATAATTCCTGATACAGGTTGTTGTAAAGTAATCAAAGGATTTGGAGTTTGTGGACCCAACATTTGATGATATTGAGTTGAAGGACCCACTTGATAAGGTTGATGATGTATAAAATTTTGGTTCTGTAACAAGGGTATAGATGTATTAACAAGTGGTAATGAAGTGGGTGTAACAGGTTGAATCGGTTGATATGAGTGTACAACCGTTTGTAGTTGGATAAGCAGAGTGGGCTGCCATTGACAAACATTTGTTTCAACATTAGATCGACCAAAAAGTGACGGAGTACTGTCATATTGGGTGACCAAAGGTTGCCCCCCAGCACGAGGAGGATAATGAGACGAAAAATATTGCTCTCCAAATGCTGGGAGTCCAGTTGATATGGTACTTGAAGGAATAGACCCAGAAGCACCGACTTGATATTGCCCTGATGATGTGTATAATGAATCAATTCATTTAGTACTTACGATAAGATTTCCATTTAAAATACCAGATGATGACATTGGTAAAGTCCATGGATTGGAAGATGCACCAGAGAAAATTCCAAATAATGATTTGTAACTTGATGGGACCATAGGGCCACAATGAAAATATGACTCTCGTGAAGTGGTAAAAATCGATGGAGTAGCGAGGGTAGGAGCTGGCGTAATTGGAATAGCAGTCCCAACCGAAGATGTTGGTTCAGACATGGTTGTTTGACCAAATGTATACTGTTTTGAATCGACGGGAATTTTAAAAGGAGGAAGATCAACAAAATCAGAGGGTATCAATTGAGAGAAAGACTCATACAGGTAAAGGTCCTCCCCAAAATGGGTTGGAGTTAAAGGTGTAGTGTCTTGTGGGATTTCTTCAAACGCAATTAAACCAAGTGGAAGAATTTCACCGTCAGACCCAAAGTATATTTCAGGTGGTTGACTGTGTGATATAGGAGATTCAATAGCTACAGAAATTTGTGGGATGACCAAGGTAGGAACAACTTCCGATTTTTCGACTTCAGGATTCATATGTTCTGGCAAAGAAGAGGCAGGATCTGGATCAATTTATGGTTGAACAACATCGGGTCCAAGAGGTATGGTCTCACTGATTGGATGGATCGTGACCACGGGTAATTGTGAAGACTTTGTTTCGACAACAGTAGATGAATCGGGATGTGTAGAAACAACTCGAGCTAACTCTAGTTTATGGGAAAATGGTGTTTCACCAGAGGTATGAATTATACTTGATTCAACAGATCATGATTGCCTTCGCCTACCAGAAGTAACTTCTGGTGGTAAAGGTGGTTTTAAAGCTAATCTACGCGAACAACGGGGAAAAGGATTTTGTTCTTCCACGATTACTGATTAATTTTAACCCAAAAAAAATAAAAAAATAAAAGCGTAATGCTAGGAAAAAGGGTTTACCAAGAAACTATGAAATTTAGAATACCTCCTGGCGAACCAAGAAGTACGGGCAGGCAATCTCCCCGAATGTTGTGTTCGGTGTATCACAATTTACAAGGCGGCTGACTCGGTTCACTATGGATGGATACAACCTAAACGTTGTCCTCCCAAATATACTTGAAGGTACGTGGAGGCCCAAGTCCGTATTATCGCTATCTGATGCGAAACAGCACAATGAGAGCACCCGTTTATACGTATCTTACTGTAACACCACCGGATATACCCAAAAGTACGTGGACGAGATACGATATACTTACGTACATGGAGTGAGGTATCACATGCGAAATGTATCACAGACAAGTTAACGATGGCTGCTATGTTTTACGACGCCGGAACACGTCTCTAGCCTATACGTTTTAAATTTTATCATTATGGTTCCAATGCTTTGTTAGGTAAATTGAGATTAATTCTATGTTGATCTTGCTTAAAATTTGCCTTTCAAAGGTTCACTGCGATGATGTGTTGGAAAATTCCTAAAATGCAACTAAAAATGATAAGAAATCTTTCACTTTCAATTTCTTCAATGCAAAACCTAGCTACTAAGGGAAGAGAGCAAATAATTTGTGAGCAAAGAAATCAAAGAGAAAAACGAATCAATGATCACAAACTAAATGCAGATTTCCTAATGTTCCTTTTTGTAAAACACACAAAATCCTACATGTAAATGCAAGTTTTTCTTTTCAGTTTCCTTAATGTTATGAATGCAGAAAAGAAACTAGGTGCACTAAATCAATAATTCAATTGCCTTTTACTTTCGAGAAGTGAAGAATACAAACAACAATTTCTCTTTTGAAGGAAAGATGAGGATTTCAACAACAATTTCTCCTATCGAGGAAATGAAGATTTTACGACAATTTCCTATTTCGAAAGCAAATGATTCTTAATACGACCATAAAAAATACTTTGAAATCAACTTGTCAATGATAAAGAAAATCTTTTTTTAGACAAACATTGAACAATTTTTCAGTCAAAGGAGGAAGAAGTATATAGATTTACTGGTCAATATGAGGATCAAACTTTTCAAAACACAACAGAAAACAAACTGAAGCAAATTGCAAAGGCAAATTCAAAGGAACCTGGGTGGTCTTAGGAGTCAACGCAGTCTCCAAGGGGAGATAGTGCTTTGCAACGCAGGCCTGAAAGGGAGACAGTGCTATGCAAAGAACTGTGTCCTGTTTAAGGGTGTGTTGGGCACAGTGTATAAGGAAAAACACTACTGTTTAACTCACTATCTTTGCAAATTTGGCTTTGAAAAATTTTAATCTTTGTGTGTAACAACTACTGGGTGGATAAACAAAGAAAATCAGAGGCCAAGTCACCTAGATCTAAGAGAAATTCTCCCCAGAGGAGTCACCAATTTGTTGGGCCATAATTGTGAATTACAATTAAAACACGCTTCCCTAGAGAGATGCCAATCTATAACAACATATTAAAGACTATACGACTACCTTTCCTAACTCAAAACAGATAGACATAAAGGATTAGAGGCTTACTTGTAATCCAAGTGCTTCCAAATGGCTCCTTCTGTCGCTTCTGTTGTAGCTTCAAATTCAAGTGGTTAGTGCGAAATGCTTCCTACAAGAAAGAACACTAAAACAACAGAATATAGCAATAATACATATGTCTATTCAAGTTAGTTAGCTAAATTAGTAAAGCATAAACAATATACATCAACTAAGATCTTGCAATATGGAAAATCAAAGCCAATACAAATGCATATAGGGAAAAGTAAGTTGTATTCTTTATTGATGATAGAAGGAGAGGTTACAACCAAATGACTGATTTGAAGTGACCCTTCCAGCAATGATCCTCAGCCCCATCACAATATAAATCTCTCTAGTAGCTGTTACACAAATCTAACTCTCAATTGAAAATCCTCCAGTGTTTCTCTACTCAAATTCTTCCTTCTCAAACACTCAGATCTGTGTTCAATTTATAGATGAACTGAAGGTATTTTTGCAATGAATGACTTTCCAATAATAGGCAAGACATGTTCCCTGTCATGTAGATGTCAAATGGACACTTGGATTCGAAGCTTGAGACATGTGAACTCTTCTAGAAGGCACTAACCAAGTGGAGATTCCGAAACAATGAGAATTTCGCTCTCAATGTGACCAACACACCCATAGATGTCGGGAAGTGCTTTGTAGAGCAGCCTTGCATGGGGCTACCTGCATATGCAACGCACTTAGTCCCCTTAGAGGTAGTGTTGGTGAGCTCCAATATGCTATATAATAAACTTCAAACCTTGGAAACCTTTGCTTGATGAAAGTCATGCTTGATTTGTATTTTTCTTGCCTTAGGACATGTAGCAATTTGAAATGATAGGGAATGATAGACCCTTAGTCATTGGTCTTGGAGATGATGCCCAGTTAACCAGGTCATTAGGAATGATGCCCAGATTGACCTATAACAAACAAAATTAGATTGCGCATATATATCATGCACTGAGGACATTGATAAAATAAGGGGGAAGGAATGTAATATCCCCGACATTCATAATGTAATTAAATATTATTATTTAGGTTAGTGATCGAGGCTAATATTATGAGGTTGGAGGTTGGAGTGTCTATGAAGTTGGAGTGCCCATGTAACGAAATTAAATAAAATGGGTTTAGCATTTTTGGATATTTATAAGCCTATAGAGATTGTGAGGCCTTAGAACTTGAATTGTAATTAATGTAATAAAATATTATAATAATAAAATATGGTTGGTTTCCGAGCCCACTCCACATACAACGATTGTTTTCTTTTGGTGAAAAGTGCACCCTGAGGCCTACGTGGCTGCAGTGAATGCCACTTTGCTTGTTATTTCCATGCATTTATAAAAGGTTATGTTGGTCTACAATTCATTCATTCATTCAAGGATGGTTGGAGGAGATATTAATGAGTGAGTCTTGGGTGGACTCTGAGACTTTTTGATGGCTAGTGAGTCCTAAGGTTGGACTCTAGAATGGCTTAGGCTTGGTTATTAAGTTAACAATGTCGTATAGATGCATATTATTTTTTATACGACCCCCAATGATGGCTCTAGGAGCTCGGTGCTCTATGGGTTTGTTGACCCTTCTTATGGCTTGGTGGCCATGCAGTCTTCGTGGGAACTCAATGTTGGTTTATGGCCTTGACGGTGCCTAGAGCCCTGGAGTAGCCTGATCATTGGTTTGGTATCTTGGCCATGGATGTGTGGATATTTTCGATTACCATTTCCTATGGAGTTTTTCTCTCAACTTGGGGGTGGCCCAATAATTGATCTTATGAACCACTAGGTCTAGGGTTGGGTGGAACATGGAAAGCCCATGGCTAGTCGAATTTCCATTACATATAAGTGTTCATCTTCCTATATATCACTCTTCTATTTATGTGTTATGATATATGAATACCAAGTTCAATGGTTAAAACCCTAGTTTGAGGGATTATATGTTAGATGTTATTAATTAAATATGAATTTCATTGTGCAATGTGTATGTGTATTGTCTTTTACAAATGATTTTTTCATGCATGTAAAACCTAGTCATTGTGAGTGAATTGGTATTGTCTTTATGGGTTATTGCTAATCATAAAGAAATTATGGTTATAAACCCTAGACGTGTCATAGCCATGATCATTCTGTTGTGTATGTGAATTTTATGTATCTATTTACATGTGTTTTCATTAAACCCTAAAATGGGTATCTATTGTATTATATATTGTGTACTTGTGTTACTCCCTATAATTTGTGTATTATTGGACTATTAATCCCAGTTGGGGGTTTGCATATTAATTTATCTATTATTGCACAATATTGTTGAGTAGTGTTACCCGACCTGGGACCAGGGTCATTACAATATTTTTTGTGGTTGGATATGGAAATCTCAAATGTGTGGTTACCAAAGCTATGATGCTTTCGATATGTTCACCTTTGAATCTAAACACAACAAGTTTTGTTGTTTTTAGTTGTTAGCATGCCTGTAGAAAAGCTCTATTCTTCTTCCTTGTAAAAAGATTATGAATTTCTTCAAAATCCATGCATTTATATAATTATTGCTTGAAATGTTAGAATCCTCTCAAATTCTTATTTAAAAGTGGCTCCAAAATTTTTATTATTATTTATAAGGTCCTTTTTAATTTCAACTCATCAAATTGAAAGCTAAGATTGATTGTTCTTCTTCAAAATGAATTATAGTTAATGGGGTTGACCAAACTGATGGAAAATTTTTCAAGAATAATTTAGCATAATTTGTAAAATATTTAAAATTAAGTAAATAGTGACTATACATAATTGCACCAAATAATGGGCTAGTTTGACATTAAGGATGAACATGGGTGAATATGTTTGATCTTTTAATTATGCATTATGATATATGAATAGTGATTCCAATGATATGTGGATATTTTTGTTACCATTTCCTATGGAGTTGTTGTCTCAACTCCAGGGTGACCCGATAGTGAGCTTATAAAAAAACGTCTATGCCTAGGTGGAACGTGGAGATCCCACAACGAGTCGAATTTCTATTACATATAAGTGTTCATCTTCTTAAATATTGTTCTTCTAATTATGTGTTATGATATATGAATACTGAGTTCAATGGTTAAAACTCTAGTTTTAGGGATTATATGTTATATGTTGTTAATTAAATAGAAATGTCATTGTGTAATGTGTATGTGTATCGTCTTTTACACATTATCGTTGTTATGCATGTAAAGCTGGGCCATTGAGTGTGAATTGGTACTATATTTATGGGCTATTGCTAATCATAAAGAAATTATGGCTATAAACCCTATACTAGTCATAACCATGATCATTGAGTTATGTATGTGAATTTATGTATCTATTTACATGTGTTGGCATTAAACCCTAAAATGGGTATCTATTGTATTATATATTGTGAGCTTGGCATTATGCCTTATAATTTGTGTATTACTGGACTATTAATACCAACCAGGGTAATATCAATATATTTATTATTGCACGGTATTGTTGAGTAGTGATGTGGGGCTAGGGTTCGGGGACATTACAATATATTTTGTGGTTGGAAATGGAAATCTCAAAGATGTAGTTACCAAGGCTATGATTCTTTTGATATGTTCACCTTTGAATCTAAACACAACAAGGTTTGTTGCCTTTATTTGTTAGCATGTCTATAGGAAATCTCTACTCTTCTTCCTTGTGAGAAGATTATGAATTTCTTCAAAATCTTTGTTTTTATATAATTATTGCTTGAAATGTTAGAATCCTCTCACATTTTTATTTAAAGGTGGCTCCAAACTTTTTTTATTATTTAAAAGGTCCTCTTTAAGTCCAATTCATCAAATTGAAAGCTAAGACTAATTGTTCATCTTCAAAATGCATTTTAGTTAATGGGGTTGACCAAGCTATTTGGAAACTTTTCAAGAATAGTTTAGCCTAATTGATAAAATATTTAAAATTAAGTAAATAGTGACTATACATAATAGCACCAAATTATTAGCTAATTTCACATTAAGAATGAACATAATTGAATATATTTAATTTTTTAAAAATAATATAAAATATATACATTTATGATATTACTGATATTACTCAGTTAAAACTTATTTTATGGTTAAACTATAATTAAAAAAAAATTATGTTCACACACAATAAAACACATAATACATTATATTTAAATGATAAATAAAAATAAAAATCAACATCATTTAGAAAAAACAATTTTAAAACAATTTTAACATTTAGAAAAAACAATTTTAATAATAAACTCTTCACGAGAAATTTACTTGATAAGTAAAAGTAGATATAGATTTCAAATATATATTTTCATAATACCCTTGTCTTGAATGCTAGGCTAGGTCCCACATAGCTCACACTGATGGAACAGTGTACTCTGCTCACCGATTTCAAGGTACAACCATGACACTATACTAGGTTTTTTTTTTAATCTTTATAGTTAGTTAGTGGTGATTAGGTTGGGTGAATAGTAAAAATTATTAACTTATTATTTTCATAATACCCTCGTCTTGAATGCTAGGCTAGGTCACACATAGCTCACACTGATGGAGCAGTGTACTCTGCTCACCGATTTCAAGGTGCAGCAATGATGCTATGCTAGTTTGTTTTTTTTTTTTTTTTAAATCATGATAGTTAGTTAGTGGGTGATTAGGTTAGGGTGAATTGTAAAATCTATTAATTTATCCGTAATATGTTATCATTAAAGTTAATTTAATTATCAAACACCAATTTAATTTTGTTATTGAGATTTAATCGAAAACACCAATTTTTAATGTTGAAATCCATATTGTCAATACCAATTTAATGTTGATAACAAGATTGTGTGATTGACAGATGGATAGATGGCGTGAAAGTCCATCAAACCTAAATATAAAATAAAATTACGAGAAAACCAAAAAAAACCATTAGAAAAGCGCTCTCTCTGAAAATCAAGCAAACCTAAACATCCCTTAAAAAAACTATTACAAAACTCCTTTAAACCTAATCAACCACTAAGAATCCATGGCATGTTTTACATAAAATTTATTTTGAACAAATTAATAATGGTTAATTTTGTTAATTAAGTTTATTGGAGTAGGGTTTTTATAATTTTAATTTAGTTATCAATAATTATTATTAAATAGTGGATTTTAACTTTTATGAAATACTTTTGAATATTTTTAATAGTATTTACAAATCAAAGGTTGAAATTTATCTAGATTAATTAAAAAAAATGTGATATAAATTAATATTATATGAAATGAGTTATAGTTTTTTTGAACATGTAATATTGATAAGCCATAACATTTTTATAATAATAACAATAATTTAAAATGAAATTATAATTTAATTAATTTTATGATTTTTAAAACTTTGTAACAAGAAATGTATCATGAAATAAATGTTTTGATATTTTTATTATAGATTGATAGCTATCTATATAATTTTTTATGACTATATTAGTTTTTGTTTTTGTTTTTAATAAGAAAAATATAAACTTAACATATATTATGGAATAAATGTACCAATCCCCCAATCGGGGTGCCAATTGGCGCCGCATGGGGCCTAACACGAAGACGGGGAGGGCATACGTGGATTATGCATGTGCCAATTGTCACACCCAAACCGAGGATGACACGAGTTGACAGTAGTGGGTGGCTCCACCCACGTAGCTTAATGAAGGCATTAATTAGGAATGTAGAACAAGAAGGCGCGACATGTGGGCTGTTAGGAATGTTTGGGGAAAAGTGTCGTCGTGCGAGGTTGGAACGGTTTATGTACATCCTCCTCGCCATTTCCTGGTGGTTAGTATTCAGTCGAGCGCGGAGTAGCAGCAAGCAGTTAAGCAGTCGGGGGAGAGCTTTTCCACCTTCATCGTGTCGTCTGCGAGGGTATGTATCAAAATTTCCTCTCACATCTGCCATGAAACATGTTTCTGATTTTCGTTCCATGGAAAAGAAGATCCTGGTATTTTTGGATTACCTGTATCCGCTTCAATGTATAGCTTTGGTTTTCCTAGTTTTAGATAATTTCATCGTGGATAGCCTAGTTTTCAAAAAAGATAGTGGGCTCTGTGTTCCGTATTTTAGTGATGGGATTTTGATTGTGACCATTTATCTTCCCACGAAGGGGGTAATTCAGACCCGCCTTCTTCATGTTGCAGCTGCTTCTGTTGCTTTTGTCTGTTTTGATTTATGTTTATGTTTTGTATGGTTGTATTGGTGTTGTACTAGTTTTTCATGATGCTGTAAGGACCTTTCATGGCATTGATATGATCTTCATTGACCGTCTCCTGCATTGAAGGGTTTCTTTTCTGACCAATTTGGGTTTCCCTTTTTATCCTCGTCTCTACATGGGTCTAATTCATACTGTAACCACCAGCTTTGGGAAATTGGCCGTTGATTTGATATGGGTGGTTGACTTGTTATGCTATGCAAGCACCTCCCATTCAATTAAAACAAATTTAAGATCTTGCTCATACATGCATGTGTGGAATTACATTCTTGATTCAGGTGAATGTGTTTTAACTGTTTTAATGCTTTATGTGTGAGGAACTAAAAATTTGCTTATCATGATTAAAAGCATGTACAACAACCATAAATTGTAGCAAATTAATCATCAACACATAAAAACAAATATAATAAAGGAGTTCACCCGAATGTCTTGGGCTACATCTCCTTGAGCCTTCATCAATTGACTTGGCTCTTTAGAATTAAGATGGAAAATTTATTTTACAAGTTGCTATTCAACTACAATGGTTTTTTGAACTGTACCAATGGGTTTATAATACCATCATACCCCTGGATTGACAAATAGCTCTTTGGAATTGGACCTAGGCTCCCTTTGGCTTGATCTCTTCTGTCAGTGTCCTTAAGCTTCCTTGAGCTTATTTGTGGCACAAACTCTCTTAGAAGTCATTTTCTGTCCTTGAAAAATTTTCTACTGTCTCTAGCACATATCAATAATCCAAAATAGGATGTTCATTTACTCAAAATGAGCTCTGGCTCCCCAATCTATGCCTCCCACACTTGGTGGCACTAGGCTCCCTAAAACTTCCCTGTGGCTTCTTAGGCTCTAGAAGTCTCTAAATGGCTCTGAAAATCCCTCCATTGGATTCAAAATGTCAAAAATAGTCAGAAATGACTATTCACTTGCTGAAATTAGCCTCTCGCTACTCTGGTTATGCCCCCAACACCTGGTGGCACCCTATGGATCTAGGCTCACTGAAAACTTCCTTGTAGTATCTTGGCCTTTAAAAGTCTCCAAATGCTTATGAAAATACCATCATTGGATTCAGAAGGTTCAATATAGTCATAATAGACTATTGGTTTGCTGAGAATGGCCTCTGGATGCCCTGGCTAGGCCTCATTCTCCTGGTGGCTCCTGGTGGCCCTAGTGGCCCTTGGAACTTCTATGAAGAAAAATCACACTCAAAAGACCTCAAATAGCTTTGAAAACCTCACCAATGGCTCCAGAATGCTCCAATTAGCTAATGATGACTCTTCATTCACTCAGAATGGGCGAAAATTGGGCCTCCTACACTTTTTCCCAGTTTCACCCAGGAAAGCTCCACTAAAAGTGGAGAACTCCACTAAAAGTGGAGAACTCCACTTAACTGGAGTTAAAATAGTGAATTCCACCATTTTGGGCGTGCCTGCCAACCTGACAGCTGGAATAACCATGGCAATAAATGTCTGTGGTTGCAGTGGCCACATGCCAAGTCCAAACCGCTTGTTAACATAACTTCCGGTAGAACCCAAGGCATAACTAGGGTTTTAAATGGTTTGAACCGTGGTTGGATAGACCGACAGTTAAGTTGACCATGCGGAGGTTGGTTAGTTAACGTTGCCATGTGAAATATGGCTTGTGGAACCGCTGGCGGGTTGGGACTGTCGGTGGTTCCAACCGCCAAACATGAATTCACTTCAACATAAATATAAACCATTGCCCTATGAGGTTAAGAACCACTTCTAGCGCGAATAGTAGACCACTTGCGTGCCTGATGGGAGGTCTCACAGTCGAATCCTGTGGACCCAACCAAAATTTATAACACGTTTTCAGGGCCACATTGCAGCTTTTCATTGGCCCTTGAAGCTGTACGCCTAATAGAAATTTGACAATTGTCAATATATGATTGGCCCAAAAGGAATATTCTGGTGAATATTCCAAGGAATATTCTAGGAATATTCCTTTTTGTTGACCATTCAAGTGCCCAATTAACTCTGGTCAATTGTCGAAATTTGCAGTTTACTGGGCTTTTCAAAATGCGATAACTTCTTCATACGGTGTTGGTTTTTCGAACCGTTCATGGCACCAAAATCAGGAAGATGAGATCTATCCGATCGCTTAGGTTCGACACCATTTTCAACACTTTGAATTTTGAGCTATCACTTAGGTCATGATCCAATTCTGATCCCTCCTTCCCATTGAAGGGATTTTGGACCCACAAGAGTTGATGAGTATCTACCTTGAGCTTCAACACTCTACTGCTTTCAAGTTATATTACCTGATTTTACATGACAAGTCTCTTTGAAAATCACCTTGACATGCCTTACATCGCAACTGAATATGTCTATTGACCACTGGTCTCTGGCCATTGTTGACCCACTTCAGCATTGTTGGCTGCTGTAAACTGATACACTCTTTGTTTTACCACTGATCCCTCTATGTGCTTGGAAAATTGTTAGCCTTCCCACTAATATTGAAGTCCCTCTTGCAACTATGGCATACAAGCTCTATCTTGGAAATCCACTTTCCAAATTAAGCTTGCAAGATGAGTGAACCCTTGGCGTCAACAAAACTAGCTTGTTCTGCAATGGCTACAAAACATTTTGCATCTTGTCCACTTCACACTAAATGGACTACAAACATCCTGTCACAATAACACACATCAATCTTGAAAAGAAAATCTTATGAAAGAATTGAAATGAAGACCACCTCTTTTTGCTTCTTCAAAGCACTGATTGTCACCTTCCTGTAACATCAAATACATGGCAATCCTCTTTGCACATTGGTGTATCCATCCATCGACTCACAATCAAAAAACACCCTTAACTAAAACATAAGTCGTGCAACATGCGACACCATCACAAGTCGACATGAAATGTGAAATACAATCGACACAATATTGATGTGAAATGTGTGTGACACAATCGAAAAACAACATGATACATATTGACAACACTCGTGCATGTATCTATGTACAAAGAACCTATATACAAGTTCACCATTTACACATACAAACCCATGCATATGTACACTTTCAACTCTTCCTTTCAAGTACCATCAAGTACATAAACCCAAAACATGTGGGTGACTATAAGAGCTGAACTGAATGATATTGCTGCAACATAAGTGAGTAACATACCCATCTTTTGCACCTCCACGGTGAAATTTTACAACAACAAAGAAAAGCCTTCAACTAAAAAACATTCACATGCAATCTTGCATCATACAAGTTGTAATCCTCTGTTGCAGCTTGTCATACTTTCAACAGAAATGTATGCATAGATAAGGCTGAAATTTGCATCTATGTACAAAGGAATGTATGTCTTACTGGGTCAAGAAATCAAACCACTTATTACCAAGCCACTTCCATGGCTATTTTTCTTGTTGAATATCTTCTTCTTGTGAATCATCTGGACTCACATCGATGATGGAATATTTGGTTCCATTCTCACCAGTATTTTTATCCACTTGCTTCAAATGCTTGGGATGATTGGTTGGATGCAGTGTCCAACATTGGGCAATGAGATGTCCCTTCTTCTGGAAATGTGTGCAATTATTTTGAATCTTTTGTGCAAGTCGCTTTCGTTTTGATTGTTTCCTGTATGCCTTCATTCTCTTCCAATATATTGAAACTTCATGGTTACACAAACCACAATAGGAACAACAACTCTTTCTCCCATTCATGCACACAGATTTTTCATGCTTAACATAATCATAAACAACTTGATTATGGGAAGAATTATACTTCGAGTTCTGCTTTGCATGTCCATATTTTTTTCCTTCTCGAGAAGATGAACTTGAAGAGGTTCCAACTCTCTTTTGAAGACCAACATCAGTTTTCATTTCTTGATAACTATTAGAACTCTCTTGCAGTTATGTGAGTTGTTATTTAGTTTAACTAAGTTAAGTGAGTTAAACTCAGTTGTGCTAGTTGCAACTGGCTGTAAATAGAGATACATTAGTGAGAGATCAGTGAATTAAATATTAAATTAATTCACATGGAGTGATCTCACATGCAACTGAAGAAATACTATTGTTAACTACATGCATGTCAGATCCAATGGAGACCCAGTTGAGAGATAGGTGAAAGGGCTTGGTTGAATATCAATTGTGACCATAGTGGTGCATTCAATGCAACTACACGCATTGGAGATTCCAATGATAATTGCACAGTCAAGTCAAGGCAAGATCGAATTCATGTAGGGATCTTCATTAGCAGGGATTGCACAGTGGAGGCAGGCTATCAGGAGGCGGTAAATTGGTGCATGTGTGAACCAATTTTTGTATGAAAGTGTGATATGATTGTATATTATACCGAGAGCTCTTGGAGCTAGAGCTTTGTATAAGATTGTTTCATGATCCATGATATACACAATATATGATAGTTGGGGTTTTTAGCTTTAAGCTTTCCCGAAAAAAAAAATCTTGTTATGTGTGATTTATTTTTCTTCATGTGTTTGCAATTGGCGATTTATTTTCTGCAAAGAATTAAGTAGAAGGATTATGTATTTAACCGTGGATATAATTGTTAAATCAAGAGAGTCTGGTAATACATCACAGCATTTTTTAAATTTCTACATGGTATCAGAGCAGAGAAGATTGAAATATTGAAGCAGTGTTGAGTTTTGTTGGTGGAACAATTCAAATTTGCTGCAAGAATTTCTTGGTGCGCTAGTTGAGTAAACATCGAAATGGCTTTCAATGGTTTGCGGTTAGAGTATGCACTCGAGGGTAGCTTGAACTACATTTCATGGAAGGATAGGATGGAGGAGGTGCTTGAAGATCATGGCTTGAAGGAATTCATCGACAATAATATTCCTAAGCCCACTTTGACGGATGCTGCATTACTTGACGCATGGAAAAATAAAGTAGCGAATACGAGAAGGATTCTGTTGGAAGGTGTGAGGGACCATATTGTCTCAAGCCTTCACGGGAAATCCACTCCATTTGAAATATAGAAGGCTTTGACAGATCTTTTCTAGAGCAGTAGTGACCACAGGAAGTTGGCGTTGAAAGATAAACTCAAAAAAATCAAAATGAAAAAGGGCGACAGTATTCCAAAGTATCTCACAAAGTTTTTCCAATGTCGGGATGAATTGGGGAGTGTGGGAATCATGATTTCTAATGATGATTTGATGAGCTTGGCTCTCTTGGGAATTCCTAAGATTTGGCACAATTATCAATACTCTCTCAACAAAAGGGAAAATATGTCGGATTGGGAACGACTGTGGTCGGATGTAGTGCAAGAGGAGTTCATGCAGAACACCAGGGATGGCTCTTCAACAAAGCATGATGATGAAGAGGATTGTGTTTTAGCTGCCAAAGCAAGGAAAGGGAAGGGGAAGAAATCCCACGAAAATATCTGAGGCTAAAAGCAAGAAGCTGGATTTGTCCAAGGTGAAGTGTTTTCACTGTCACGAACATGGGCATCTCGCCACTAACTGCCCAGAAAAAAATAAGAACAAGAAGGTTGTTGGAGCTGTAGCTGGTGAGGCCCTTGCCTCACAATTTGAACTTGATTTCTCTTTGATCGCATGCTTGTTTTCAAGCGCAATGGGATCAGTGTGGTATCTTGATAGTGGTGCTTCCTTCCACAAGATGGGAGATAAGGATCTTTTCAGTGACTTGGAGGAGAAAGATCTCCAAATGCATATAGATATGGGCGACGATGGATGATACAATGCGACTGACATTGATACCATTACCTTTGAGAGGAGTCAGGTAAACCATTTCTGTTGAAAGATGTTATGCATGTTCCATGTCTAAAGAAGAACTTGGCCTCAGTCGCGATGTTGGAGGACAGAGGTTATGACGTTGTTTTTAGCAATGGAAAACTTTTCCTGCGACATAAAACAACGGGTCAAACCAAGGGGATATGGATTCAAGTCAAGAATCTCTACAAGCTGGAGGTAGATGATTGCGCTGCAATGGTGGGCAAAGAAGAAGAAGTGGTGAGCTGGGATGAGGGAAAATTATGGCACAGGCGATTGGGCCATCTTCACCATGGCGCCCTGAAGATTTTGTAGAAGATTTCTACTGGACTTCCCAAGGGTACACTTGCACAGATAGATCAGTGCAAGGGATGTACCATGGGTAAGTTTGTGAAGACCACCTTTCATGAAAAGGAGAACCGTGCTTTGGTGATCCTGGAGAGAGTTCACACAGACGTGTGTGGCCCATTCTTGGTTGCTTCAACAACAAAAAACAGGTATTATGTTATTTTTGTTGATGACTATTCTCGTAGATGTTGGATCTTCTTCATGCAAAAGAAAGATCAAACATTCTCAAAGTTGTGTGAGTTTAAAGCATTAGTGGAGAAAGTGTAGGGGAAGCATGTGAAGGCTCTGTAGAGCGATAATGGTGGTGAAGATATCTCAAACGAATTCAAAGACTTCTATAGCAAAGAAGGAATTCGAGGAGAACTCATAACATCTCATAAGCCACAGTAGAATGGGGTCACGGAGAGGAAGAATAGAACGATCGTGGGTGCTGCATGAGCTATGATGCATGATCAGGGCCTACTAATGCGCTTCTGGGCAGAAGCATGTAACGCTGCAGTTTATGTGCAAAACCATTGTCCTCATAGAGTACTTGGCATGATTACACCTGAAGAATATTTTAATGGTAAGAAACCAGATGTTTCTCACTTTACGATTTTTGGCTCATCTGTTTATGTTCATGTGAACAAGAACGCTAGGAAGAAGCTAGAGTCGACTGCTGAAGTTGGGATATTTGTGGGGTACAAAGAAAAACCCCATAATTATCGTGTGTATTTTCCAAATAGTCGAATGACTGTGGTGCGACGAGATATAAAATTCAATGAGGAGAAAGCCATGAAGTTGTCACTTGAGAGGGAGCTAGACTTGCATGCAGAAGAGGAACTGATTGTTCCCAAAGATGAGTTTCTAGATGTGGATCAACCATAGGAGGAGGTTCATGGAGTGGAGGAGTCCACTCACACAGAGCCAAACATCAGAACTAGAAGAAGGCGTATCACAGAAGCTGAGAGGCTGAAGCTTGATGCGGCACAGAATGTAGGAGTCCCTACTTCATACCATAGACAGAGACAGTCTCTTGACCGTTTCATGGGATACATGGCTCTCATGAGAAAATGTATTATGACTGAGCCATCTTCCTTTCAGGAAGCAGTGCAGGAGCCCACATGGGTAGATGTAATGGTGGAGGAGTATGACTCCATTGTCAAAAACAGTGCTTGGGAAATTGTTCCAAGACCAATTTATAAATCAGTGGTAGGTTCAAGATGGATCTACAAGGTAAAGCAAGCTGGTGATGGGAGTGTTGAGAAGGCAAGATTTTTGGCCTAGGGCTTCTCACAAATCAAGGGGATTGATTATGAAGAAACCTTTGCACCTGTCGCACGGTATTCTTCCATAAGGACCATCCTTGCTCTCTCAGTGCAGATGGGTTAGCACATTCATCAGATGGATGTGAAGACTACGTTCCTTAATGGGATCATTGAGGAAAAAGTGTACATTGAGAAGCCTAAAGGATTTGAGATATTCAGCAGTGAGTCACATGTGTGTAGACTCAAAAGAGCATTGTATGGGATGAAGCAAGCACCTCGTGCTTGGTACACTTAGATTGACAACTATTTCACTAGACTTGGATTCACCAAGAGTGAGGTGGATGAAAACCTATACCAAATTGTGGTGGAGGGTAAGCTTTTAATCATTGTTCTTTATGTTGATGATTTAATACTGACTGGTGATGAGTAGTTGATACACTCATGCAAGGAGAATATTACAAAAGAGTTCGAGATGAAGGATATGGGCCTCCTTCACTATTTCCTTGGATTGGAAATATGGTAGCGAGAAGGTGAAATTTTTGTGTCTCAAGGAAAGTATGCAAGGGAGATACTCAATTAGTTTCACATGGAGGGCTGCAAACCCATGGATACTCCTCTTCCAGGAAATTGGAGGAAATAGGATGCTACATCAGTAGAGGTAGTGGATTCTACTGTCTATCAACAGTTGGTGGGTTCTCTCATGTATTTAGTTAATACAAGATCAGACATATGCTATGCGGTGAACCAACTTAGTCAAGCGATGGTTAATCCTACCAAGCTCTTTTGGAAGGCAGGCAAGCATGTCCTAAGATATCTCAGGGGCACATCTGAGTATGGCTTATGGTACAGACAGATGGATGAGGCGAAGTTGCATGGTTTCACGGATGCAGATTGGACAGGCAGCCCAATGGACAAAATGAGCACATCAGGAGGGGTTTTCAGTATCGGATCTACAGCTGTTTCTTGGTATAGCAGGAAACAGAGATCCGTGGAACTCAGTTTAGTGGGAGCGGAATACATGGCAGCAAGTCAAGATGCATGTGAGGCTATATGGATGAGGAAGATCCTGGTCGGTTTGTTCGGTTCTCATTGATATCCTATAGTGATTCATTGTGATAATCAGAGTTGCATTAAAATCTTGATTAATCCCGTGTTTCATGATAGATCTAAGCATATAGATATCCGGTATCATCATATCAAAGATTGTGTGCAGCGGAAGATCATGTTGCTTCAGTACATTCTACGAAATATTAGGATGCAAATATTCTAACGAAGGCGCTCACTAGGAGCAAATTTGAATACCATAGAGACAGGATCTGGGTGAAGGATAATCCCTTTCTTGTTGAGAGGGAGTGTTGAGATTCAACAAGATGATGATCCTAGTGAAATTTAAGCACCTACACTAGGTGGAGCCCGTAAGCTATTTTTAGGTGATATGTCTATTTTTAGAATTTGGATCAGTCTATTTTTAGCAGTAATCTATTTATAGATGGTTGAGAAAATTATATGGATGGATGGGCGTCTACGTTTGGAATGCATGTGCGAAGTTTTTTTGTGGAATGCATGTCTAAAATTAGAATGCATCTCGATTTTTGTTAAGCCCTTAGCAAAAATTAGACAGTAAATAATTATCTATTTTTCAATGAGCACTTGGAACTAGTTAACTGAAGTGGAAAATCAGTTAGCTAAGTGGATTTCGAGTTAAAGTGGTTGCTTGGTGGACTATGCAGTGGACTTCGTTGTAACTGAGTGTGACAAAGTTGTAACAAAGTTGGATGTGTAGTTATGTGGGTTGTTATTTAGTTTAACTCAGTTGTGCTAGTTGTAACTAGTTGTATCTAAAGATACACTAGTGAGAGATCAATGAATTAAATATTAAATTAATTCACATGGAGTGATCTCACATGCAACTGAAGAAATACTACTGTTAACTACATGCATGTCAGATCCAATGGAGACCCAGTTGAGAGATAGGTGAAAGGGCTTGGTTGACTATCAATTGTGACTATAGTGGTGCATTTAATGCAACTACACACACATTGGAGAGGATTGCGCAGTCAAGGCAAGGCAAGATCGAATTCATTCAAGGATCTTCATCAGCAGGGATTGCGCAGTGGAGGTAGGCTGTCAGGAGGCAGTAAATTGGTGCATGTGTGAACCAATTTTTGTATGATAGTGTGAGACGATTGTATATTGTACTGAGAGCTCTTGTAGCTAGAGCTTTGTATGAGATTGTTTCATGATCCATGATATACATAATATATGATAGTTGGGTTTTTTAGCTTTAAGCTTTCCCGGTAAAAACATCTTGTTATGTGTTTGCAATTGGTGATTTAATTTCTGCAAAGAATTAAGTAGAATGATTTTGTATTTAACAATGGATATAATTGTTAGATCAAGAAAGTCCTGTAATACATCACAGTATTGTTTAAATTTATACAACATTTTCATGGACTCCTAAAGCAACTAAGGCCTTTGAACATCTTAAAGAGGCAATGTTCCTAGCACCGGTCTTAGCAATGCTAGAATTCACAAAAACCTTTATTATGGAATGTGATGCCTCGGGAAATGGAATTGATGTTGTTTTAATGCAATAAGGAAGACCCATTTCTTTTGAAAGTCGTCCAATCAAAGGAAAGTATTTACAGAAAACTATTTATGAGAAGGAAATGTAAGCAATAATACATGCACTAAAGAAATGACGACCTTACCTAATGGGAAGACACTTCAAGGTAAAAACCGATGATGATAGTCTTAAAGACTTTTTGGAACAAAGATTATCTTCAGAAGAGCAGCAAAAATGGGTCACAAAGGTGTTGGGTTATGACTTTGAAATCATCTACAAAAAAGGGAAGCTAAATGTTGTTGCAGATGCACTCTCAAGAAAGAATGAAGAGGTGGAAGCATTGCTTTGTGCCATTTCTATTATCAAACCAGATTGGATAACTGAAGCAAGGGATGAATGGAAGAAGGGCGAAGAAGTTTGGACACTCATTCAAAATTTGCAGCAATATCATAGTACATCTGATACATTTAGTTGGAAAAATGATTCCTTACGATACAAAGTTCGCTTATATCTTTTTAAGAATTCCCAACTAAAGAAAAAGCTTATTTTGGAATTGCACACTTCTCCTTTAGGAGGACACTCAGGATTTTTAAAAAATTACCACAAGGTGAAGAAAGATTGTTTTTGGGATGGCCTTAAATCTGTTATTTAAAATTTTGTGGCGAAATTTTTGGTTTTCCAGCAAAATAAAGTTCAGACAATTATGATCCCAGGTATTATACAACCTTTATCCATTCCAAGTCAACGTTGGGAGGAGATTTCAATGGATTTTATCACAAGTTTACCTAAGTCCGAAGGAAAGAGTGTCATCATGGTGGTAGTTGATAGACTTACCAAGTACGCATACTTTTGTGCATTATCTCACTCATTTAAAGCAAGTACAGTTGCTACTACATTTATGGAAACAATTCAAAAGATACATGGATACCCAAATATTATTGTAAGCGAAAGAGATCCCATTTTTATTGGAAATTTTTGGATGGAATTATTTTCTTTTTTTGGTACTCAACTAGCTCATAGCTTATCCTATCATCCTCAATCAGATGGTCAAACTGAGATTGTGAATGTTTGGAAGTATATCTTTGTTTTTTTTATCTGATAATCAAACACATTGGGTCAAGTGGTTACCTCTCGCTGAGTGGTGGTATAACACTTCCTTCCATATTACAACAAAAATGACCCCATTTATGGAACTTTATGGATATCATCCATCGTCCATCACATCATTTTAAGAGAAAATTCTAAGGTTAAAGTAGTGGAAGATCACATCGAACATCAACAAGAAGTTCTCCAAATCTTAAAGGATAACCTAAATTTGGCACAAAATCGAATGAAACAAGAGGTAGATCAACATCACAGTGAGAGAAGTTTTGATATAGGATACTGGGTATTTTTATGGCTACAACCATACAAAAAAATGTCCCTCAAGCAAGCTAATAAGGATAATAAATTATGGCCAAAGTAATATGGTCCTTACAAGGTGTTGCAAAATTTTGGTATTATGGCATAAAAATTGGAGCTTCATGCTTCTTTGCGAGTGCATCCGGTTTTCCATGTTTCATGCTTAAAGAAGGTTATAGGTGAAAAACTTTCAGTTCAAAAAATATTGTCAGAACATGATGAGGAAGGAAAAATCATATTGGAACCTGAAGCAGTCACGGAAAAAATAACTTGACAGCTACGAAATCAATCAATTTCAGAGTATCTCATCAAGTGGAAGAACTTACCCACTAAAGATTATACATGGGAGGATGAGAATTTTATACAGAATCACATAGAGCTACTCAAGCATTGAGGAAAACACTTTTTTGAAGGAGAGGGGCATGTTAGGTCCCTATATTACTAGTGTAGCCCCCTTATTGTTATTTTTGTACCCTTGTAACCCCAATATTGTTATTATTGTGCCCTTACATTATTATTGTTAGGTCAGCTAGGATTATATGATGACACATTCTTAACTACTAACATTTCTAATTGTTGAATGTAAGAAAGCTTTCCAAGTACATATTATCTATTGTGAGGCTTGAAATCCTAGACTATGTTATTTTTTACCATGTATCTATAGGCTGCACCCTTCTTCTTGTTTGAAGAGGAGTTGTCTATTATCAGAACTACCTTTCCTGCCTCTGATGCCTTGAAGGAATTGCAAATTGGCTCATCAGATGAAGACAACTTTATGTTCTTGTCAATTAGAGTTGAATAGCTTCCCTATGCACTCAACACAAACTCTGACCAATAGAAAACATCCCACCCACCAACTATGAGGTCCCACAGAATTGTTGCTCCCGCCTGAACCACATAGACAACTTGAATGTGAGAATTAAAAAACAAAGAAAAATCCCAATTGCATAGATCTGTGAGAATTAAAAAACAAAGAAAAATCCCAATTGCATAGATCTTGAGGATGAATTCAATCTCAAATCCAACACCCATAAAATTTATATCCAAAACTAAAACTCATCAAATTTGGAAGTATATTGGAAACTGAGGCGAAAGAGCTAAATTCGAATGCAAGAACTAACGCAAAATATGCAAACTTGAGCAATTTTTGACGTACATTACCTCCACTCCCTCGATCTCAAGATTGATTTTCTCCCCATCTCTTATGCAGAACTCTACTGTAGGCTTGTGAGGTCCAAAATCTACATATTTGGTCCTGCTAAGTCCCCCATACTGTATAGGCACATTCTCTAGAGATACAAATTTGTAAGTAAAATCAAGTATTAGATAAGTTTCTAGGAAAATTTCATTGAATATATCCTTCATTCTATCATATATAATCAGAGTCTTCAACTGAGGTTGAGCATATTTTCACTACATCAGAGAAAGAATTTCACATATTTGTAGGTGGTCTCTATGACTTTTCCTCCATGTGCAATTACAAATTTTCTCTTGGTACGTTGTGTCAAGAAAGGGCTCAACATGGAGTACATTGCACTGAAATACCATGGGACATTGATGAACACTTGAAAAATAGAGAGAATACTAATTAAGAGGTGATTTGTCTATTTGATAAACTGAGTATAATATCCTCGCCCTTATAGGGCCCAACAAAATCCCACGCTTGCAAACTGATTATAGAAAACATACTTAATTACATATGGAATACTTGACAATTAGCAAGATTGGAGAATTTCTTCAACATTGTACTTGAAATCAGATCATTTTGAATTCTAGAAGAGGCAACGAAACTTAGAAGTCACAACCCAAAGGTAGTATGTTTGAGGATCTGTAGTCTACAATTGATGAGATTGGAATTCAAGTCCTAGAAAGATAAAACAGTCCATTACTATACTTCATAGAGTGATTTCATTTTCTTCAAATTTTTGGGATAAGATAGAAAGAATGGGTTTCCTTCGTAAGTTTTGTTGTGAAAATCCTAATTCCCTCATTGTATTATGTGACAGTGGGGGCTACCTTAACACAAGGGGTTATATTTCAATTGGTTGTCACCATATTGCTGAGAATTTGTTTAGTTCCATACTAGCAAGTGTCTTGTTATACCCCGTTGGGTAAGGTGCACTAATCTATGCCAATGGGCTTATTTGGGAATCTGGATACCATCTTCAAATGTGATGAAGCATCCTTGGGTTTCCCATGAGATTTCCCTTTGAAACAAAAACAGTGACCATTATGTTGACCTTGAAAAACAAAACGCTTGAGGGCAGATTGTGACCATACAAAGAAATGACTATATATGCTCCTCCATCTCTAAACCATGTAATTCTGGGTGAAAAAGACAATGAGGTTGAACTTAAAAGGTCACAAAGGTCCACTGAGATTAAAAAAACTATGATTCAACAAACAAAACTGGAAATGTGTTGATACAAAGAAAACTTGAGAAGTGTTTTTCGCTTACTGAAACACCACACAAATACGTGTTAACTCCTCATACCTGTCAACATTGCATAGACTCTCTTAATCAATAAGGAAAAATAAAATAACAATTGGAGGACATATGCACCAGAAATAGTAGCTTATAGTCATTTCACTGGTAAGATTGACATAGTGTTAAACCATTGACCAGGTTTCCATTCTAGCTGTGGTCTGCTCTGACATACAAATGGTAGGAACCTCAGAAAGATAGAGGCCCAGTGGAAGCCTCGAATGATTTTGATGAAGTAGATATCCTTCATGCACCTAAGCCAAAGGAAGACCATTCCTTGTAGTGTAGCCCATCTGGACATGCTTTTTGAAGCCTTTCGAAAGGGAAAAAGGCAAAGGAAAGAATATGTCCATGTACTCATTATACATAAGGTTTTGTAGGGACACTATTGCATTTTCACAGTACGAGTAACTAATAATTGAATGTCCATACTGAAATATTTTGTTGGAAACTATTGTATTGTTTAATACAAAATATATACAACCAGATATGCCTAAAGATATCTATTAGATCCCTATATAAAACGAACTTCTTTGTAAAATATATATTGTAACTTTTAGCCTTTTTCAATCTGGGTTGAAGATATATGTAATTTGACACCATTTGAAACTAGCAACCATATGTCAAGTAATAAACATCTAGAGATGCATCAGAAATTCCAAATTTTGGTGTGCCGAAATTCTCAATACACCAGATCTACGAGGACATCTAACATCATCCTTATGATAATTTATAGTCATTCAGATAGATTGTTCTAGGCAAGCTCGGAAAAGGCCAAAATATTTGTGTTTTGAGAAGTTACAAACCTTTCTTTCTACCATCTCTGGGTAGTTATCTTGAAAAAGTGCAAGAATTTGGTTGATGCGGCTCTCAATCCTCTCTTCAGCATATTCTTAAGATCTGTGGTCTGAATCATGGCATTGACACCACGAGGCTTGAAGTCAAGGAGCTTGATGCCCTTCTCGAGAATTTGGACCCTCCATCTCATAAACTTCTTCAGCTTCTCATCGTCTCCAAAGGTCTTCTGGTAGAGCTCCTTGTCTCGAAAAATTCCATAAGCATTGTAGCACACAGGGTGGCCCACTTTATCATAACAATGCATGAAGGCCACTGAATTCATATTCTCATCAAATTTCAGATCCTCTTCAACTATACTGTCAGCGCCAAATGCCTTCTTCCATGCCACACTATTCTGCAACATGATGAATGCATCATTCACCCTCAAATCTCTGGCACGAAGAAATTTCAGAAGTATAACATGAGTCCTCTCATCATTCTTTGTGTGAAGCAGTGGAATTCCCCAGATAGTAACATTATCATTGCAGCTTTGCAAAACCTCTAAAGGGGGTTTTTCATTCCCACTAACATTTTGATCAGATTTCTCGTTCCCACTGCCATTCTGATCACGGTGTGGCTTAATGGGTTTGTCGGCATAGGACTGCCTTACAAGAGCTATGTGTGCTCTCAAGCACCGCAGATTGAAGCTCCGCGCTCGGTGGTCCACAACGCCGATCTCTTGGACTCTTGGATGGTGGAAAAATCGAGGCAATCCACATCGCCGATCTCATGGACAATGGAGAAATCGAGGATGGATAGGACGAATTGACTTTAACTCATCCAATATTCTCACCCAATACTCTGTGGCCAAATGTTAACATATAATTGGTTAGAAAAGCAATGAGGAAACTGTCTTTGAATGAGGCAAACCGCTAATAATGTTTGCCCACATAATCTCATTAAAAAAAAACACAGCTCCAGCGTATTTACAGGTATAACAGTTACTCGTATCAGCAATTTTCTCCGTACGACGCACTGATATCAATATCAAGACCATCACTACCCTGCAGTGTCTTGCGTATCTATTTCGACTCACATTCTTTCCGCGTGCGCCTCCTAGATGTTTGTAGTCGCAAATTGTAAGTTGGTTTCTTTTCAGAAAATACGCAGTCGGTCAGCTGAATAATTAATTCAATATTGGTCAAGTTTAATCTATCTTGTGCCACAAAATTGCACCGTTCCTTCCTGCGTTTGCCAAGGTATCCACCGACAACTCAAACTTGAAGAAAACGAGGATATCCCGTGTTGCAGATAGATGTATCTGTCTATCAATTTGATCTTATTACCGCCATGATTAATCACATGAAGCTCCATAAACATGTTTAGAATCGTGTTAAGTACGCGTGCATAAGGGGTCCGCAGTTTCTTGGATGCTTGTCCCCATCATTGAGTTCCGTTGCGTGGTGGGCGTACAAAATTCAAATTATGATGCAAAAGTAAAACGCGGAAAGCACTGCAAGCAAGCAAGCAAACTGGTGCCCTACAAATATGTCATTTTTTTCTCGATTCCTCGTTGTGTCTGTGCTTTATAGTCCATCTCATTAATTCGTTGGTGGGATATTGAGATTTTTTAGTGCAACGCAGTTTTCACAACTTAACAACAATGGATGCAGGGGTTTCTACTGTGATGGTCAAAGCTAGCGAGGTTGTCCAGGCAGCAAGTCTGTGCGGGGCATTCCCTCTGGAAACAAAGATAGGAAGATTAGTTGGCAAGTCACAAAATTCCCAAATTCACATGATCAAAAGAAGAGCCGTCGTTAAAGCTGCCAGCTCTCAGGGCAATCAATTTGGGCCAGGTACTTTACTTTAACCATGGGCAGCTTATTAGTTTCATACTATGGAGTAAGTTTCATTTTACTAAATTTCATACAAATTTTGCTGTATTGCAATTTTATTTCACATGCAGCGAAAAAGGTGATTTTTATTTGATTGTGTATTTGGAAGAGTGAGTTTAATTTGTGTATTTGGAAGAGTGAGCTTAATTTATTTAGTTAGCTAAGAATATACTTGAAATGTACATTAATATTTCTTAAATCGATTTTATTGCTTGGCAGGCGGACCAAGCAGCGTGGACGCGGAGTTAATAGTGTTGAGAAAACGGATGCACGAGCTGAAAAGGCAAGAAAGAAACTACTGTCCTCCAGAGCACTGGATGAATTGGGAAAAGGATTGGTCGCTCACTTATGCTTCAGATGTGTGTGAAACCATGGGATGGTTGCAGAACAAGTTGATTAACACCAGACCAAGCATTGCCATGGCTTCTCTGGTATTGATATCGTTAAGCGTCCCTGCATCTTTGTTGCTTCTCCTCTGTGAAGCCTCTGGTCCCTTGAGCACATTAGCTGTGGAGTTTCTCAACATCTTACATTCCCAAGGTTGAGTGGCTTCTTCAACACGAACCATTTCTGTGATTGCATAACAGTGTGACAAACAAATTTTGTTTAAGAAATATATAACCGCACAACGAGCACTTGGCATGCTATGGAAAGTACGAAACAGTTAGTGAGAAGTACCTAAACTTTTCCCAGGTTTGTCCTCCTTATGGGTTTCTGGTATGGGATGGATGTGTATCAGTCGTTGGTAATCTCAAATTTATCAAAAATGATTTATAATTTTATTATGATAAGTTCATTCTATCTGATTTGTAAATTAATTGCAGATTCCATTACAAAATGAGCATCTCCATTTCATCATTGACTTTTCGATGTATAGTTAAATACACTGAATTAAATGCACTGAACATCTGCATCTTATCATCTACTTTGCAATGCTCTGTAATATGCGGCCACCCGAACATTATTTTCCTAGGTTAGAGCCTATTTAATGCAGTTGTACAGTATATGTTCATCATAGACTTTGTAATGCCCTGTCATATGTATATAGCTATTATTTTCCAGGCTATAGCTTACCTGGAAATATGTATCACTCTCATATGCATACATTAACGTGTTAAATGCATTGAATCTGCAATTAGATAAAAATGGGGTTAATCATCCATTCATGTTATTTGTTTTTCAACTTTAGCATATAATTATATTTAATTTATCTTAGTTTATGTTATATGTTTTTCATATTTGATTTTATATATTTTGTATTTCTGACTGAGAGTAGTATACTCAAATAATAAAAATTATGTTATATGTTTTTCATATTTGATTTTATATATTTTGTATTTCTGACTGAGAGTACTATATTCAAATAATAAAAATTATATATAAAAGGTAAATTTATAAAGTTTTTAATTATTTTGGAAAAGAAAAGCTATATCTTCATATTCTTAAAAATAATTAGGTTGAGATTAGTTTTTTTATTGGACAAACAAAAAGACTTTAAAAATATATTTATGTGTATAGGTGTATCAATTTTGGAATATGGTTTTCAAAATTTTAATTTAATTAATGATAATTATTAAGTGAATGATAAAGATTTAAACTCCATGAAAATTTTTAGAATAATCATTATAGTATACACATATCAATGATTGAGATTTATCTACAAAGCAATTATGTAGTTTTTATTCTTTTAATTAAACCGATTAATTAAAAAATTGCCTATCAACAAGTGTCATATGGAGTGAGTTATGGTTATTTTGTGTTTGTGGTAAGGGACTGAGGATGTATACCTCTATAAATTATTATTTTAATGGTATATTTACAAGCATGTACATTTTGGAATATGGCTTCCCTAATTTTACTTTAATTATTAATAATTATTAGGTGGATGATAGAGATTTAACTTCCATGAAATATTCTAATATCCATAGTAGTATATACATATCAATGGTTGAGATTTATCTCCAAAGTATTTATGTTGTTTTTACTCGTTTAATTAAATTGATTTATTAAAAAACTGCCTATCAACAAATGTCATGTGGAGCGAGTTATGGTTTTTTGGGTATGTGGTTGGGAGAATATTCATAGTAATATATACATATCAATGGCTGAAATTTATCTCCAAAGTAGTTATATTGTTTTTACTCTTTTAATTAAATTGATTAATTAAAAATTTTCTTATGGACAAATGCCATGTTGAGTGAGTTATGGGTTTTTGGGTATGTGATTGGGGGTAGAGTCTGTATACCTCTAAATTTTATTAGTCAAATTGATCGGTGGAGACTAGTGCTTTGTCCCACAAATAAGAGGACCTTTACATAATAATAATAATAATAATAATAATAATAATAATTATTATTATTATTATTATTATTATTACTACTAGCAATTGCACCAATGTTGCAAAGGAAACGTAGTAAGGAATTTCGAGAAGAAATTTGCATAAATTTGAGAAAGATGGTCTTTCAAGTTCCAATAGCAAATATTTGATTTATTTTGAAAAAATATAAATAGTAGACGACATAGATAGGCTAAATAAAATAATATTACTTCATGAACAATATGATGGTTATCTTTCAAAATCTGAATTTGCATCATAACCTCACAAATTTCAGACATCATCATCATCACATATTAGATTATTTCGTTCAATATCACATGTCAACATTTGTCTTCATGTGACATTTTAACATTTTTCTTCATGTGAAAAATCAAGAGATATATTTGGTGGAGAATGACTCCATTGCAGAGGAGAGGTGAGCCGGAATGTGATTCAATCTAGAAGAAGCCAATAGGGAAGAAAGGGTTTTTTGGTGAGGCCATTGTGCATTTCAATCTAGAAGAAGCCAATAGGGAAGAAAGGGGTTTTTGGTGAGCCCACGTGCATAGTGTCTAGATCCGGCAAGCAAGAGGTATCCAAATTCCCATCCAGTGCCAACCCTTTAGTCTTCAAGGGTGCTACCCACTTTAGTCTTCAAGGGTGCTACCCATATAACAAACATTTGATAGATTTAAAAAAAATATAGGTAGTAGATGACATCAAATTTTAGACATCATCATCATCACATATTAGATGAATTCGTTCAATATCACATGTCAACAATTTTCTTCATGTGACATGTTAAATTTATGGTAGTCAAGAGATATCTTTGGTGAAATGACCCCATTCCGGAGAAGTGGCCGGGCTTGTGATAAATCTGAAAATAAGCCAATAGGGGAAGAAAGGGTTGTTCGATGAGCCCACATAACATCCTCTGGTTCGACAACGGTGACCAAATTCCTGTCTGATGCCCGACCCTTGGTCTTCAAAATCTTCAAGGGTGCTGCCCATGAAATACGGACACGGTAGTCAGGGTAAAGAAGTATGAAAAGCATTATTGATACGCTTTAAAGAAAATATTAAATACTATATCTGTAAATTTCAAAATAGCTCGAACCAAAGCCACCGTAAGACTAATGCCTACTTAAAAAATATAAAAAAAATTTTCAAAAATCATTTTCATTTAGTTAACTTTTTTCTTTTTTTATATATATATATATATATATATATATATATATATATATATATATATATATATATATATTCAAAACTTTGTAATCCCCTTTATAACTAAATACTTTCAAACATTTCATATAAACCTTAAATTTTGTAATCCCCCTCTACAAATAAATACTTTGAAACATTTTATATAAACTGAAACCTTGCCTCGAATATCCCGAACAACCTAGGATTAAATATTTTCTTATTTTCCTTATAACATATTCAAGCCAAAATTAATTCATAGACCTAAAAGGTTGTAGTTTGTAGTGTCACATGTGACTAGGGAACAACCAAACTACATTTTAAGACAAGGACAAAATAACTATTGTTGTCATATTATTTTAATAACCCCATAAAGAGTAAAAAAGGGTTGCGGACTCCTCGAATCAGCGAACTCTGATTTTGTTGTTGGTGCCACAAGATATGAGTGACCCACGATTCTCCGTTATGCATTAAACAAACTTGATTATACGCCTAAAGTGATTCTCATTTCTACATTTCACATAAAACACACTTGTAATAATCCCAGGAGCGGAAATTTCATAGTCGTGATGCTCTATAACATATACGCAAGTCTGGATGAGCGGAGGCGTAAGACCAGATGTCGGCCCCGTTAGCCCTCTCGAAATCGGCCCCTCCGTCGAGCACGCACTCATTGAAGCGATGCAAAGGCACCATGGTTCTCTTGTCGCTCTGCATCGGCACCATCGACAGCTCCCGCTCTTTATCGCCTGAGTCAGAATTATGGAACGTCTGTTTTAAAAACCACCTACGCCCACCCGCAAGTAGACAAATCTAGCAAGCAAGCATAAAAGCGTTGAACAAACAAGTCAATCTACTTTGCGTCTAGAAAATATTGAAAATTTAAATAATTTTATTGCATTTGGAAAAAAATTTCTTACAACACAGTGCAACGTCTCGTGGTAAAAACTGCCTGCACCCGCCCGCAAGTGATAAATCTAGCGAGCAAGCATAAAAGCACTGAACAAACAAGTCAATCTACTTTGCGTCTAGCAAATACCGAAAATTTATATAATTTTTTTGCGTTGAGAAAAAAATTCTTACAACACAGTTCCAAAATTGCAAAACTGTTTCCATTGACCAACGGAAACCAATCTAATTCTACAGCCCACACAAAAAAGGAGCTATGCCGCCATGATTATTTGGTGACATAACTAGAGAGCTTCTTAGTTGCAGAGCACGAATCCAATCCAAGGAAATAATGAATCCACGACTTTCTATTGCCATTATAGTATTAGAGGTTGTATATTATATCCAGGGAAGAGAGATTTTTAGAGGTTAGAGATTTAGTTAGGTAGTTAGCTTAAATGAAGGAGGTGGTACATGAAGGGCTTAAATCATTTCACGTAATTGTAATTATTATTATTATTATTATTATTATTACATAAGGATTGCTTTAATGGTATATTAGGAAAATAGGCAGGGGTGTCTATTTTGGAATATGGCTTCGAGAAATTTAATTTAATTATCAATAATTATTAGGTGGATGATAGAGATTTAACTTCAAAGAAATAATCTAGAATATTCATAATAGTATATACATATTAATGGTTGAGATTTATCCACAAAGTTGTTATATTGTTTTTACTCATTTAACTAAATTGATTAATTAAAAAATTCTTAATGAAAAAGTGTCATATGGAGTGAGTTATGGTTTTCTAGGTATGTGGTATTGATATGCCATAATATTGACTCATGGTATTGTAACAAAACTTATTTACATATTAGGAATCTTCATGGATAAGCCATAATATTGGTTCATGGTATTGTAACAAAACATATTTACATATTACGAATCTTTATGGCAAAGTAGAGTAAATCTACATGATTAAAAATAGTGTTCCATGCTTTTTTAAATGTATATATGTTTAACTTATATAATAATAATAATAATAATGATGATGATGTTATAATTTTGTTAGTTTTTATGTTTTTTCAATTTTACCAATATGAAATGTATTATGGAATAAGTGTTTTGATATTTATTATGGATTGGTTTCATCTATTTAATTTATATGATTAAATTAGTTTATTTTTTGCTATACTTCATGTAAAAAATAATTTTATAAATAAAGAGAATTTAGTCAAATTAAAATATTGTTTACATATAAATAAGACGAATTAAAAATATTAAGTTAATTGTTATGGAGAATAATAATGTTTTGAAATGAGGTCAAATTATTCTATCTTATTAAAAACATAATGTATTAAAAATTAATAATATTCGATAGTCAAACATAGAATTAGATAAAATGTTCTTTAGAATTTCATTTATATATTTAAATATGGTCCGAAAGAAATCCCAAATTGGGTATGGTTTTCTCCTAATATAGTTTGTTAGAGAAGCAAGTTGAAATCCATTAAGTTGATGTACATTTATGATTGAATCCATCAATGCAATTCATGTGAAAGGGGGAGGGGTGACAAAAGCCCTTATCATTTGACTCTTCCCTTGGCTATTCAACTCTCTATTTCACTTGATAATTAATCCATATCCTAAGCAAATGTTGAGAAAACATGGAAAACGTTTTTGAAATAGCCATATAAATAATTAAAATCTAGAGTTAGAAGCTATTAGAATTTATGAGATACAAGGTGATATCATTTTCATTCCCTCCACTTCGTTTCTTTAGTGTTTCTAGGATGGGCCTAGATATCCTCAAATGTTTTCAAGTAGGGAAAAGATAGAGGAAAGCATATTGGCCTCTTCTGAGCTATGATGCTCTAGGGAACTTCTGAGCTATGATGCTCTAGGGAAATGTAGTTATTTTAATTCCACCTTTGTGGTTGTGACATTAATATCTTTAGCAATAGTGGGTTGAAAGAAATCATAATTCTTAGGTTGTAATTAATAGCTTAATAAAAAAAAATTGGGTAGCGGGAAATGGGGGGTGGCGTTAATGAAAATCAATGACAATAAGGTTAAAATAAAACATGTAGTAGGTGTAGGCTAGGCGAGTTCAATAATATTAAAAAATAAGAATATTAATTTTTTACCATAAAACTAGATTAAATATTTCATAGAATTTCATTTATATATTTAAATATGGTCTCAAAGAAGTCCTAAAAGGAGTATAGTTTTCTCCTAGTATAGTGTGCTAGAGAAACATTCAAATGTTGAAGTTAAAATCCATCAAGTTGATGGACACTTGATGACTAAATACATGATTGCAATTCATGTGAATGATGTGGAGGGATGGAAAAATCCATTATCATTTAACTCTTCCTCTTGATATTAAATTTTCTATTTCACTTAAAAATTAACCCATATCTTCAGTAAATGATGAGAAAACATGTGTATGGTTTTGAACCAACCATGTAAATAGTTGAAATCTAGAGTTGGAAGCTATTGGAATTCATGAGATACAAGGGAATCTCAATTTATTTCTCTACTTAGTTTCTTTAGTGTTTCTAATGATGTCTCTGAATATCCTCAAATGTTTTCAAGTGGGGAAAATATTATAGGAAGGCATATTGGCCTCTTCCTAGTTATAATGGTCTAGGGAAAGAGCTATTTCAATTCCACCTTTGTGGTTTTGATGCCAATATCTTTGGCAATAGAGAGTTTAAAGAACTCACAATTCTTAAGCTGTAATCAGTAGCTCATTGCAAAAAAAATGGGTAGGTGGGAAATGTGGGGGTGCCTTTAATGGAAATCAATGACAATAAGGTTAAAAATAAGCATGTAGTATGTGTAGGCTATCCCAATGCAACATGAAATGGAAGGCTTGGGGATTGCATAAACTCGGTCAAGAAGGGCCCTCAAAAGAAGTAAACCATAGCTTAAGTAGATGCCATGGATGTGACAGAGAGATACCAAAGGATTTTTCCACCTCAATGAAAGAGGAAGTGGAAAGAATTGAAATTCTAGTGAATTATAATTGGGGTAACATCTCCATTGAGACTATTGATGGAACTCTTAAATTGGATTTGGGACATAGGCTTTTCCAAAAGCTAAGACATGAAATACCTAAATATGGTGGAACTACATTTCCACAATAAATTTTTTATTGCACATGTGGCATGAGAAAAATAGATTCAACAAAATGTCATTCAAACAAATTAGACTTTATAGATCTATAAAATATAAAACCTTGGTTAGAGCAATTTAGTGGATTGAAGTGGTTATGGGAGAGTAAAATTAAGATGAATAGAATAAAATAGCATAGACTCATGAAACTAGTATGTAGATATACATTTATGTCTAGACTATGCATCAAAAGGTGACGACTATCATGTACAACCTCAAGTTCGTTTTTTCTATATTCTTAGTTTATCATAAAATTAGAAACACTTTAGCTCAATATCATGAAAAAATTTGGCTACATTGTACTAATATATTTTATAGATAGTTTTTGTCATTTCCCATTCTTGTATTTATCTATAAAACTAAAATGTTATAGTATATAAATTAATATTAGTAATTTAGGTAACCATAAACCAAATAATTAAATTAATAACTTATATCATCACAAATCAAATAATTAAGTTAATAGTTTAGATTATCACAAGCCAAATATTTAAAAATTCAAAACTTATAATAGAAAATATGTACTCATTTTATATAATAGAAAATATGTACTCATTTCTATATAATATTGAATAAGTTGCTAATTTAAAATAAAAATTTTAATAAATATGGTTTTTCTAAAATATTTATTTTATTTTTTATATTATTAATTTTTAAACTTGTTAAAGGAAATAATCTATACAATATAACTATTTTTAACAATTTAAAATTTAATAAAAATTCAAAGTTATTAATTAATTTTTTATTTTATAAAATTTTAAATATGTTATTTTTTTGAAAATTTTATAATTTAATGTATTCTAAATTGTGACCAATTTTACTTAAGCATTTAAAAATGTAAGTGTATTGAAAATTTACAATTTTATGTATCCCAAATTGTGACCAATTTTGTTTAGATATGTAATTTTTTTGAAACTTACTAAATAGAATTCAATTTTGTATATACTAAAATAACTTGAGTAGATATTTTATTTGAAAAAAGTGATGATATAAGAGAAAATATAAATATCTAACTAAGAAATAAATTACATGATTTATGACAAAATAATGTATAAATTTTATTAATATTTAATGTAAACATTTGGTAGAGAACATCATTGGGCCAACACAAGCATCAAGTAGACATTCTCCATTCCTTTCAACCTCATAAATATGTATAAATTTTATTAATATTTAATATAACATTTGGTTGAGAACATCGTTGGGCCAGCACAAGCATCAAGTATAGGTAACTTTCCTTAGAACTTCTGACCCAACTAATATGTGAATCTGGTTACGCCGATAGGCGTAACCCCCTGTCGGAAGGAGCATGTTTTGTGATTAGGTTAATTAATTTTTTTGATCTGATGGTCAGGATTGGAAGATGCCAGTATATTCTGGTCGTCGCCACTAAATCGATGGATGAAATCTACCCCACTAACTTTCTTGCATATCTAAATCAGGTGTTTAAACCGTACTTAAATTAATTTTTTACAAATCTGGATTAAAAATTTACTGTGCCATTTGCTGACCGCCACCTATCAAATTAAGAAATCCTCCCATCCCATAACCACCACGTTGATGGGCCGCACGTTGTTCATTACAAGACTGTTTGTCTCTTCGTAGACATGTGGCGATGGAAATGGATATGGGGAATTTAACAGTCGCCACCTATAAAAAACCCGCCACCTATTATAAACCATTCGTCGTCAAATGTTGAATGTGGCCACGTACACCGTTGTATCATGCAACGCATGGAACCAGGAACCTGAAGTTTTATATTGAGTACTGAAATTTGGATTATCAACGTATTAATGTGAAATAAGCACACGTCTCTAAATGAGTACAGTTTACAAACTATCATTAATTTTTTAACATTTTAATGGTTTGAATATTATTTATATGATAGGTACAATATTATATTTTTAAACTGATAAATGATATATTATTTGGATTATCAACGTATTAATGTGAAATAAGCACACATGTCTCTAAATGAGTACAGTTTACAAACTATCATTAATTTTGTAACATTTTAATGGTTTGAATATTATTTATATGATAGGTACAATATTATATTTTTAAACTGATAAATGATATATTATTTAAATTTTCATTTATTTTAATGGCTTATAACATATTTTTATTATCAACTTGTAATTTAATAATTAATTTGAAACATCACCCTACAGAAAAATCTAAGTTCAGATTCCAATCAATGTAATTCTCCTGGAATCAACCCGAAAAAAAAAATTCAATCCTCAAATTAGCATTTATGAAATTAATACATTGAATTAATTGAAATAATAAATAATTTGGTTACCGTGTGCCTTTTTTATCTTAAATCAATAAACCCTAATGTAAGAGGTTACGAAACTATTAAGTAAATATAGAAACAGAGGGTATCATTTTACAAATAATGCTTTTGTGATTAAAATATTTTTATTATTCTCTCCATTAATATTCAAGCGTGTTGAAAATATAAAGAATTAGGTTTAAAACGTAATGTAACAAGCTTGTTAAAATTATAAAAATTAGCTTTTAAAACTTAATGTAACAGGTTACGAAACTATTAAGTAAATATACCAGCAGTGGGTAGCATTTTACAAATAAGGTTTTCGTGATTACAAATTTCAGCTATTCTTTACATTAATATTCAAGCGTGTTAAAAATATAAAAATTACGTTCAACATTAATTTCCAGGTTTTACATAACCACCAACATAGGGTTTCGCAACCACCATCGTATTATTCTCTGTATTAATATAGATGTGTGTTACAAAGATAAAGAACTAGGTATAACATTAATATAAAGGTTTTACATGATAGATGTGTGTTTTACATTAATTAAATTAAAATTATATTATGTAACATGCAATATGCAAAGTGGTTGAAATCACATTCCTGGGTTTACACATTAGACGAAGAATATTCACAAACCCACTTGCGCTTGTTTATTTAAAATATATATTCCTATTTAATTAAAATATATAGAGTTAAAACATTTAATTGTGGCATGTCAAAATCTAAATGTTTCTTGTGGTTCTTGCAGCATATGTGACTGGAAGAGCCAGAGCATAAGTGTAGGAAGCACAAAATAAAGAAAAAGATATAATTTTTTTGTTTTAAATGTATGGAAAAATAAAAAGGAAAAAACATATTTCATGGAATTGTGGAATTATATATTGAATAACCAATGCTAGGTTTCTTATGTGTATCGAATGTTGCAGATTTTGCATGGATAATTTGTATCGAACGTTGGAGGTATTGCATGGATGATCTATTGAATGCTGGATAATGGAGGTATCAATATTTACACCATATAAAATAGTATCGAACGCTAATAACAAATAGTATCAAATGCTGCATATAATTTATTCATGGAGAATGCGATTGCATGGAGTCGCCATAATGTATCAGGATAATGTATCAAATGTTGCATACAATTTGTATAACGGTGATATAATATTTACACCATATTGAATAATTATTTCACTACAAGTTTCGTATCGGCGTAATTAATACCCTTCATCCTCTACCCCACTTGGACGCTGATCCGATTCTTTTGGTATGGTGGTGGGCGAGTGGGACGAGAAGCGGATCGACCTCATGCACTTTCATGACGATTATGCTGCCCACTTCCCTGTGCTTCAGTTCGCCACTCTGCTCTTGTGCGTTAGTCAATAAAAGGCCCGCCTTGATGCGTTAATGTCTGTTGTTTTTATTTTTTACAGAGTATTGTGGGGCGCAGGTTGCGAACAGGAAGAACTCCAGCTCGGCTCCGACTATGTGCGAGCGATTACTAGAGGTATTTCCTCTTGATTTACTTTAATATTAATCTGAATGCTGTCTGTGTGTCTGTGTGCGATATAAAAACCAAATCTTGGCAACGTTTTTCATTTTGCTTGAAGACTTTCATTTCTACATGACCGCTGCGAACTCGAATCATCTGGTTTTAATTTCAGTTTTCCACAATATGCCTTTCTATTTCATAACACTTTTAGTACATAAAATTTTCTCATCTTTCTAGCGGATTAATTTCCTAGACCAAGGTAATGATTACAAGTTTTTCCAAAGCCACGACTCATTTCTAATGCACATGGGAACCCCCCCTGACCAATGGCAAGGGTTTTTTCCTCACCCATCGAACTATGGTTGTAGGCACGCTCATGAATTCATTCTCTTCGATCTCCCTTTTGGTTGGATAACTAAGCAAGGTTGCTTGACTAATGCAGGGAACCTAATGCGGTAGAACTTCCAAGTCTTTGCGGTATCCTCATGTGAGTATTTCCTTTCGGGCCCTAGCCGTTCGAATCTCCCATTTATTCAATATATACTTGTTTTATTTGGCCATGACGGAGTTTTCACCCTGTAAATACTTGGCTAGATTACTTTTCTGCTCTTCATTGTTCCACTTCCAAGTCACATTTGTAGTACGCCCATGAACTGGAACACTGATTAAGTTCTCAACAGAAAGAGACTCTCGGCCATCGACCTACCCTGAGATATCATTTTGTATGGTGCTGTTCAGTTATTTAACATATTCATACAGTTATTTATGGCTTGTCAAACTCCATGGAAGTACATTCGTAACTAACTATAATTATGTTTGATAACCATAATAAGGGTCTGAGTTTTATAATTGTTGTTAAACTATAAAGATCTGTCATTTATTATGAGTCATTCCATTTAGCACAGTGGTTAATGCAAACTGTTTAGTTGATGTATGATTGTTGTCATTTTTCCAATCATTGATGGACAATGCAAAGAAAAAAATTGAAAAAAAAATTGTCAACCAGAAAAATAAACCCGAAAAAAAGAATTCAATCCTCAAATTAGCATTTATGAAATTAATACATTGAATTAATTGAAATAATAAATAATTTGGTTACTGTGTGCCTTTTTTATCTTAAAATCAATAAAGCCTAATGTAAGAGGTTACGAAACTATTAAGTAAATATAGAAACAGAGGGTATCATTTTACAAATAATGCTTTTGTGATTAAAATATTTTTATTATTCTCTCCATTAATATTCAAGCGTGTTGAAAATATAAAGAATTAGGTATAAAACGTAATGTAACAAGCTTGTTAAAATTATAAAAATTAGCTTTTAAAACTTAATGTAACAGGTTACGAAACTATTAAGTAAATATACCAGCAGTGGGTAGCATTTTACAAATAAGGTTTTCGTGATTACAAATTTCAGCTATTCTTTACATTAATATTCAAACTGTTAAAAATATAGAATTCATTCAACATGATTTCAGGTTTATATACTATTATAGGAGTTCTAGCCACCATAAAATTATTCTACCTTATTAATATATAGATGTGTATGCAAAATAAAGAATTCGGTATAACATTAATATAAGGATTTTACATGATAGATGTATTTTACATTAATTAAATTAAAATTATATTATGTAACATGCAATATGCAAAGTGGTTGAAATCACATTCCTGGGTTTACACATTAGACGAAGAATATTCACAAACCCACTTGCGCTTGTTTATTTAAAATATAGATGCCTATTTAATTAAAATATATAGAGTTAAAACATTTAATTGTGGCATGTCAAAATCTAAATGTTTCTTGTGGTTCTTGCAGCATATGTGACTGGAAGAGCCAGAGCATAAGTGTAGGAAGCACAAAATAAAGAAAAAGATATAATTTTTTTTGTTTTAAATGTATGGAAAAATAAAAAGGAAAAAACATATTTCATGGAATTGTGGAATTATATATTGAATAACCAATGCTAGGTTTCTTAAGTGTATCGAATGTTGCAGATTTTGCATGGATAATTTGTATCGAACGTTGGAGGTATTGCATGGATGATCTATTGAATGCTGGATAATGGACAATTTGTATTGACATTGGAGGTATCAATATTTACACCATATAAAATAGTATCGAACGCTAATAACAAATAGTATCAAATGCTGCATATAATTTATTCATGGAGAATGTGATTGCATGGAGTTGCCATAATGTATCAGGATAATGTATCAAATGTTGCATACAATTTGTATAACGATGGAGGTATCAATATTTACACCATATTGAATAATTATTATTCCACTACCAGGTTTTCATTATCGGCATAATTAATACCCTTCATCTGCTACCCCACTTGGACGCTGATCCGATTCTTTTGGTATGGTGGTGGGCGAGTGGGACGAGAAGCGGATCGACCTCATGCACTGTCATGACGATTATGCTGCCCACTTCCCTGTGCTTCAGTTCGCCACTCTGCTCTTGTGCGTTAGTCAATAAAAGGCCAATGTTGATGCGTTACTGTCTGTTGTTTTTTTTTTTTTACAGAGTATTGTGGGGCGCAAGCTGCGAACAGGAAGAACTCCAGCTCGGCTGCAACTGTGTGCAAGTGATTACTAGAGGTATTTCCTCTTGATTTACTTTAATATTAATATGAATGCTGTCTGTGTGTCTGTGTGCGATATCAAAACCAAATCTTGGCAACGTCTTTCATTTTGCTCAAAGATTTTCATTTTTACATGACCGCTCCGAACTCGAATCATCTGGTTTTAATTTCAGTTTTCCACAATATGCCTTTCTATTTCATAACACTTTTAGTACATACAATTTTCTCATCTTTCTGGCCGATTAATTTCCTAGACCAAGGTTATGATTACAAGTTTTGCCAAAGCCACGGCTCATTTCTAATGCACATGGGAACCCCCCCTCACCAGTGGCAAGGGTTTTTTCCTCACCCATCGAACTATGGTTGTAGGCACGCTCATTGCATTCTACTGATCCACCCTTGTAGTATGGATATGCTAAAGGTTGCTTGGTGACTAGTGGGAACCTAATGCGGCTAGAAGACTTGCAAATCTTTCTGATGTCTCATCTTAGGTATTTCCTTCCAAAACCCTGTATTCAGAATCTCCCATTTATTCAATATATACTTATTTGGTTTGTCCCCTGAATAAAAACACCTCTCAGGCTTAACAAAGCTGAATTACTTTAAAAATACTACATTGTTCCGCCAGAAGTCACATTGTAAATGCAGCCCATGGGCAGACATGATTAGGATTCTCAACGAAAGAGACTCTCGGCCATCGACCTATAGAATGTCATTTTTAGTGTATTTAGGTTATTTAACATATTCATACGATTGGGTATGGCTTATCCAAACTCCATGGAAGTACATTAAGTAACTACGCTATAATTATGTTTGATAACCATAATAAGTGCAGTTTTATAATTGTTGTTAAACTATAAAGATCTGTCATTTATTATGAGTCATTCCATTTAGCACAGTGGTTAATGCAAACTGTTTAGTTGATGTATGATTGTTGTAATTTTTCCAATCATTGATTGACAATGCAAAGAAAAAAATTGAAAAAATATTTGTCAACGAGAAAAATAAACCCGAAAAAAAAATTTCAATCCTCAAATTAGCATTTATGAAATTAATACATTGAATTAATTGAAATAATAAAATAGACTGATTTAAAGTATATACACACATCTTAAAATCAATAAACCTAATGTATGAAGTTACGAAACTATTAAGTAAATATGAAAGCAGAGAGTATCATTTCACAAATAATGCTTTTGTGATTAAAATATTTTATCATTCTCACCATTAATATTCAAATGTTGAAAATATAAAGAATTAGGTTTAAAATGTAATGTAACAGAAACATTAAAATTATAAAAATTAGCTTTAAAACTTAATGTAACGGAGTTACGAAACTATTAAGTAAATATACAGCGATTAGGTAGCATTTTACAAATAAGGTTTTCGTGATTTACAATTCGACTATTCTTTACATTAATATTCAAGCGTGTTAAAAATATAAGTACGTTCAACATTAATTTCAGGTTTTACATAACCACAAACATAGGGTTTGTAGCCACCATATTATTATTCTTTGTATTAATATAGATGTGTGTTACAAAGATAAAGAATTGAATTATAACATTAATATAAGGTTTTACATGATAGATGTGTGTTTTACATTAATTAAATTAAAATTATATTATGTAACATGCAATATGCAAAGTGGTTGAAATCACATTCCTGGGTTTACACATTAGCCGAAGAATATTCACAAACCCACTTGCGCTTGTTTATTTAAAATATATATGCCTATTTAATTAAAATATATAGAGTTAAACCATTTAATTGTGGCATGTCAAAATCTAAATGTTTCTTGTGGTTCTTGCAGCATATGTGACTGGAAGAGCCAGAGCATAAGTGTAGGAAGCACAAAATAAAGAAAAAGATATAAATTTTTTTGTTTTAAATGTATGGAAAAATAAAAAGGAAAAAACATATTTCATGGAATTGTGGAATTATATATTGAATAACCAATGCTAGGTTTCTTATGTGTATCGAATGTTGGAGATTTTGCATGGATAATTTGTATCGAACGTTGGAGGTATTGCATGGATGATCTATTGAATGCTGGATAATGGACAATTTGTATTAACATTGGAGGTATCAATATTTACACCATATAAAATAGTATCGAACGCTAATAACAAATAGTATCAAATGCTGCATATAATTTATTCATGGAGAATGCGATTGCATGGAGTCGCCATAATGTATCAGGATAATGTATCAAATGTTGCATACAATTTGTATAACGATGAAGGTATCAATATTTACACCATATTGAATAATTACTATTCCACTACCAGGTTTTCATTATCGGCATAATTAATACCCTTCATTTGCTACCCCACTTGGACGCTGATTCGATTCTTTTGGTATGGTGGTGGGTGAGTGGGACGAGAAGCGGATCGACCTCATGCACTGTCATGACGATTATGCTGCCCACTTCCCTGTGCTTCAGTTCGCCACTCTGCTCTTGTGCGTTAGTCAATAAAAGGCCAACGTTGATGCGTTACTGTCTGTTGTTTTTTTTTTACAGAGTATTGTGGGGTGCAAGCTGCGAACAGGAAGAACTCCAGCTCGGCTGCGACTGTGTGCAAGCGATTACTAGAGGTATTTCCTCTTGATTTACTTTAATATTAATCTGAATGCTCTCTGTGTGTCTGTGTGCGATATCAAAACCAAATCTTGGCAACGTTTTTCATTTTGCTCAAAGACTTTCATTTTTACATGACCGCTCCGAACTCGAATCATCTAGTTTTAATTTCAGTTTTCCACAATATGCCTTTCTATTTCATAACACTTTTAGTAAATACAATTTTCTCATCTTTCTAGCCGATTAATTTCCTAGACCAAGGTTATGATTACAAGTTTTGCCAAAGCCACGGCTCATTTCTAATGCACATGGGAACCCCCCCTCACTAGTGGCAAGGGTTTTTTCCTCACCCATCGAACTATGGTTGTAGAAACGCTCATAAATTCATTCTCTTCGATCTCCCTTTTGGTTGGATAACTAACTAAAGGTTGCTTGACTAATTCTGGGAACCCTAATGCAGCTAGAAGACTTGCAAAATCTTTGCAGTATCTTCATGTAGGTATTTCCTTTCGGAACCCTAACCGTTCGAATCTCCCATTTATTCAATATATACTTGTTTGATTTGGCCATGACAGGTTTGCACCATATCGACCTTGGCTAGATTACTTTTCTGCTCTTCATTGTTCCACTTCCAAGTCACATTTGTAGTACGCCCATGAACTGGAACACTGATTAAGTTCTCAACAGAAAGAGACTCTCGGCCATCGACCTACCCTGAGATATCATTTTGTATGATGTTGTTCAGTTATTTAACATATTCATACAGTTAGTTATGGCTTGTCAAACTCCATGGAAGTACATTCGTAACTAACTATAATTATGTTTGATAACCATAATAAGGGTCTGAGTTTTATAATTGTTGTTAAACTATAAAGATCTGTTATTTATTATGATTCATTCCATTTAGCACAATGGTTAATGCAAACTGTTTAGTTGATGTATGATTGTTGTCATTTTTCCAATCATTGATGGACAATGCAAAGAAAAAAATTGAAAAAAAAATTGTCAACCAGAAAAATAAACCCGAAAAAAAAAATTCAATCCTCAAATTAGCATTTATGAAATTAATACATTGAATTAATTGAAAAAATAAATAATTTGGTTACCGTGTGCCTTTTTTATCTTAAAATCAATAAACCCTAATGTAAGAGGTTACGAAACTATTAAGTAAATATAGAAACAGAGGGTATCATTTTACAAATAATGCTTTTGTGATTAAAATATTTTTATTATTCTCTCCATTAATATTAAGCGTGTTGAAAATATAAAGAATTAGGTATAAAACGTAATGTAACAAGCTTGTTAAAATTATAAAAATTAGCTTTTAAAACTTAATGTAACAGGTTACGAAACTATTAAGTAAGTATACCAGCAGTGGGTAGCATTTTACAAATAAGGTTTTCGTGATTACAAATTTCAGCTATTCTTTACATTAATATTCAAGCGTGTTAAAAATATAAAAAATTACGTTCAACATTAATTTCCAGGTTTTACATAACCACCAACATAGGGTTTCGCAACCACCATCGTATTATTCTCTGTATTAATATAGATGTGTGTTACAAAGATAAAGAATTAGGTATAACATTAATATAAAGGTTTTACATGATAGATGTGTGTTTTACATTAATTAAATTAAAATTATATTATGTAACATGCAATATGCAAAGTGGTTGAAATCACATTCCTGGGTTTACACATTAGACGAAGAATATTCACAAACCCACTTGCGCTTGTTTATTTAAAATATATATGCCTATTTAATTAAAATATATAGAGTTAAAACATTTAATTGTGGCATGTCAAAATCTAAATGTTTCTTGTGGTTCTTGCAGCATATGTGACTGGAAGAGCCAGAGCATAAGTGTAGGAAGCACAAAATAAAGAAAAAGATATAAATTTTTTTGTTTTAAATGTATGGAAAAATAAAAAGGAAAAAACATATTTCATGGAATTATGGAATTATATATTGAATAACCAATGCTAGGTTTCTTATGTGTAGAATTGTACATCTCAACAAATAAAGCATATATGCTGATAACTTATCAAGTACACAATTGTAAGTTTCTTTAGATCATACAATATTTTGGTTCTTCTATTAACCTCGTTTAATAACTTTAGTATATGCATTCAGTTATTCATTAATGATTACAAACTCATGGCAAGTATGTGATGCCCTTGTTGTATTATAACAAACGTATCAGAGCCTTTAATATCTGAATACTTTTTATGCAACTATTAAAAAAAACATAGAATACATTTAATAATTAAAAAAAAACATAAAATACATTTCATAAGTAAACAAAAAGCTTTGTATTGTATTAAAAAATTTTGTATTAGCTATCCATTTCTTGACAAAGATTCCTTCTCTGAAACTATCACATTCTCCATGGCATCTTCTTGAGTTATTTATGCTAAATATATTGAATAAGCAATGCTAGGTTTCTTATGTGTAGAATTGTACATCTCAACAAATAAAGCATATATGCTGATAACTTATCAAGTACACAATTGTAAGTTTCTTTAGATCATACAATATTTTGGTTCTTCTATTCTAGCTGTATAATATTGGAACTACCAATTCTTAAGCTATAAAATAGGTAACCATTGTTAAAGAAAAGTGTAAATGATTAAAATTTGATAATCCACCATGTAAATCCTTGTAATGCTTTCATCTATTTTGAATTAAGTAACCTTTTTAATGCTTTAATCTATTTTGAATTAAGTTCTTGATTTTTATCAAAATGATAGACATTGTTTAGGAAATATTTAAATTATTTGAATTAAATTTATAAACGAAATAAATTGTGGTTAGTTTAATTTTTTTTATTTAAATTGGACCCATAAAAAAATTTAATTAAAATTGAATTTACACCAAAAAAAAATCATTCCTTCTTATGATTTAAAATAAATCTAATTATTGATTTAAAAAAATTAATTGAAATTAAATTAACAGGAAAAAAATATTTCTTTACCATCTTTTTAAAATATAAAACTATATATATATATATATATATATATATTTATTTATTTATTTATTTATTTATTGAGAATTCAATTTTATTATAATTAAAAGAGTTTAGAATACTTTATTGTAAAACAGAATTAATGTGCAGAGTTAGATTGGAACATGTGTAACATAGTCGAAACTTTGCTTGGAATTTGAATGTTTGTGCCTTCAAACAAGGTTGGATGCAACTAGTATTCCTTTATTTATGAGACTCTATATGGTTTACCATCAAACCATCTCTAGTAGGAGTTGCAAGAAATTTCTTTAACAATGTCAATGCAGTTTAATTATTTACTTCTTTTAGGTAGATTTTCTATGGGATAATGTAAATTTCTGGAATTTTTATTATGAGTATCATAATTAAAAAATTAGTATCATTGGAAAGGTATGCATAAATAATTTAAATAAGTTAGAAGTGGATAAATTAATTGATTAATCATAAATAAGTTAGAAGTTATTAATTATCTATATTATTATAGTTAGTTTATTTTTTTATTATAATCAACTCAAATTAGTGAATAGGGTTTCAACAATTAGTGAATAGGGTTTCAACATTCTTTCAATTTCCTTGCATGAACATAATGGATCGTAGATATATCTCACAGCTCCAACAATTTTGCAAAGAAATCAATGAACAAGAAGCTGCACTTCTCAATGTACAGGAGCGATTCCTGCGTCCACCTACTCTGCCTCTTTACCGGTTGCGCCCCACAATACAACTACTGCAACGGATAAGAAATTGGATGAATCTAGTCATCCATATTCATGAAAGGGATGCACATAGAGAACTCCGAGCATACTATCTTGACCGTGTACCTACTCTGGACATCAAATGGTGCTGTCGTTGTCGAGCAACACCTTGTCTATACGACTAGTATTTCCCCCTAGTGGGAAACCATCTAACCACTATGCTACACATGATGCAATTTTGTCAATACATCTTATTTTGTCTTCGAATAATATATAGCACATCTTACTTTTTAAACTCTTGCTACTCAGAAAATTTCTGTATATGAAAAAAAAAATCGCATCCTTACATGTTAGATACATTTTCACGAGCTTCAGCAAAAGACTCATTTTAGTACAAACTGTTTTTTCTTAACATACATTTCTCTGAACTTTAACGAAAGACCTCTGCTGTCCACCTAGTGACTTTGAAATCACTTTTGGCAATTTTAATGAAAAAATCTCTTTTGTATACACCTGCTTATGTATATGTGCATGTTACTATATTTGTAGATGGAAAATTGCTTTTCTATATTGCTTATTCTATTCACCATTAATTGAAAGTTGTTTTGTTGATATCACGTCTGTTCTCTTTTATGTTAGGTGATTTCCTTGTTTTATGATGGATCCAGCTATTTGGAGTTGTATTCCATTTGAAATTCTTGAGATTGTCTTCCTTTGGCTCCCTTTATCGGTTGTGATAAAGTTTAGCACTGTTTGTCAGCAATGGAAGACTGTTTTGCAAAATCCTTGTTTCTTATTGCGTTGCAAGAATATCTGTACAAATGAATTTGGATTTATGGTCCCTTTGATTTATTGATGTTTTATGATTGTACTGTTAATACTTCACTGTATTTGTTGATCAATTGGGTTTATAACATTGATTCCTTGATTTTTCAGATTCTTTCGGTGTGTAATAACATTCTATTCACTTTGTTAAATTCAAATATTGGGGTTTTTATATTAGTCCTGGAGTTTAATACTAGTGCATTGTCCAATTTCACATTATGAAAAACACTCACTCAATTTAATATAAAGAGAATGGACTATTGGTATAACTTATGTTTTTAATAATGTTCCCTTCAGTTCATGAATTCCTTTGGTTTATAATTTAAAGCCTTGGGTTTATTATATATTTTTGTTTATATTATTAATAGTCCCTCCACTTTATTAATCTCTTCATAAATATAATGTGGTTGTCATACTAATATTCGACTAAATTTTTGTTCCCTTCGCGTTATTGGTCCCTTGGGTTACTAATATTTTTCCCTTGGGTTCACCAGTTCCTTTATTTTCTAATATTGGACCGTTGGGTTATTACTTCTTTTGGTTTATAATATGAATAATCGATCAATGTCATCCATGGTCAAATGTCACATTCTGACAAATATTGTCTCAATATGAAAATCACCCATGGCCAACCGTGGTCATAGTTGGTCCAATGTCGGATTGTGACAACGATTGTCTCAATGTTTAAATCAATTCGCTTGGGTTCACCAATTACTTTGGTTTATAATATTAAACCCTTAGGTTTATTCGTTTTTTTGGTTTATAATATGAATAATCGATCAATGTCATCCATGATCAAATGTCACGTTCTAACAAACATTGTATCAATATGAAAATCACCCATGGCCAACCATGGTCATACTTGGCCCAACGTCGCATTGCGACAACAATTGTCTCAATGTTTAAATCAATTCCCTTGGGTTCACCAATTCCTTTGGTTTATAATTTTTTGGGTAATGATTTTCCCTTGGGTTCACCACTTGATTTGGTTTATAATATTAAACCCTTGGGTTTATTAGTTTTTTTGGTTTATAATATGAATAATCGATCAATTTCATCCATGATCAAATGTCACATTCTGACAAACATTATCTCAATATGAAAATCACCCATGGCCAACCATGGTCATAGTTGGTCCAACGTTTCATTGTGACAACCATTGTCTCAATGTTTAAATCTATTCCCTTGGGTTCACCAATTCCTTATGGTTTATAATTTGTTGGGTAATGGTTGTCCCTTGGGTTCACCAATTCCTTTGGTTTATAATATTAAACCCTTGGGTTTATTAGTTTTTTGGTTTATAATATGAATAATCGATCAATGTCATCCATGATCAAATGTCACATTCTGACAAACATTGTATCAATATGAAAATCACCCATGGCCAACCATGGTCATACTTGGCCCAACGTCGCATTGCGACAACAATTGTCTCAATGTTTAAATCAATTCCCTTGGGTTCACCAATTCCTTTTGGTTTATAATTTTTTGGGTAATGGTTGTCCCTTGGGTTCACCAATTCCTTTGGTTTATAATATTAAACCCTTGAGTTTATTAGTTTTTTTGGTTTATAATATGAATAATCGATCAATGTCATCCATGATCAAATGTCACATTCTGACAAACATTGTATCAATATGAAAATCACCCATGGCCAACCATGGTCATACTTGGCCCAACGTCGCATTGCGACAACAATTGTCTTAATGTTTAAATCAATTCCCTTGGGTTTATTAGTTTTTTTGGTTTATAATATAAATAATCGATCAATGTCATCCATGATCAAATGTCACATTCTCACAAACATTGTATCAATATGAAAATCACCCATGGCCAACCATGTTCATACTTGGCCCAACGTTGCATTGCGACAACAATAGTCTCAATGTTTAAATCAATTCCTTTGGGTTCACCAATTCATTTGGTTTATAATTTATTGGGTAATGATTTTCCCTTGGGTTCACCACTTGCTTTGGTTTATAATATTAAACCCTTGGGTTTATTAGTTTTTGGTTTATAATATGAACACCATCATCATCCATGATCAAATGTCATATTGAGAAACATTGAGAAACATTGTCTCAATATGAAAATCACCCATGGCCAACCATGGTCTTACTTGGCCCAACGTCGCATTGCACCAACAATTGTCTCAATGTTTAAAACAATTCCCTTGGGTTCACCAATTCCTTTGGTTTATAATTTTTTGGGTATGGATTTTCCCTTGGGTTCACCACTTGCTTTGGTTTATAATATTGAACCCTCGGGTTTTTTAGTTTTTTTGGTTTATAACATGAATAATCGATCAATGTCATCCATGATCAAATGTCACATTCTCACAAATATTGTCTCAATATGAAAATCACCCATGGCCAACCATGGTCATAGTTGGTCCAACGTCGCATTGTGACAACAATTGTCTCAATGTTTAAATCAATTCCCTTGGGTTTACCAATCCCTTTGGTTTATAATTTTGCAGGATTTTCCTTCGCTCACCACTTGCTTTGGTTTATACATTAAACCTCAGTTTGTTAGCTTTTTTGGTTTGCATGGTGAATAATCAATCAATGTCATCCATGATCAAATGTCACATTCTGACAAATATTGTCTCAATATGAAAATCACCCATGGCAAACCATGGTCATAGTTGGTCCAACGTCGCATTGTGACAACAATTGTCTCAATGTTTAAATCAATTCCCTTGGGTTCACCAATTCCTTTGGTTTATAATTTGTTGGGTAATGATTTTCCCTTGGGTTCAACAATTCCTTTGGTTTATAATATTAAACCCTTGGGTTTATTAGTTCTTTTGGTTTATAATATGAATAATCGATCAATGTCATCTGCGATCAGCCTGTCACATCTGATAAACAATGCATTTGAATATGCGAAAATCACCCACGGCCAACCATGGTCATACTTGGCCAAACGTCACATTGCGACAACAATTCTCTCAATGTTTAAATCAATTCCCTTGGGTTCATCAATTCCTTTGGTTTATAATTTTTTGGGTAAGGATTTTCTCAGTTCACCACTTGTTTTGGTTTATAATATTAAACCCTTGCTTATTAATTTTTTGGTTTATAATATGAATAATTGATCAATGTCCTTGATCAAGTGTCACATTCTCACAAACATTGTATCAATATGAAAGTCACCCTTGGCCAACCATGGTCATACTTGGCCCAACGTCGCATTTCGACAACAATTGTCTCAATGTTTAAATCAATTCCCTTGGGTTCACCAATTATTTTGGTTTATAATTTTTTGGGTAATGATTTTCCCTTGGGTTCACCATTTTCTTTGGTTTATAATATTAAACCCTTGGGTTTATTAGTTTTTTTGGTTTATAATATGAATAATCGATCAATGTCATCCATGATCAAATGTCACATTCTGACAAACATTGTATCAGTATGAAAATCACCCATGGCCAACCATGGTCATACTTGGCCCAACGTCGCATTGCGCCAACAATTGTCTCAATGTTTAAATCAATTCCCTTGGGTTCACCAATTCCTTTGGTTTATAATTTTTTGGGTAAGGATTTTCCCTTGGGTTCACCACTTGCTTTGGTTTATAATATTAAACCCTTGGGTTTATTAGTTTTTTTAGTTTATTAATAATATCACCATCTATGATATTAATATATAAATAAATATTAAAATATTAAATATTATTTTTATTATTTTTATATTAATAAATATTATTAATATATATTATTAATAATATTATAATATTTTAATATTTATTTAGTAATATTAATAATATTATAATATTACTAAAAATCATTATAAATAAATATTCAAATATTTATTAATAAATATTAGATTATAATATTACTAATAATCATTATAAATAAATATTCTAATATTTATATTATTCTAATAATAATAATATAACCAACTATGATATAATATATATTATTAATATATTATTAGTTCTTTTTCTTTATTAATAATATAACCATCTATGATATATTAATTTATTATATATTATTAATATTTTTTTATATTAATATATATTATATATATTTCAATTTAATTTATAGTATGTATATAGTTAATATTTTTAATATATTAATAAATATTTTTAATATATATTATTAATATTTTTATAATATTATTAATATATATAAAATATTTTTGTGATTTTAATCATAATTAATATATTTAATATATTAATATTCTTATTAATATATAATATATATTTTTCAAGTTAATATAATAAATTTATTATATATAATATTTATTTATTGATATATAAATTAATGTGATGGGTAGTGGATATAGGCCTATCTGCGTATATCAACCACATTGGTAAATGTGGTTGTAAATCTATTTTATATATGCCTATCGGCGTATATCAACCACATTAGTTTTTACTAATGTGGTTGTGCTAGTTTTATTTCTATATGCTCTTCAATGAAGACAGGTTTGTTTATATGTATTTGGAAATTTTGGGTGGAGTGGCATTTATGCTCTCCGTAATATGTGATCTCGTCTGCTTATTTTTGGGCTTCCATCTTTCTTAAAGGATGCTTTTGAATTTTCTTAATAATATGGATTACGATTTTCTCAACTATCTCCAGAATAATTAATTAATGAATTGTTTTAATACAGAGTTTTTTTCTTTCTGAAAAAACAAACATCAAGTATCGACATTCTTCATTCCTTTCAACATCTGCACAAGCACATGACAGATCTGGACCGATGGAGGGAGTGAATAAAGCAACTTCCCTCAATGGGAGGCATTACCTTAAACAACAAGTACCACATCCATCCTTTTGTTTAAATTTCTATCACTGTAGAGTTACTATATTAATATTTTGTTACTAATATATATTTCCAAAGCCAATAGTCATTTTTATATGTTACATTTTGATTTTCCTAATATTCAACTGCTTCATACTCTCCGGACGAAGAGTGACTTAATACCTCTCGCTATTATAACTATTTCTCGCTATTATAACGAAAGATTGACTTAATACTTTTTAGTACTAAATATACGAGTAACCTCTAATTAAAAAAAATACAATTTATCTAAATAAAATATATAAAAAACTGTGAATGAAAAATATAAATATTATATTTAAATTTTTATTATAAGATAGTTACCTCGTTATTTTATATTTCCAATTTAAGCAATAATTGTAGAATAGAAAAAAAATCTAAAGCAAACTCCAATTGCATAGACTTAGGCAACCTCATTAATTTTACATTTAGGTAAACTCCACATCAAAAAGTGAAGTCTAATAATCACAAATGTCAAAGATTTTTGTCATTTCTTCATTATTATATCACACCCTTTAAAAGTTAAAAAAGGCTAAAATATAGAAAATTATGATAATATTTTTATATGTATTTTTTAAATGTAATATTAGTAAATAAGATGAAAATTAATAATAATAATAATAATTAAATTATAAAATAATATAAATTAAAAAAAATTAAATATTTTTAATAACTTATAAAAAAATTTAAAAAAAATTTAAAAAATTATTTTCATATATTTTTATTGTGAATTTTATGAATTAATATATCTTAAAATTGAGTAATTTTATTTAAAAATCATAAATATTATGATAAGTATATGGGTATGTTAATCATAGTTATATGGGTATTGGTGATTATTTATCTTAAGTTTTTTTTTCGTGGGAGTCAAGATTAGAACGAACTCTCATGAGTTCCATAGTGAAACAGGTTGTTGGACAGTTCCTAAAACACCATGGATGGAAAGGATCTGCCATCTCTCTGAGAATATGAACATCCAGGATGAAAATCACTTCCTCTTAGAGTGCCCCGGGTACAATCACATTAGAGCTCAATTTCATAATCTTTGTTGCAATACTGACCTTCCTAGCCTTTTAAGATGTCAAAATTATAGTGAGCTCGGGAGGCTTCTCTCCACGCTTTTTGAGCATAGGAATAAAATCTTAAATCAAACTAAATAACTCTTTTATTTTCATTAGGTCTGATACACCAAAGATTGGTCTCAATGAACATTAACCATTATCATCATCATCATCATCAGGAAATGCTCCAAAATCCATGGGACCTTCAACGGGTATTTTGGAGTTTCAACTAGTACTTTGGAGCTTGTAGGGACTGCAACATATTTTTGATGTTTTCGGAGCTTCAATGCAGTGAATAAGTGCAAACTTAGGTTTATTTGACATTTCCATCTTGAGTGTTGCTTAAACTCATGAAATTGTGCAAAGGGAAGAGTATGTCTCTGGGTCTAGATCTAGATATGGGTCTAAAACTAAGCAAAACGACCAGTTTATGGAAAGCCTTTTTATCCAAATAAAAAACGTGATTGGAAAGATTTAGATGAAAATAAAATAATTATTTTATTTTTATTTTTAATATATATTAAATTTTAATATATTATATTATTGTGATTCCCAACTTAAATTTTCTACAAATTTAAGAAAACTTCTAAAGATGTCGGTGATTACTGCTAACCAGAAATACCTACCTAAAAAAAACTTATACAACATAAATATTATTATATTATATTTAATAAATTAATTAAAAAATATAAAAAACATTAATATGGAATTATAGTTTAAAAATAATAATTAATTAATTAACTTTTTAATATAAAATTAACTTACCTTGTAAATTATATATATATATATATAAAATTTGAAAAAGTAATGATGAGAGAATAAAATGTGATGATAAAATTTTAATTTAAAAATAAAATAATGAGAAGATGACTGTTATAATAAAGTTTTGATATATATATATAAACCTGCAACTTCCTTTATGTTTACAAATTTTATTGATATTTAATTTTTATTAATATTTAATATAAAATTATGAAAGATATATGTTTACTTTAAATCTTCGTTTCGAATTTTTGCCTTTCGCTTTCTCTGTTATTATATTCTTTAATCTTTCTTTTTATTTTTAATAACTTTTTTTAATTTTTAAACATAATTCTAATCCTATTTTTAACATTTTTAAAGTTTATATTTTCACATTTATTTATTTTTTATTTAAATATATTTTATACCTGCTTTCAGTGTGTCGTCTTTCTTTCATTCTGAAGAACAACTTCAATATTTGATGTTTTAGTGACTGTAACGGTTACAACTATTTACTAAAAAATAACAAATGAATGGCGGCCAATGATTATATATTCATCATCATTTTGATGAAATGTTGATTTACTACTTGAAAAGAAGTTGATGTGTAATTAAAGGAATAATTTTAAAATTATACCAAGAATGTGGATTTTTCTGTTTCAGGAGAATTGACTTGGTTACAGAAGATCTATTGAAGCTGGTCACATCTTCCACGTATTTTCATGGTTATTTAGTTTGTTCCATATTCACTCGAAGATATTCACTCAATGAAAAGATGAAAGAAGGTTGGTAAATCCTTCGTATTACAATTTGATGGTGGTTAGTGTAGGTGAGGCACCTTGAACCAGAATTTTGGCCACTTAGGTTCAATTTTTTTTTATAGATGAATAATGTAAATATATGTAAGATGTACTATTAGTCTTTAAAAACAAAAAGTATTTTAATTGTGATTTTTGTTAATTTTAGGATTTAAATTTAAAATTGTATTTTTTTTTGGGGAAAATTTGTGATTAAGAATAAAAATAATTATCAGTGATAAATAGAATAAAAATAATTATCAGTGATAAATAGAAACAAATTTATGAAATTATATATTTATGAAATCTCAGCATTATCAAGAAAAAATTAAGGTTAATTTACAATTAGGCCAAAAGATTCAGCTTCATATTGATTTGTTAGTAAATTGAAAAATAAAAACGTTGATATGTTTGCAAAATTTACAATTATTGATTTGCTAGTAAATAGCAAAAATAAAAACAATAATCTGCTTGCAAATAGGAAAATTTTAGGTGTCTATACTTTTCTTGAAGTGCAATAACCTTTCTTCATATAGTAAGTTTAGTTAATAATTTTTTAAATTAAAACCATAAATTTTTTAACAATATTTATTTATAAAGGTATCTATACTTTTCTTGGAGCGTATTAACATTCCTTTATATAATAAGTCTAGTTTAAATAATAATTTTTTAAATTAGAATTAAAATGTTTAATAATATTTATTTAAAAATATTTAAATTTCTAAAAAATAATACAATATTTCAAACAATTTAATATTTAAAAAAATGTAACATGTTTCTAAATAAATCATTAGAATTATTACTATTATTATGGTAAAAATAAAATAAAAAATGATATGCATAAACATGGTAAATATGAGACTTCATATAAAGTTCCTATACATATATGTCCATGGTTCTCTTTAATAAGTCAAGAAACTTAGTATACAATTCATGGTTATCTTTAATAAGTCAAGAGACTTAGTATACAATTCATGGCATGTACAAATATCTCTACGTTTACATTAATAAGTTAATGGACTACAATATAATAAGCCTCACATTTAATTTAATCAGTGCTTGGATATAAATCTCGGTTTATCATTTTAATAAGGCCCGTTATTCTATGTCATGGTATTTAAGTTCACACAAGGGTTTGGTGATCGACGCCCCAACCAAGACAAGGTTTGTGAGATCTTCACCTTCCATTTAACCTTATTGAATGGCTAAAACACTGCTTGGGGTGCCTCGTCCCCTTCACCTGTAATTACCGATGGATCCGGTTCTTTCATCCGATTGTCGATTCAATCGGGCGGTGGAGGGTGGCTAGGAGGGTTTTACCCTAACTACCACAACAATTCAGGAACCCTTATTCATTTTCGACCTGTCTTCCACCACTCTGCAAGTTTCTAGTTTTTTTTTGGGTTTTTCCTTGTTAGGCTAAGAATGGGTCTCTTAACATGATTGCAGGACCTCCGTTGTAACATTGAATCGATGCCTCTGCACCAGAACTGGTTCAGGTGGACTACTTCTGGTTCTTGCTCTATATTGCAGGTATTTTTGTTCGACTCACCATTCTATCATTTTCTTATTCTGCATTGTATGGTTATGGGTCACACCGTTTGAAAATAATTTCATTGTCTACCCCTTGCAAGTATTTCACGAATTTTTCGAGGGACGCCTTTGACCGCTCGATGGGCTTATGTCGGTCGCAGTCACAGGTAGGTCTTCTTTGCCTTACCCTTTATCTTTGGATCAATATATTTTGTGGATTCTGCATACCAACCTTTGCTTAGTTCTTTCAGGGGCATTCTGTCAAGGCTTCCGGGTTTGTCTTGGAAACCAAACGATGTCATTTGAGGTCTCCTCGTGTAGAGATGCACCCCCTCAACCCTAGAAGAGGTTTTAGAGATTATGCTTGCTCCCAGTTTGAAATTTAGACATTCTGAGTGCCACTCATGTACGGACTATTAATTTAATGGATTGGCTTTATAATTTTCTAGACGAGATTGTTAACTTATTGAATGGGCTATCTCATCTTTGATTTAATTGATTAGCCATGTAAATGTACAGGCATTATTTCCGCCTTGAATTGTGGAAAACACTTTGTTTCTGTTCTTTTTTCTTTCTAAATATAAATATTGTTGCCTTACCTCATGTGTTTATGATGTTACGGGTTTACTATCTGAATTTTTCTTGCATATATGGTTCATGTTTTTCTTTCAACAAGGCTTATAAGACTTCTAGCTTATCTTGTGCGTAAAAGGATACTTTGAAGGTTCTATGCTTGTTGTTGTAATGATGTATAGATAAGTCGTGGTCCGTTTTTCCACTATTTAAGCTGAAAGAATTTGTAAACATTTCTCGGCTATGTATATTATTATCTCAAATGTGTATTTATTTTCTGCAATTTTTCTTCTTGTTCTAAACCCTGGCTGGGACAGACAGACACTCACTCCCTAGTCGGTGTAGGGCTTTAACTACCACTTTATCAAGCTTGGTTATTTAAGAATGGCATGAACCATTATGTTATTTCATTGTTAATTATTTTTGTGCCTTTCGTTATGGTTGAAGACACAATATTTATGGGTTGACCCTATTCACGTTCGATAACTAGATTACTAATTAAAATTTGCATAGGTTCCAGCTATGTTCAACCTTTTTATTCCTCATTTGGACTAAAATGATTTGAACCATGGGGGGATAGACCGACTCGGTTTCCTGACTAGATGGTCGAAACCCCTCCATAAATTCCTTTGTACTACACAGAATAAATAGTGGCTCTGGTGACAGTTTACACAAATTCTATTTCAATGGGTATAAAATCCTAGTATGTTATATTCAAGAACAACAAAACAATAATAATTCTTCCAAAATGTGTAGTACCACTTTCTCTCTATCTAATTATGTTTATAACCATAACTCTAGTGATTATGTAAGAATTAAATTTCATTGAACATAATCTTCACATCACACAACTTCAGCATTTTGATTAAATTAATAAGATGAACTACACATTGATAATGCTTTGGTTTTCCTAGTTTTAGATAATTTCATTGTGGATAGCCTGGTTTTCGAAAAAGATAGTGGGCTCTGTGTTCCGTATTTTAGTGATGGGATTTTGATTGTGACCATTTACCTTCCCACGAAGGGGGTAATTCAGACCCACCTTCTTCATGTTGCGGTCGCTTCTGTTGCTTTTGTCTGTTCTAATTTATGTTTATGTTTTGTATGGTTGTATTAGTGTTGTACTAGTTTTTCATGACGTTGTAAGGACCTTTCATGGCGTCGATATGATCTTCATTGTTCGTCTCCTGCATTGAAGGGTTTCTTTTCTGACCAATTTGGGTTTCCCTTTTTATCCTCGTCTCTACATGGGTCTAATTCGTACTATAACCACCAGCTTTGGGAAATTGGCCATTGATCTGATATGGGTGGTTGACTTGTTATGCTATGCAAGCACCTCCCATTCAATTAAAACAAATTTAAGATCTTGCTCATACATGCATGTGCGGAATTGCACTCTTGATTCAAGTGAATGTGTTTTAACTGTTTTAATGCTTTATGTGTGAGGAATTAAAAATTTATTTATCATGATTAAAAGCATGTACAACAACCATAAATTGTAGCAAATTAATCATCAACACATAACAACAAATATAATAAAGGAGTTCACCCGCATGTCTTGGGCTACATCTCCTTGAGCCTTCATCAATTGACTTGGCTCTTTAGGATTAAGATGGAAAATTTATTTTACAAGTTTCTATTCAACTCCAATGGTTTTTTGAAATGTACCAATGGGTTTGTAATACCATCATACCCCTGGATTGACAGATAACTCTCTGGAAATGGACCTAGGCTCCCTTTAGCTTGATCTCTTCTGTTAGTGTCCTTAAGCTTCCTTGAGCTTATTTGTGGCACAAACCCTCTTAGAAGTCATTTTCTGTCCTTGAAAGATTTTCTACTGTCTATAGCACATATCAATAATCCAAAATAAGATGTTCATTTACTCAAAATGAGCTCTGGCTCCCCAATGTATGCCTCCCACACCTGGTAGCACTAGGCTCCCTGAAACTTCCCTGTGGCTTCTTAGGCTCTATAAGTCTCTAAATGGCTCTGAAAATCCCTCCATTGGATTCAAAATTTCAAAAATAGTCATAAATGACTATTCACTTGCTAAAGTTGGCCTCTCGCTGCTCTGGTTATGCCCCCAACACTTGCTGGCACCCTATGGATCTAAGCTCACTGAAAAATTCCTTGTAGTATCTCGGCCTTTAAAAGTCTCCAAATTCTTATGCAAATCCCATCATTGGATTCAGAAGGTTCAATATAGTTATAATAGACTATTGGTTTGCTGAGAATGGCCTCTAAATGCCTTGGCTAGGCCTCATTCTCCTGGTGGCTCTTGGTGGCCCTTGGAACTTCTCTAAAGCAAAATCACACTCAAAAGTCCTCAAATAGCTTTGAAAACCTCACCAATGGCTCCAGAATGCTCCAATTAGCTAACAATGACTCTTCATTCACTCAGAATGGGTGAAAATTGGGCCTCCTACACTTTTTCCCAGTTTCACCTAGGAAAGCTCCACTAAAAGTGGAGACTCCACTTAACTGGAGTTAAAATAGTGAATTCCACCATTTTGGGCGCGCCCGCCAACCTGACAGCTGGAATAACTGTGGCAATAAATGTCTGCGGTTGGAGTGGCCACATGCCAAGTCCAAACCGCTTGTTAACATAACTTCCGACAGAACCCAAGGCATAACTGGGGTTTTAAATGGTTTGAACCGTGGTTGGATAGACTGAAAACTAAGTTGACCACGCGAAGGTTGGTTAGTTAACGTTTCCATGTGACATATGGCTTGTGGAACCGCTGGCGGGTTGGGACTATCGGCAGTTCCAACCCCCAAACATGAATTCACTTCAACATAAATATAAACCACTGCCCTATGAGGTTAAGAACCACTTCTAGCACGGATAGTAGACCACTTGTGTGCCCGATGGGAGGTCTTGCGGTCGAATCCTGTGGACCCAACCAAAATTTTATAACACGTTTTCAGGGCCACGTTGCAGCTTTTCATTGGCCCTTGAAGCCGTACACCTAATAGAAATTCGACAATTGTCAATATATGATTGCCCCAGAAGGAATATTTTGGTGAATATTCCAAGGAATATTCTAGGAATATTCCTTTTTGTTGACCATTCAAGTGCCCAGTTAACTCTGGTCAACTGTCGAAATTTGCAGTTTACTGGGCTTTTCAAAATGCAATAACTTCTTCATACGGTGTTGGTTTTTCGAACCTTTCATGGCGCCAAAATTAGGAAGACGAGATCTATCTGATCGCTTAGGTTCGACACCATTTTCAACACTTTGAATTTCAAGCTATCACTTAGGTCATGATCAAATTCTGATCACTCCTTCCCACTAAAGGGCTTTTGGACCCACAAAATTTGATGATTATCTGCCTTGAGCTTCAACACTCAGCTGCTTTCAAGTTATATTACCTGATTTTACATGACAAGTCTCTTTGACAATCACCTTGACATGCCTTACACCGTAACTGAATATGTCTATTGACCACTAGTCTCTGGCCATTGTTGACCCACTTCAGCATTGTTGGCTGCTGTAAACTGATACACTCTTTGTTTTACCACTGATCCCTCTATGTGCTTGGAAAAATGTTAGCCTTCCCACTAAGATTGAAGTCCCTCCTGCAACTATGGCATACAAGCTCTGTCTTGGAAATCCACTTTCCAAATTAAGCTTGCAAGATGAGTGAACCCTTGGCGTCAACATAACCAACTTGTTTTGCAATGGCTACAAAACATTTTGCATCTTGTCCACTTCACACTGAATGGACTACAAACATCCTGTCACAAGAGCACACATCAATCTCGAAAAGAAAATATTATGAAAGAATTGAAATGAAGACCACCTCTTTTTGCTTCTTCAAAGCACTGATTGTCACCTTCTTATAACATCAAATACATGGCAATCCTCTTTGCACATTGGTGTATCCATCCAGCGACTCACAATCGACAAACACCCTTAACTAAAACATAAGTCGTGCAACATGCGACACCATCACAAGTCGACATGAAATGTGAAATACAATCGACACAATATCGATGTGAAATGTGTGCGACATAATCGAAAAACAACATGATACATATTGACAAAACTCGTGCATGTATCTATGTACAAAGAACCTATATACAAGTTCACCATTTACACATAAAAACCCATGCATATGTACACTTTCAACTCTTCCTTTCAAGTACCATCAAGTACATAAACCCAAAATATGTGGGTGACTATAAGAGCTGAACTGAATGATATTGCTGCAACATAAGTGAGTAACATACCCATCTTTTGCACCTCCACGGTGAAATTTTGCAAGAACAAAGAAAAGCCTTCAACTAAACAAAATTCACATGCAATCTTGCATCATACAAGTTGTAATCCTCTGCTACATCTTGTCATACTTTCAATAGAAATTTATGCATAGATAAGGCTGAAATTTGCATCTATGTGCAAAGGAATGTATGTCTTACTAGGTCAAGAAATCAAACCACTTATTACCAAGCCACTTCCATGGCAATTTTTCTTGTTGAATATCTTCTTCTTGTGAATCATCTGGACTCACATCGATGATGGAATATTTGGTTCCATTCTCGCCAGTCTTTTTATCCACTTGCTTCAAATGATTGGGATCATTAGTTGGATGCAGTGTCCAACATTGGGCAATGAGATGTCCCTTCTTCTCGAAATGTGTGCAATTATTTTTCATCTTTTGTGCAAGCCGCCTTCGCTTTGATTGTTTCCTGTATGCATTCATTCTCTTCCAACATATTGAAACTTCATGGTTACACAAACCACAATAGGAACAACAACTCTTTCTCCCATACATGCATGCAGATTTTTCATGCTTAACATAATCATAAACAACTTGATTATGGGAAGAATTATACTTCGAGTGTTGCTTTGCATGTCCATATTTTTTTCCTTCTCGAGAAGATGAACTTGAAGAGGTTCCAACTCTCTTTTGAAGACCAACATCAGTTTTCATGTCTTGATAACTATTAGAACTCTCTTGCAGTTATGTGAGCTGTTATTTAGTTTAACTAAGTTAAGTGAGTTAAACTTAGTTGTGCTAGTTGCAACTGGTTGTAACTAGAGATACATTAGTGAGAGATCAGTGAATTAAATATTAAATTAATTCACATGGAGACATTGCCATGCAATCGAAGAAATACTACCGTTAACTACATGCATGTCGATTCAAATGGAGACCTAGTTTCAAGAGATAGTGAAAGGGCCTGCTGAATATCAATTGTGACCATAGTGGTGTATTCAATGTAACTACACACATTGGAGTTCCAATGACGATTGCAAATAAGTCAAGGCAAGATCGAATTCATTTAGGGATCTTCATTAGCGGTGGATTGGCGCAGCTGGGAGGTAAAAGGTCAGAGGCAAAGAATTGGTGCACATAACCAGTTTCCCTATGACAAGCAGATATGATCAGAGATTGTACCGATGTACTCTCGAGCTGTAGGCTTTGTATGAGATTTTTTCATGATCCATGATATACATAATATATGATAGTTCGGTTTTTTAGCTTTATGCTTTCCCAGTAAAAACTTATGTGTTATGTGCAATTGATTTTTCTTCATGTGGTTGCAATTGGCGATTAAATTTTCGTAAAGAATTAAGTAGAAGGATTATGTATTTAAAAATGGATATAATTGTTAGATCAGGAGAGTCTAGTAATACATCATAGTATTTATAAAATTTCTACATGGTACCGGAGCATTAAAGATTGAAATATTGAAGTAGTTGTTGAGTTGTGTTGGTGGAAACAATTCGAATTTACTACAAGAATTTCTTGGTGTGACAGTTGAATAAACATCGAAATGGCTTTCAGTGGTTTGTGGTTAGAGTATGAACTCGAGGGCAACTCGAAATACATTGCATGGAATGATAGGATGGAGGTGGTGCTTGAAGATAATGGCTTGAAGGAATTCATCGACAATGATGTTCCTAAGCACTTTGATGGATGTTGCATTACTTGACGCCTGGAAAAATAAAGTACTGAAGACGAGAAGGATTCTGTTGGAAGGTGTGAGATACCATATTGTATCAAGCCTTCATGGGAAAGCCACTCCATTTGCAATGTGGAAGGCTTTGACAGATCTTTTCCAAAGCATCAGTGACCATAGGGCAACAGTATTCCAAAGTATCTCACAAAGTTTGTCCAATGTCGAGATGAATTGGGAAGTGTGGGAATCACGGTTTCTGATGATGATTTGATGAGCTTGGCTCTCTTGGGAATTCCTAAGATTTGGCACAGTTATCAAGACTCTCTCAACAAAAGGGAAAAGCTGTCAGATTGGGAACGACTGTGGTCGGATGTAGTGCAGGAGGAGTTCATGTGGAACACCAGGGATGGCTCTTCATCAAAGCATGATGATGAAGAGGATTTTGCTTTAGCTGCCAAAGAAAGGAAAGGGAAGGGGAAGAAATCCCACTAAAAAATCTGAGGCTAAAAGCAAGAAGCTGGATTTGTCCAAGGTGAAGTGTTTTCACTGTCACGAACATGGGCATCTCGCCACTAACTGCCCACAAAAAAAATAAGAACAAGAAGGTTGTTGGAGCTACAGTTGGTGAGGCCCTTGCCTCACAATTTGAACTTGATTTCCCTTTTATCGCATGCTTGTTTTCAAGTGCAATGGGATCGGTGTGGTATCTTGATAGTGGTGCTTCCTTCCACATGACGAGAGATAAGGATATTTTCAGTGACTTGGAGGAGAAAGATCTCCAAATGAATATAGAGATGGGCGACGATGGATGATACAATGCGATTGACATTGATACCATTACCTTTGAGAGGATTCAGGTAAACCATTTATGTTGAAAGATGTTATGCATTTTCCATGTCTAAAGAAGAACTTGGTCTCAGTTGCGATGTTGGAGGACAGAGGTTATGACGTTGTTTTTAGCGATGGAAAAGTTTTCCTGCGACATAAAACAACGGGTCAAACCAAGGGGATAGAGATTCAAGTCAAGAATCTCTACAAGCTGGAGGTAGATGGTTGCGCTGCAATGGTCGGCAAAGAAGAAGAAGTGGTGAGCTCGGATGAGGGCGAATTATGGCACAGGCGATTGGGCCATCTTCACCATGGTGCCCTGAAGATTTTGTAGAAGATTTATGTTGGACTTCCCAAGGGTACACTTGCATAGATAGATCAGTGCAAGGGATGTACCATGGGTAAGTTTGTGAATACCAACTTTCATGAAAAGGAGAACCATGCTTCGGTGATCTTGGAGAGAGTTCACACAGACATGTGTGGCCCATTCTTGGTTGCTTCAACAATAAAACACAGGTATAATGTTATTTTTGTTGATGACTATTCTCATAGATGTTGGATCTTCTTCATGTAGAAGAAAGATCAAACATTCTCAAAGTTGTGTGAGTTTAAAGCATTGGTGGAGAAAGTGTCAGGGAAGCAAGTGAAGGCTTTGCAGAGCGATAATGGTGGTGAAGATATCTCGAACAAATTCAAAGACTTATATAGCAAAGAAGGAATTCGATGAGAACTCATAACATCTCATAAGCCACAATAGAATGGGGTTGCAGAGAGGAAGAATAGAATGATCGTGGGTGCTGCACGAGCTATGATGCATGATCAGGGCCTACCAATGCACTTCTGGGAAGAAGAATGTAACACTGCGGTTTATGTGCAAAACCATTGTCCTCATAGAGTACTTGGCATGAGTACACCTGAAGAATATTTTAATGGTAAGAAACTAGATGTTTCTCACTTTACGATTTTTGGCTCATCTGTTTATGTTCATGTGAACAAGAATGCCAGGAAGAAGCTAGAGTTGTCTGCTGAAGTTGGGATATTTGTGGGGTACAAAGAAAAACCCCATAATTATCGTGTGTATTTTCCAAATAGTCGAATGATTGTGGTGCGACGAGATATAAAATTCAATGAGGAGAAAGCCATGAAGTTGTCGCTTGAGAGGGAGCTAGACTTGCATGCAGAAGAGGAACTGATTGTTCCCAAAGATGAGTCTCTATATGTGGATGAGCCATAGGAGGAGGTTCATGGAGTGGAGGAGTCCACTCACACAGATCAAAACATCAAAACTAGAAGAAGTCATATCACAGAAGCTGAGAGGCTGAAGCTTGATGCAGCACAAAATGTAGGAGTCCCTACTTCATACCGTAGATAGAGATAGTATCTTGATCGTTTCACTGGATACATGGCTCTCATGAGAAAATGTATTGTGACTGAGCCATCTTCCTTTCAGGAAGCAGTGTAGGAGCCCACATGGGTAGATGCAATTATTTTTCATCTTTTGTGCAAGTCGCCTTCACTTTGATTGTTTCCTGTATGCATTCATTCTCTTCCAACATATTGAAACTTCATGGTTACACAAACCGCAATAGGAACAACAACTCTTTCTCCCATTCATGCATGCAGATTTTTCAGGCTTAACATAATCATAAACAACTTGATTATGGGAAGAATTATACTTCGAGTGTTGCTTTGCATGTCCATATTTTTTTCCTTCTCAAGGAGATGAACTTGAAGAGGTTCCAACTCTATTTTGAAGACCAACATCAGTTTTCATGTCTTGATAACTATTAGAACTCTCTTGCAGTTATGTGAGCTGTTATTTAGTTTAACTAAGTTAAGTGAGTTAAACTCAGTTGTGCTAGTTGCAACTGGTTGTAACTAGAGATACATTAGTGAGAGATCAGTGAATTAAATATTAAATTAATTCACATGGAGTGATATCACATGCAACTGAAGAAATACTACTGTTAACTACATGCATGTCAGATCCAGTGTAGACCTAGTTTCAAGAGATAGGTGAAAGGGCCTGGTTGAATATCAATTGTGACCATAGTGGTGCATTCAATGAAACTACACACATTGGAGATTCCAATGACAATTGCGCAGTCAAGTCAAGGCAAGATCGAATTCATTTAGGGATCTTCATTAGCAGGGATTGCGCAGTGGAGGCAGGCTATCAGGAGGCAGTAAATTGGTGCATGTGTGAACCAATTTTTGTATGACAGTGTGATATGATTGTAGATTGTACCGACAGCTCTTGGAGCTAGAGCTTTGTATGAGATTGTTTCATGATCCATGATATACACAATATATGATAGTTGGGGTTTTTAGCTTTAAGCTTTCCCGAAAAAAAACATCTTGTTATGTGTGATTTATTTTTCTTCATGTGTTTGCAATTGGAGATTTATTTTCTGCAAAGAATTAAGTAGAAGGATTATGTATTTAACCATGGATATAATTGTTAGATCAAGAGAGTCTGGTAATGCATCACAGTATTTTTTAAATTTATACATGGTATCAGAGCAGAGAAGATTGAAATATTGAAGCAGTGTTTAGTTTTGTTGGCGGAACAATTTGAATTTGCTACAAGAATTTCTTGGTGCGCCAGTTGAGTAAACATCAAAATGGCTTTCAATGGTTTGCAGTTAGAGTATGCACTCAAGGGCAGCTTGAACTATATTTCATGGAAGGATAGGATGGAGGAGGTGCTTAAAGATAATGGCTTGAAGGAATTCATCGACAATGATGTTCCTAAGCCCACTTCGACCGATGTTGCATGACTTGACGCATGGAAAAATAGATTTGCGAAGACGATAAGGATTTTGTTGGAAGGTGTGAGGGACCATATTGTCTCAAGCCTTCACGGGAAATCCACTCCATTTGCAATATAGAAGGCTTTGATAGATCTTTTCTAGAGCAGCAGTGACCATAGGGCAACAGTATTCCAAAGTATCTCACAAAGTTTGTCCAATGCCGAGATGAATTGGGAAGTGTGGGAATCACGGTTTCTGATGATGATTTGATGAGCTTGGCTCTCTTGGGAATTCCTAAGAGTTGGCACAGTTATCAAGACTCTCTCAACAAAAGGGAAAAGCTATCAGATTGGGAACGACTGTGGTCGGATGTAGTGCAGGAGGAGTTCATACGGAACACCAGGGATGGCTCTTCATCAAAGCATGACGATGAAGAGGATTGTGCTTTAGCTGCCAAAGAAAGGAAAGGGAAGGGGAATAAATCCCACTAAAAAATCTGAGGCTAAAAGCAAGAAGTTGGATTTGTCCAAGGTGAAGTGTTTTCACTGTCACGAACATGGGCATCTCGCCACTAACTACCCACAAAAAAACTAAGAACAAGAAGGTTGTTGGAGCTGCAGTTGGTGAGGCCCTTGCCTCACAATTTGAACTTGATTTCTTTTTTATCGCATGCTTGTTTTCAAGCGCAATGGGATCGGTGTGGTATCTTGATAGTGGTGCTTCCTTCCACATGACGAGAGATAAGGATCTTTTCAGTGACTTGGAGGAGAAAGATCTCCAAATGAATATAGAGATGGGCGACGATGGATGATACAATGCGATTGACATTGATACCATTACCTTTGAGAGGATTTAGGTAAACCATTTCTGTTGAAAGATGTTATGCATGTTCCATGTCTAAAGAAGAACTTGGTCTCAGTCGCGATGTTGGAGGACAGAGGTTATGACGTTGTTTTTAGCGATGGAAAAGTTTTCCTGCGACATAAAACAACGGGTCAAACCAAGGGGATAGGGATTCAAGTCAAGAATCTCTACAAGCTGGGGGTAGATGGTTGTGCTGCAATGGTCGGCAAAGAAGAAGAAGTGGTGAGCTAGGATGAGGGCGAATTATGGCACAGGCGATTGGGCCATCTTCACCATGGTGCCCTGAAGATTTTGTAGAATATTTATGTTGGACTTCCCAAGGGTACACTTGCACAGATAGATCAGTGCAAGGGATGTACCATGGGTAAGTTTGTGAATACCAACTTTCATGAAAAGGAGAACCATGCTTCGGTGATCTTGGAGAGAGTTCACACAGACATGTGTGGCCCATTCTTGGTTGCTTCAACAACAAAACACAGGTATTATGTTATTTTTGTTGATGACTATTCTCATAGATGTTGGATCTTCTTCATGTAGAAGAAAGATCAAACATTCTCAAAGTTGTGTGAGTTTAAAGCATTGGTGGAGAAAGTGTCAGGGAAGCAAGTGAAGGCTTTGCAGAGCGATAATGGTGGTGAAGATATCTCGAACGAATTCAAAGACTTATATAGCAAAGAAGGAATTCGAGGAGAACTCATAACATCTCATAAGCCACAACAGAATGGGGTTGCAGAGAGGAAGAATAGAATGATCGTGGGTGCTGCACGAGCTATGATGCATGATCAGGGCCTACCAATGCACTTCTGGGCAGAAGAATGTAACAATGCAGTTTATGTGCAAAACCATTGTCCTCATAGAGTACTTGGCATGAGTACACCTGAAGAATATTTTAATGGTAAGAAACCAGATGTTTCTCACTTTACGATTTTTGGCTCATCTGTTTATGTTCATGTGAACAAGAATGCCAGGAAGAAGCTAGAGTTGTCTGCTGAAGTTGGGATATTTGTGGGGTACAAATAAAAACCCCATAATTATCGTGTGTATTTTCCAAATAGTCGAATGACTGTGGTGCGACGAGATATAAAATTAAATGAGGAGAAAGCCATGAAGTTGTCACTTGAGAGGGAGCTAGACTTGCATGCAGAAGAGGAACTAATTGTTCCCAAAGATGAGTCTCTATATGTGGATGAGCCATAGGAGGGAGGTTCATGGACTGGAGGAGTCCACTCACACAAATCCAAACATCAGAACTGGAAGAAGTCATATCACAGAAGCTGAGAGGCTGAAGCTTGATGCAGCACAAAATGTAGGAGTCCCTACTTCATACCGTAGATAGAGATAGTATCTTGACCGTTTCACTGGATACATGGCTCTCATGAGAAAATGTATTGTGACTGAGCCATCTTCCTTTCAGGAAGCAATGTAGGAGCCCACATGGGTAGATGCAATTATTTTTCATCTTTTGTGCAAGTCGCCTTCGCTTTGATTGTTTCTTGTATGCATTCATTCTCTTCCAACATATTGAAACTTCATGGTTACACAAACCACAATAGGAACAACAACTCTTTCTCCCATTCATGCATGCAGATTTTTCATGCTTAACATAATCATAAACAACTTGATTATGGGAAGAATTATACTTCGAGTGTTGCTTTGCATGTCCATATTTTTTTCCTTCTCGAGGAGATGAACTTGAAGAGGTTCCAACTCTCTTTTGAAGACCAACATCAGTTTTCATGTCTTGATAACTATTAGAACTCTCTTGCAGTTATGTGAGCTGTTATTTAGTTTAACTAAGTTAAGTGAGTTAAACTTAGTTGTGCTAGTTGCAACTGGTTGTAACTAGAGATACATTAGTGAGAGATCAGTGAATTAAATATTAAATTAATTCACATGGAGTGATATCACATGCAACTGAAGAAATACTACTGTTAACTACATGCATGTCAGATCCAGTGGAGACCTAGTTTCAAGAGATAGGTGAAAGGGCCTGGTTGAATATCAATTGTGACCATAGTGGTGCATTCAATGTAACTACACACATTGGAGATTCCAATGACGATTGCGCAGTCAAGTCAAGGCAAGATCGAATTCATTTAGGGATCTTCATTAGCAGGGATTGCGCAGTGGAGGCAGGCTATCAGGAGGCAGTAAATTGGTGCATGTGTGAACCAATTTTTGTATGACAGTGTGATATGATTGTAGATTGTACCGACAGCTCTTGGAGCTAGAGCTTTGTATGAGATTGTTTCATGATCCATGATATACACAATATATGATAGTTGGGGTTTTTAGCTTTAAGTTTTCCCGAAAAAAAACATCTTGTTATGTGTGATTTATTTTTCTTCATGTGTTTGCAATTGGCGATTTATTTTCTGCAAAGAATTAAGTAGAAGGATTATGTATTTAACCATGGATATAATTGTTAGATCAAGAGAGTCTGGTAATACATCACAGTATTTTTTAAATTTATACATGGTATCAGAGCAGAGAAGATTGAAATATTGAAGCAGTGTTGAGTTTTGTTGGCAGAACAATTCGAATTTGCTATAAGAATTTCTTGGTGCGCCAGTTGAGTAAACATCAAAATGGCTTTCAATGGTTTGCAGTTAGAGTATGCACTCAAGGGTAGCTTGAACTAAATTGCATGGAACGATAGGATGGAGGAGGTGCTTAAAGATAATGGCTTGAAGGAATTCATCGACAATGATGTTCCTAAGCCCACTTCGACGGATGTTGCATGACTTGACACATGGAAAAATAAATTTGTGAAGACGAGAAGGATTCTGTTGGAAGGTGTGAGGGACCATATTGTCTCAAGCCCTCACGGGAAATACACTCCATTTGCAATATAGAAGGCTTTGATAGATCTTTTCTAGAGCAGCAGTGACCATAGGGCAACAGTATTCCAAAGTATCTCACAAAGTTTGTCCAATGTCGAGATGAATTGGGAAGTGTGGGAATCATGGTTTCTGATGATGATTTGATGAGCTTGGCTCTCTTTGGAATTCCTAAGAGTTGGCACAGTTATCAAGACTCTCTCAACAAAAGGGAAAAGCTGTCGGATTGGGAATGACTATGGTCAGATGTAGCGCAGGAGGAGTTCATGCGGAACACCAAGGATGGATCTTCATCAAAGCATGATGATGAAGAGGATTGTACTTTAGCTGCCAAAGCAAGGAAAGGGAAGGGGAAGAAATCCCACTAAAAAATCCGAGGCTAAGAGAAAGAAGCTGGATTTGTCCAAGGTGAAGTGTTTTCACTGTCACGAACATGGGCATCTCGTCACTAACTGCCCACAAAAAAATAAGAACAAGAAGGTTGTTGGAGCTGCAGTTCGTGAGGCCCTTGCCTCACAATTTGAACTTGATTTCTCTTTGATCACATGATTTTTTTCAAGCGCAATGGGATCGGTGTGGTGTCTTAATAGTGGTGCTTCCTTCCACATGATGGGAGATAAAGATATTTTCAGTGACTTGGTGGAGAAAGATCTCCAAATGCATATAGAGATGGGCGACGATGGATGATACAATGTGACTGACACTGATACCATTACCTTTGAGAGGAGTCAGGTAAACCATTTTTGTTTAAAGATGTTATGCATGTTCCATGTCTAAAGAAGAACTTGGTCTCAGTCGCGATGTTGGAGGACAGAGGTTATGAAGTTGTTTTTAGCGATGGAAAATTTTTCCCGCAACATAAAACAACGGGTCAAACCAAGGGGATAGGGATTCAAGTCAAAAATCTCTACAAGCTGGAGGTAGATGGTTGCGCTGCAATGGTGGGAAAAGAAGAAGTGGTGAGCTGTGATGAGGGCGAATTATGGCACAGGTGATTGGGCCATCTTCACCATGGCGCCCTGAAGATTTTTCAGAAGATTTCTACTGAACTTCCAAAGGTTACACTTGCACAAATAGATCAGTGCAAGGGATGTACCATGGGTAAGTTTGTGAAGACCACCTTTCATGAAAAGAAGAACCGTGCTTCGGTGATCCTCGAGAGAGTTCACACAGACGTGTGTGGCCCATTCTTGGTTTCTTCAACAAAAAAACACAGGTATTATGTTATTTTTGTTGATGAATATTCTCTTAGATGTTGGATCTTCTTCATGCATAAGAAAGATCAAACATTCTCAAAGTTGTGTGAGTTTAAAGCATTGGTGGAGAAAGTGTCGGGGAAGCAAGTGATGGCTCTGCAGAGCGATAATGGTGGTGAAGATATCTCGAACGAATTCAAAGACTTCTATAGCAAAGAAGGAATTCAAGGAGAACTCATAACGTCTCATAAGCCACAACAGAATGGGGTCGCAGAGAGGAAGAATAGAATGATCGTGGGTGCTGCACGAGCTATGATGCATGATCAGGGCCTACTAATGCGCTTCTGGGTAGAAGCATGTAACACTGCATTTTATGTGCAAAACCATTGTCCTCATAGAGTACTTGGCATGAGTACACCTGAAGAATATTTTAATGGTAAGAAACCAAATGTTTCTCACTTTACGATTTTTGGCTCATCTGTTTATGTTCATGTGAACAAGAACGCCAGGAAAAAGCTAGAGTCGACTGCTGAATTTGGGATATTTTTGGGGTACAAATAAAAACCTCATAATTATCGTGTGTATTTTCCAAATAGTCGAATGACTGTGGTGCGACGAGATATACAATTCAATGAGGAGAAAGCCATGAAGTTGTCGCTTGAGAGGGAGCTAGACTTGCATGCAGAAGAGGAACTGATTGTTCCCAAAGATGAGTCTCTAGATGTGGATCAGCCATAGGAGGAGGTTCATGGAGTGGAGGAGTCCACTCACGCAGAGCCAAACATCAGAACTGAAAGAAGGCGTATCACATAAGCTGAGAGGCTAAAGCTTGATGCGGCACAGAATGTAGGAGTCCCTACTTCATACCACAGACAGAGACGGTCTCTTGACCGTTTCACTGGATACATGGTTCTCACGAGAAAATGTATTGTGACTGAGCCATCTTCCTTTCAGGAAGCAGTGCAGGAGCCCACATGGGTAGATACAATGGTGGAGGAGTATGACTCCATTGTCAGAAACAGTGCTTTGGAAATTGTTCCAAGACCAGTTGATAAATCAGTGATAGGTTCAATATGGATCTACAAGGTAAAGCAAGCTGCTGATGGGAGTGTTGAAAAGTATAAGGCAAGATTTTTGGCCTAGGGCTTCTCACAGATCAAGGGGATTGATTATGAAGAAACCTTTGCACCTGTCGCACAGTATTCTTCCATAAGGACCATCCTTGCTCTCTCAGTGCAGATGGGTTAGCACATTCATCAGATGGATGTGAAGACTACGTTCCTTAATGGGATCATTGAGGAAAAAGTGTACATTGAGAAGCCTAAAGGATTTGAGATATTCAGAAGTGAGTCACATGTGTGCAGACTCAAAAGTGTGTTGTATGGGCTGAAGCAAGCACCTCATGCTTGGTACACTTAGATCGACAGCTATTTCACTAGACTTGGATTCACCAAGAGTGAGGCAGATGCAAACCTATACCAAATTGTGGTGGAGGGTAAGCTTTTAATCATTGTTATTTATGTTGATGATTTAATACTAACTGGTGATGAGCATTTGATACACTCATGCAAGGAGAATCTTACAAAAGAGTTCGAGATGAAGGATATGGGCCTCTTTCACTATTTCCTTGGATTGGAAATATGGTAGTGAGAAGGCAAAATTTTTGTGTCTCAAGGCAAGTATGCAAGGGAGATACTCGGTAAGTTTCACATGGAGGGCTACAAACACATGGATACTCCTCTTCCAGGAAACTGGAGGAAATATGATTCTACATCAGCGGAGGTAGTGGATTCTACTGTCTATCAACAGTTGGTGGGTTCTCTCATGTATTTAGTTAATACAAGATTAGACATATGCTATGCGGTTAACCAACTTAGTCAAGTGATGGTTAATCCTACCAAGCTCTTTTGGAAGGCAGGCAAGCATGTCTTCAGATATCTCAGGGGCACATCTGAGTATGGCTTATGGTACAGACAGACGGATGAGGCGAAGTTGCATGGCTTCACAGATGTAGATTGGGCAAGCAGCCCAACGGACAAAATGAGCACATCAGGAGGGGTTTTCAGTATCAGATCTACAACTGTTTCTTGGTATAGCAGGAAACAGAGATCCGTGGCACTCAGTTTAGTGGGAGCAGAATACATGGCAGAAAGTCAAGCTGCATGTGAGGCTATATGGATGAGGAAGATCCTGGTCGGTTTGTTCGGTTCTCATTTATATCCTACAGTGATTCATTGTGATAATCAGAATTGCATTAAAATCTCGATTAATCCTGTGTTTCATGATAGATCTAAGCATATAGATATCTGGTATCATCATATCAAAGATTGTGTGCAGCGGAAGATCATGTTGCTTCAGTAAATTCTACGAAAGATCAGGATGCAGATATACTGACGAAGGCGCTCACTAGGAGCAAATTTGAATACCATAGAGACAGGATCTGGGTGAAGGATAATCCCTTTCTTGTTGAGAGGGAGTGTTGAGATTCAACAAGATGATGATCCTAGTGAAAATTAAGCACCTACACTAGGTGGAGCCCGCAGGCTATTTTTAGGTGATATGTCTATTTTTAGAATTTGGATCAGTCTATTTTTAGCAGTAATCTATTTATAGATGGTTGAGAAAATTATATGAATGGATGGGCGTCTACGTTTGGAATGCATGTGTGAAGTTGTTTCGTGGAATGCATGTCTAATATTAGAATGCATCTCGATTTTTGTTAAGCCCTTAACAAAAATTAGATAGTAAATAATTATCTATTTTTCAATGAGCACTTGTAACTAGTTAATTGAAGTGGCAAATCAGTTAGCTAAGTGGATTTCGAGTTAAAGTGGTTGCATGGTGGACCATGCAGTGGATTTCGTTGTAACTGAGTGTGACAAATTTGTAACAAAGTTGGATGTGTAGTTATGTGGGTTGTTATTTAGTTTAACTCAGTTAAGTGAGTTAAACTCAGTTGTGCTAGTTGTATCTAAAGATACACTAGTGAGAGATCAATGAATTAAATATTAAATTAATTCACATGGAGTGATATCACATGCAACTGAAGAAATACTACTGTTAACTACATGCATGTCAGATCCAATGGAGACCTAGTTGAGAGATAGGTGAAAGGGCTTGGTTGACTATCAGTTGTGACTATAGTGGTGCATTAAATGCAACTACACACACATTGGAGATGCCAATGAGGATTGCGCAGTCAAGGCAAGGCAAGATCGAATTCATTCAGGGGTCTTCATCAGCAGGGATTGCGCAGTGGAGGTAGGCTGTCAGGAGGCAGTAAATTGGTGCATGTGTGAACCAATTTTTGTATGATAGTGTGAGACGATTGTATATTGTACTGAGAGCTCTTGTAGCTAGAGCTTTGTATGAGATTGTTTCATGATCCATGATATACATAATATATGATAGTTGGGTTTTTTAGCTTTAAGCTTTCCCGGTAAAAACATCTTGTTATGTGTTTGCAATTGGTGATTTAATTTCTGCAAAGAATTAAGTAGAATGATTTTGTATTTAACAATGGATATAATTGTTAGATCAAGAAAGTCCTGTAATACATCACAGTATTGTTTAAATTTATACAACATTTTCATGGACTCCTAAAGCAACTAAGGCCTTTGAACATCTTAAAGAGGCAATGTTCCTAGCACCGGTCTTAGCAATGCTAGAATTCACAAAAACCTTTATTATGGAATGTGATGCCTCGGGAAATGGAATTGATGTTGTTTTAATGCAATAAGGAAGACCCATTTCTTTTGAAAGTCGTCCAATCAAAGGAAAGTATTTACAGAAAACTATTTATGAGAAGGAAATGTAAGCAATAATACATGCACTAAAGAAATGACGACCTTACCTAATGGGAAGACACTTCAAGGTAAAAACCGATGATGATAGTCTTAAAGACTTTTTGGAACAAAGATTATCTTCAGAAGAGCAGCAAAAATGGGTCACAAAGGTGTTGGGTTATGACTTTGAAATCATCTACAAAAAAGGGAAGCTAAATGTTGTTGCAGATGCACTCTCAAGAAAGAATGAAGAGGTGGAAGCATTGCTTTGTGCCATTTCTATTATCAAACCAGATTGGATAACTGAAGCAAGGGATGAATGGAAGAAGGGCGAAGAAGTTTGGACACTCATTCAAAATTTGCAGCAATATCATAGTACATCTGATACATTTAGTTGGAAAAATGATTCCTTACGATACAAAGTTCGCTTATATCTTTTTAAGAATTCCCAACTAAAGAAAAAGCTTATTTTGGAATTGCACACTTCTCCTTTAGGAGGACACTCAGGATTTTTAAAAAATTACCACAAGGTGAAGAAAGATTGTTTTTGGGATGGCCTTAAATCTGTTATTTAAAATTTTGTGGCGAAATTTTTGGTTTTCCAGCAAAATAAAGTTCAGACAATTATGATCCCAGGTATTATACAACCTTTATCCATTCCAAGTCAACGTTGGGAGGAGATTTCAATGGATTTTATCACAAGTTTACCTAAGTCCGAAGGAAAGAGTGTCATCATGGTGGTAGTTGATAGACTTACCAAGTACGCATACTTTTGTGCATTATCTCACTCATTTAAAGCAAGTACAGTTGCTACTACATTTATGGAAACAATTCAAAAGATACATGGATACCCAAATATTATTGTAAGCGAAAGAGATCCCATTTTTATTGGAAATTTTTGGATGGAATTATTTTCTTTTTTTGGTACTCAACTAGCTCATAGCTTATCCTATCATCCTCAATCAGATGGTCAAACTGAGATTGTGAATGTTTGGAAGTATATCTTTGTTTTTTTTATCTGATAATCAAACACATTGGGTCAAGTGGTTACCTCTCGCTGAGTGGTGGTATAACACTTCCTTCCATATTACAACAAAAATGACCCCATTTATGGAACTTTATGGATATCATCCATCGTCCATCACATCATTTTAAGAGAAAATTCTAAGGTTAAAGTAGTGGAAGATCACATCGAACATCAACAAGAAGTTCTCCAAATCTTAAAGGATAACCTAAATTTGGCACAAAATCGAATGAAACAAGAGGTAGATCAACATCACAGTGAGAGAAGTTTTGATATAGGATACTGGGTATTTTTATGGCTACAACCATACAAAAAAATGTCCCTCAAGCAAGCTAATAAGGATAATAAATTATGGCCAAAGTAATATGGTCCTTACAAGGTGTTGCAAAATTTTGGTATTATGGCATAAAAATTGGAGCTTCATGCTTCTTTGCGAGTGCATCCGGTTTTCCATGTTTCATGCTTAAAGAAGGTTATAGGTGAAAAACTTTCAGTTCAAAAAATATTGTCAGAACATGATGAGGAAGGAAAAATCATATTGGAACCTGAAGCAGTCACGGAAAAAATAACTTGACAGCTACGAAATCAATCAATTTCAGAGTATCTCATCAAGTGGAAGAACTTACCCACTAAAGATTATACATGGGAGGATGAGAATTTTATACAGAATCACATAGAGCTACTCAAGCATTGAGGAAAACACTTTTTTGAAGGAGAGGGGCATGTTAGGTCCCTATATTACTAGTGTAGCCCCCTTATTGTTATTTTTGTACCCTTGTAACCCCAATATTGTTATTATTATGCCCTTACATTATTATTGTTAGGTCAGCTAGGATTATATGATGTCACATTCTTAACTACTAACATTTCTAATTGTTGAATGTAAGAAAGCTTTCCAAGTACATATTATCTATTGTGAGGCTTGCAATCCTAGACTATGTTATTTTTTACCATGTATCTATAGGCTGCACCCTTCTTCTTGTTTGAAGAGGAGTTGTCTATTATCAGAACTACCTTTCCTGCCTCTGATGCCTTGAAGGAATTGCAAATTGGCTCATCAGATGAAGACAACTTTATGTTCTTGTCAATTAGAGTTGAATAGCTTCCCTATGCACTCAACACAAACTCTGACCAATAGAAAACATCCCACCCACCAACTATGAGGTCCCACAGAATTGTTGCTCCCGCCTGAACCACATAGACAACTTGAATGTGAGAATTAAAAAACAAAGAAAAATCCCAATTGCATAGATCTGTGAGAATTAAAAAACAAAGAAAAATCCCAATTGCATAGATCTTGAGGATGAATTCAATCTCAAATCCAACACCCATAAAATTTATATCCAAAACTAAAACTCATCAAATTTGGAAGTATATTGGAAACTGAGGCGAAAGAGCTAAATTCGAATGCAAGAACTAACGCAAAATATGCAAACTTGAGCAATTTTTGACGTACATTACCTCCACTCCCTCGATCTCAAGATTGATTTTCTCCCCATCTCTTATGCAGAACTCTACTGTAGGCTTGTGAGGTCCAAAATCTACATATTTGGTCCTGCTAAGTCCCCCATACTGTATAGGCACATTCTCTAGAGATACAAATTTGTAAGTAAAATCAAGTATTAGATAAGTTTCTAGGAAAATTTCATTGAATATATCCTTCATTCTATCATATATAATCAGAGTCTTCAACTGAGGTTGAGCATATTTTCACTACATCAGAGAAAGAATTTCACATATTTGTAGGTGGTCTCTATGACTTTTCCTCCATGTGCAATTACAAATTTTCTCTTGGTACGTTGTGTCAAGAAAGGGCTCAACATGGAGTACATTGCACTGAAATACCATGGGACATTGATGAACACTTGAAAAATAGAGAGAATACTAATTAAGAGGTGATTTGTCTATTTGATAAACTGAGTATAATATCCTCGCCCTTATAGGGCCCAACAAAATCCCACGCTTGCAAACTGATTATAGAAAAAATACTTAATTACATATGGAATACTTGACAATTAGCAAGATTGGAGAATTTCTTCAACATTGTACTTGAAATCAGATCATTTTGAATTCTAGAAGAGGCAACGAAACTTAGAAGTCACAACCCAAAGGTAGTATGTTTGAGGATCTGTAGTCTACAATTGATGAGATTGGAATTCAAGTCCTAGAAAGATAAAACAGTCCATTACTATACTTCATAGAGTGATTTCATTTTCTTCAAAGTTTTGGGATAAGATAGAAAGAAAGGGTTTCCTCCGTAAGTTTTGTTGTGAAAATCATAATTCCCTCATTGTATTATGTGACAGTGGGGGCTACCTTAACACAAGGGGTTATATTTCAATTGGTTGTCACCATATTGCTGAGAATTTGTTTAGTTCCATACTAGCAAGTGTCTTGTTATACCCCGTTGGGTAAGGTGCACTAATCTATGCCAATGGGCTTATTTGGGAATCTGGATACCATCTTCAAATGTGATGAAGCATCCTTGGGTTTCCCATGAGATTTCCCTTTGAAACAAAAACAGTGACCATTATGTTGACCTTGAAAAACAAAACGCTTGAGGGCAGATTGTGACCATACAAAGAAATGACTATATATGCTCCTCCATCTCTAAACCATGTAATTCTGGGTGAAAAAGACAATGAGGTTGAACTTAAAAGGTCACAAAGGTCCACTGAGATTAAAAAAACTATGATTCAACAAACAAAACTGGAAATGTGTTGATACAAAGAAAACTTGAGAAGTGTTTTTCGCTTACTGAAACACCACACAAATACGTGTTAACTCCTCATACCTGTCAACATTGCATAGACTCTCTTAATCAATAAGGAAAAATAAAATAACAATTGGAGGACATATGCACCAGAAATAGTAGCTTATAGTCATTTCACTGGTAAGATTGACATAGTGTTAAACCATTGACCAGGTTTCCATTCTAGCTGTGGTCTGCTCTGACATACAAATGGTAGGAACCTCAGAAAGATAGAGGCCCAGTGGAAGCCTCGAATGATTTTGATGAAGTAGATATCCTTCATGCACCTAAGCCAAAGGAAGACCATTCCTTGTAGTGTAGCCCATCTGGACATGCTTTTTGAAGCCTTTCGAAAGGGAAAAAGGCAAAGGAAAGAATATGTCCATGTACTCATTATACATAAGGTTTTGTAGGGACACTATTGCATTTTCACAGTACGAGTAACTAATAATTGAATGTCCATACTGAAATATTTTGTTGGAAACTATTGTATTGTTTAATACAAAATATATACAACCAGATATGCCTAAAGATATCTATTAGATCCCTATATAAAACGAACTTCTTTGTAAAATATATATTGTAACTTTTAGCCTTTTTCAATCTGGGTTGAAGATATATGTAATTTGACACCATTTGAAACTAGCAACCATATGTCAAGTAATAAACATCTAGAGATGCATCAGAAATTCCAAATTTTGGTGTGCCGAAATTCTCAATACACCAGATCTACGAGGACATCTAACATCATCCTTATGATAATTTATAGTCATTCAGATAGATTGTTCTAGGCAAGCTCGGAAAAGGCCAAAATATTTGTGTTTTGAGAAGTTACAAACCTTTCTTGCTACCATCTCTGGGTAGTTATCTTGAAAAAGTGCAAGAATTTGGTTGATGCGGCTCTCAATCCTCTCTTCAGCATATTCTTAAGATCTGTGGTCTGAATCATGGCATTGACACCACGAGGCTTGAAGTCAAGGAGCTTGATGCCCTTCTCGAGAATTTGGACCCTCCATCTCATAAACTTCTTCAGCTTCTCATCGTCTCCAAAGGTCTTCTGGTAGAGCTCCTTGTCTCGAAAAATTCCATAAGCATTGTAGCACACAGGGTGGCCCACTTTATCATAACAATGCATGAAGGCCACTGAATTCATATTCTCATCAAATTTCAGATCCTCTTCAACTATACTGTCAGCGCCAAATGCCTTCTTCCATGCCACACTATTCTGCAACATGATGAATGCATCATTCACCCTCAAATCTCTGGCACGAAGAAATTTCAGAAGTATAACATGAGTCCTCTCATCATTCTTTGTGTGAAGCAGTGGAATTCCCCAGATAGTAACATTATCATTGCAGCTTTGCAAAACCTCTAAAGGGGGTTTTTCATTCCCACTAACATTTTGATCAGATTTCTCGTTCCCACTGCCATTCTGATCACGGTGTGGCTTAATGGGTTTGTCGGCATAGGACTGCCTTACAAGAGCTATGTGTGCTCTCAAGCACCGCAGATTGAAGCTCCGCGCTCGGTGGTCCACAACGCCGATCTCTTGGACTCTTGGATGGTGGAAAAATCGAGGCAATCCACATTGCCGATGTCATGGACACTGGAGAAATCGAGGATGGATAGGACGAATTGACTTTAACTCATCCGATATTCTCACCCAAATGTTAACATATAATTGGTTAAAAATGTTAACATATAATTGGTTAGAAAAGCAATGAGGAAACTGTCTTTGAATGAGGCAAACCGCTAATAATGTTTGCCCACATAATCTCATTAAAAAAAAACACAGCTCCAGCGTATTTACAGGTATAACAGTTACTCGTATCAGCAATTTTCTCCGTACGACGCACTGATATCAATATCAAGACCATCACTACCCTGCAGTGTCTTGCGTATCTATTTCGACTCACATTCTTTCCGCGTGGGCCTCCTAGATGTTTGTAGTCGCAAATTGTAAATTGGTTTCTTTTCAGAAAATACGCAGTCGGTCAGCTGAATAATTAATTCAATATTGGTCAAGTTTAATCTATCTTGTGCCACAAAATTGCACCGTTCCTTCCTGCGTTTGCCAAGGTATCCACCGACAACTCAAACTTGAAGAAAACGAGGATATCCCGTGTTGCAGATAGATGTATCTGTCTATCAATTTGATCTTATTACCGCCATGATTAATCACATGAAGCTCCATAAACATGTTTAGAATCGTGTTAAGTACGCGTGCATAAGGGGTCCGCAGTTTCTTGGATGCTTGTCCCCATCATTGAGTTCCGTTGCGTGGTGGGCGTACAAAATTCAAATTATGATGCAAAAGTAAAACGCGGAAAGCACTGCAAGCAAGCAAGCAAACTGGTGCCCTACAAATATGTCATTTTTTTCTCGATTCCTCGTTGTGTCTGTGCTTTATAGTCCATCTCATTAATTCGTTGGTGGGATATTGAGATTTTTTAGTGCAACGCAGTTTTCACAACTTAACAACAATGGATGCAGGGGTTTCTACTGTGATGGTCAAAGCTAGCGAGGTTGTCCAGGCAGCAAGTCTGTGCGGGGCATTCCCTCTGGAAACAAAGATAGGAAGATTAGTTGGCAAGTCACAAAATTCCCAAATTCACATGATCAAAAGAAGAGCCGTCGTTAAAGCTGCCAGCTCTCAGGGCAATCAATTTGGGCCAGGTACTTTACTTTAACCATGGGCAGCTTATTAGTTTCATACTATGGAGTAAGTTTCATTTTACTAAATTTCATACAAATTTTGCTGTATTGCAATTTTATTTCACATGCAGCGAAAAAGGTGATTTTTATTTGATTGTGTATTTGGAAGAGTGAGTTTAATTTGTGTATTTGGAAGAGTGAGCTTAATTTATTTAGTTAGCTAAGAATATACTTGAAATGTACATTAATATTTCTTAAATCGATTTTATTGCTTGGCAGGCGGACCAAGCAGCGTGGACGCGGAGTTAATAGTGTTGAGAAAACGGATGCACGAGCTGAAAAGGCAAGAAAGAAACTACTGTCCTCCAGAGCACTGGATGAATTGGGAAAAGGATTGGTCGCTCACTTATGCTTCAGATGTGTGTGAAACCATGGGATGGTTGCAGAACAAGTTGATTAACACCAGACCAAGCATTGCCATGGCTTCTCTGGTATTGATATCGTTAAGCGTCCCTGCATCTTTGTTGCTTCTCCTCTGTGAAGCCTCTGGTCCCTTGAGCACATTAGCTGTGGAGTTTCTCAACATCTTACATTCCCAAGGTTGAGTGGCTTCTTCAACACGAACCATTTCTGTGATTGCATAACAGTGTGACAAACAAATTTTGTTTAAGAAATATATAACCGCACAACGAGCACTTGGCATGCTATGGAAAGTACGAAACAGTTAGTGAGAAGTACCTAAACTTTTCCCAGGTTTGTCCTCCTTATGGGTTTCTGGTATGGGATGGATGTGTATCAGTCGTTGGTAATCTCAAATTTATCAAAAATGATTTATAATTTTATTATGATAAGTTCATTCTATCTGATTTGTAAATTAATTGCAGATTCCATTACAAAATGAGCATGTCCATTTCATCATTGACTTTTCGATGTATAGTTAAATACACTGAATTAAATGCACTGAACATCTGCATCTTATCATCTACTTTGCAATGCTCTGTAATATGCGGCCACCCGAACATTATTTTCCTAGGTTAGAGCCTATTTAATGCAGTTGTACAGTATATGTTCATCATAGACTTTGTAATGCCCTGTCATATGTATATAGCTATTATTTTCCAGGCTATAGCTTACCTGGAAATATGTATCACTCTCATATGCATACATTAACGTGTTAAATGCATTGAATCTGCAATTAGATAAAAATGGGGTTAATCATCCATTCATGTTATTTGTTTTTCAACTTTAGCATATAATTATATTTAATTTATCTTAGTTTATGTTATATGTTTTTCATATTTGATTTTATATATTTTGTATTTCTGACTGAGAGTAGTATACTCAAATAATAAAAATTATGTTATATGTTTTTCATATTTGATTTTATATATTTTGTATTTCTGACTGAGAGTACTATATTCAAATAATAAAAATTATATATAAAAGGTAAATTTATAAAGTTTTTAATTATTTTGGAAAAGAAAAGCTATATCTTCATATTCTTAAAAATAATTGAGTTAAGATTAGTTTCTTATTAGATAAACAAAAAGACTTTAAAAATATATTTATGTGTATAGGTGTATCAATTTTGGAATATGGTTTTCAAAATTTTAATTTAATTAATGATAATTATTAAGTGAATGATAAAGATTTAAACTCCATGAAATATTTAGAATAATCATAATAGTAAACACATATCAATGATTGAGATTTATCTACAAAGCAATTATGTAGTTTTTACTCAATTAATTAAACTGATTAATTAAAAAATTGCCTATCAACAAGTGTCATATGGAGTGAGTTATGGTTTTTTGCGTTTGTGGTAGGGGGCTGAGGATGTATACCTCCATAAATTATTATTATTAATGGTATATTTACAAGCATGTACATTTTGGAATATGGCTTCCCTAATTTTACTTTAATTATTAATAATTATTAGGTGGATGATAGAGATTTAACTTCCATGAAATATTCTAATATCCATAGTAGTATATACATATCAATGGTTGAGATTTATCTCCAAAGTATTTATGTTGTTTTTACTCGTTTAATTAAATTGATTTATTAAAAAACTGCCTATCAACAAATGTCATGTGGAGTGACTTATGGTTTTTTGAGTATGTGGTTGGGAGAATATTCATAGTAATATATACATATCAATGGTTGATATTTATCTCCAAAGTAGTTATGTTATTTTTACTCTTTTAATTAAATTGATTAATTAAAAATTTTCCTATGGACAAATGCCATGTTGAGTGAGTTATGGTTTTTTGGGTATGTGATTGGGGGTAGAGTCTGTATACCTAGACTAGTCCTTTGTCCCACAAATAAGAGGACCTTTAAATAATAATAATAATAATAATAATAATAATAATAATTATTATTATTATTATTATTACTAGCAATTGCACCAATGTTGCAAAGGAAACGTAGTAAGGAATTTGCATAAATTTGAGAAGGATGGTCTTTCAAGTTCCAATAGCAAATATTTGATTTATTTTGAAAAAATATAAGCAGTAGATGACATAGATAGGCTAAATAAAATAATATTACTTCATGAACAATATGATGGTTATCTTTCCAAATCTGAATTTGCATCATAACCTCACAAATTTCAGACATCATCATCATCACATATTAGATTAATTCGTTCAATATCACATGTCAACATTTGACTTCATGTGACATGTTAACATTTTTCTTCATGTGAAAAATCAAAAGATATATTTGGTGGAGAATGACTCCATTCCAGAGGAGAGGTGAGCGGGAATGTGATTCAATCTAGAAGAAGCCAATAGGGAAGAAAGGGTTTTTTGGTGAGGCCATTGTGCATTTCAATCTAGAAGAAGCCAATAGGGAAGAAAGGGTTATTCGGTGAGCCCACGTGCATAGTATCTAGATCCGGCAAGCAAGAGGCAACCAAATTCCCATCCACTGCCAACCCTTTAGTCTTCAAGGGTGCTACCCATATAGCAAATATTTGATAGATTTAGAAAAAAATATAAGTAGTAGATGACATCAAATTTTAGACATCATCATCATCACATATTAGATGAATTCGTTCAATATCACATGTCAACAATTTTCTTCATGTGACATGTTAACTTTTTTCTTCATGTGAAAAATCAAGAGATATCTTTGGTGGAGAATGACCCCATTCCAGAGGAGAGGTGAGCGGGCTTGTGATAAATCTAGAATAAGGCAATAGGGAAGAAAGGGTTTTTCGGTGAGCCCACATGCGTAGTATCTAGATTCGACAAGCAAGAGGTGACCAAATTCCCATCTAGTGCCAACCCTTTAGTCTTCAAGGGTGCTACCCATTTGCTACAGATACACAAAGGGTATTGATCCAAGATGAAAATGCATACAAAGGGAAAAATTTTGTAATCCCCTTTACAAATAAATACTTTCAAAAATATATCTATGTTAAATTTCAAAATAGTAAGACAAGCCATAGTAAGACCTAATGTTACACTATACTTAAAAAAAATATTAGAAAAATTTTCAAAATCATTTTCATTTAGTTAACTTTCTTTTTTTATATATATATATATATATATATATATATATATATATATATATATATTCAAAACTTTGTAATCCCCTTTATAACTAAATACTTTCAAACATCTTTTAAACATTTCATATAAGCCTTAAATTTTGTAATCCCCCTCTACAAATAAGTACTTTCAAACATTTTATATAAACTGAAACCTTGCCTCGAATATCCCAACCAACCTAGGATTAAATATTTTCTTATTTTCGTTTGAACATATTCAAGCCAAAATTAATTCATAGACCTAAAAGGTTGTAGTTTGTAGTGTCACATGTGACTAGGGAACAACCAAACTACATTTTAAGACAAGGACAAAATAACTATTGTTGTCATATTATTTTAATAACCCCATAAAGAGTAAAAAAGGGTTGCGGACTCCTCGAATCAGCGAACTCTGATTTTGTTGTTGGTGCCACAAGATATGAGTGACCCACGATTCTCCGTTATGCATTAAACAAACTTGATTATACGCCTAAAGTGATTCTCATTTCTACATTTCACATAAAACACACTTGTAATAATCCCAGGAGCGGAAATTTCATAGTCGTGATGCTCTATAACATATACGCAAGTCTGGATGAGCGGAGGCGTAAGACCAGATGTCGGCCCCGTTAGCCCTCTCGAAATCGGCCCCTCCGTCGAGCACGCACTCATTGAAGCGATGCAAAGGCACCATGGTTCTCTTGTCGCTCTGCATCGGCACCATCGACAGCTCCCGCTCTTTATCGCCTGAGTCAGAATTATGGAACGTCTGTTTTAAAAACCACCTACGCCCACCCGCAAGTAGACAAATCTAGCAAGCAAGCATAAAAGCGTTGAACAAACAAGTCAATCTACTTTGCGTCTAGAAAATATTGAAAATTTAAATAATTTTATTGCATTTGGAAAAAAATTTCTTACAACACAGTGCAACGTCTCGTGGTAAAAACTGCCTGCACCCGCCCGCAAGTGATAAATCTAGCGAGCAAGCATAAAAGCACTGAACAAACAAGTCAATCTACTTTGCGTCTAGCAAATACCGAAAATTTATATAATTTTTTTGCGTTGAGAAAAAAATTCTTACAACACAGTTCCAAAATTGCAAAACTGTTTCCATTGACCAACGGAAACCAATCTAATTCTACAGCCCACACAAAAAAGGAGCTATGCCGCCATGATTATTTGGTGACATAACTAGAGAGCTTCTTAGTTGCAGAGCACGAATCCAATCCAAGGAAATAATGAATCCACGACTTTCTATTGCCATTATAGTATTAGAGGTTGTATATTATATCCAGGGAAGAGAGATTTTTAGAGGTTAGAGATTTAGTTAGGTAGTTAGCTTAAATGAAGGAGGTGGTACATGAAGGGCTTAAATCATTTCACGTAATTGTAATTATTATTATTATTATTATTATTATTACATAAGGATTGCTTTAATGGTATATTAGGAAAATAGGCAGGGGTGTCTATTTTGGAATATGGCTTCGAGAAATTTAATTTAATTATCAATAATTATTAGGTGGATGATAGAGATTTAACTTCAAAGAAATAATCTAGAATATTCATAATAGTATACACATATTAATGGTTGAGATTTATCCACAAAGTAGTTATATTGTTTTTACTCATTTAACTAAATTGATTAATTAAAAAATTCTTATTGAAAAAGTGTCATATGGAGTGAGTTATGGTTTTCTGGGTATGTGGTATTGATATGCCATAATATTGACTCATGGTAGTGTAACAAAACTTATTTACATATTAGGAATCTTCATGGGGTATTGATAAGCCATAATATTGGTTCATGGTATTGTAACAAAACATATTTACATATTACGAATCTTTATGGCAAAGTAGAGTAAATCTACATGATTAAAAATAGTGTTCCATGCTTTTTTAAATGTATATATGTTTAACTTATATAATAATAATAATAATAATGATGATGATGTTATAATTTTGTTAGTTTTTATGTTTTTTCAATTTTACCAATATGAAATGTATTATGGAATAAGTGTTTTGATATTTATTATGGATTGGTTTCATCTATTTAATTTATATGATTAAATTAGTTTATTTTTTGCTATACTTCATGTAAAAAATAATTTTATAAATAAAGAGAATTTAGTCAAATTAAAATATTGTTTACATATAAATAAGACGAATTAAAAATATTAAGTTAATTGTTATGGAGAATAATAATGTTTTGAAATGAGGTCAAATTATTCTATCTTATTAAAAACATAATGTATTAAAAATTAATAATATTCGATAGTCAAACATAGAATTAGATAAAATGTTCTTTAGAATTTCATTTATATATTTAAATATGGTCCGAAAGAAATCCCAAATTGGGTATGGTTTTCTCCTAATATAGTTTGTTAGAGAAGCAAGTTGAAATCCATTAAGTTGATGTACATTTATGATTGAATCCATCAATGCAATTCATGTGAAAGGGGGAGGGGTGACAAAAGCCCTTATCATTTGACTCTTCCCTTGGCTATTCAACTCTCTATTTCACTTGATAATTAATCCATATCCTAAGCAAATGTTGAGAAAACATGGAAAACGTTTTTGAAATAGCCATATAAATAATTAAAATCTAGAGTTAGAAGCTATTAGAATTTATGAGATACAAGGTGATATCATTTTCATTCCCTCCACTTCGTTTCTTTAGTGTTTCTAGGATGGGCCTAGATATCCTCAAATGTTTTCAAGTAGGGAAAAGATAGAGGAAAGCATATTGGCCTCTTCTGAGCTATGATGCTCTAGGGAACTTCTGAGCTATGATGCTCTAGGGAAATGTAGTTATTTTAATTCCACCTTTGTGGTTGTGACATTAATATCTTTAGCAATAGTGGGTTGAAAGAAATCATAATTCTTAGGTTGTAATTAATAGCTTAATAAAAAAAAATTGGGTAGCGGGAAATGGGGGGTGGAGTTAATGAAAATCAATGACAATAAGGTTAAAAGAAAACATGTAGTAGATGTAAGCTAGGCGAGTTCAATAATATTAAAAAATACGAATATTAATTTTTTACCATAAAACTAGATTAAATATTTCATAGAATTTCATTTATATATTTAAATATGGTCTCAAAGAAGTCCTAAAAGGAGTATAGTTTTCTCCTAGTATAGTGTGCTAGAGAAACATTCAAATGTTGAAGTTAAAATCCATCAAGTTGATGGACACTTGATGACTGAATACATGATTGCAATTCATGTGAATGATGTGGAGGGATGGAAAAATCCATTATCATTTGAATCTTCCTCTTGATATTAAATTTTGTATTTCACTTAAGAATTAACCCATATCTTCAGTAAATGATGAGAAAACATGTGTATGGTTTTGAACCAACCATGTAAATAGTTGAAATCTAGAGTTGGAAGCTATTGGAATTCATGAGATACAAGGGAATCTCAATTTATTTCTCTACTTAGTTTCTTTAGTGTTTCTAATGATGTCTCTGAATATCCTCAAATGTTTTCAAGTGGGGAAAATATTATAGGAAGGCATATTGGCCTCTTCCTAGTTATAATGGTCTAGGGAAAGAGCTATTTCAATTCCACCTTTGTGGTTTTGATGCCAATATCTTTGGCAATAGAGAGTTTAAAGAACTCACAATTCTTAAGCTGTAATCAGTAGCTCATTGCAAAAAAAATGGGTAGGTGGGAAATGTGGGGGTGCCTTTAATGGAAATCAATGACAATAAGGTTAAAAATAAGCATGTAGTATGTGTAGGCTATCCCAATGCAACATGAAATGGAAGGCTCGGGGATTGCATAAACTCGGTCAAGAAGGGCCCTCAAAAGAAGTAAACCATAGCTTAAGTAGATGCCATGGATGTGACAGAGAGATACCAAAGGATTTTTCCACCTCAATGAAAGAGGAAGTGGAAAGAATTGAAATTCTAGTGAATTATAATTGGGGTAACATCTCCATTGAGACTATTGATGGAACTCTTAAATTGGATTTGGGACATAGGCTTTTCCAAAAGCTAAGACATGAAATACCTAAATATGGTGGAACTACATTTCCACAATAAATTTTTTATTGCACATGTGGCATGAGAAAAATAGATTCAACAAAATGTCATTCAAACAAATTAGACTTTATAGATCTATAAAATATAAAACCTTGGTTAGAGCAATTTAGTGGATTGAAGTGGTTATGGGAGAGTAAAATTAAGATGAATAGAATAAAATAGCATAGACTCATGAAACTAGTATGTAGATATACATTTATGTCTAGACTATGCATCAAAAGGTGACGACTATCATGTACAACCTCAAGTTCGTTTTTTCTATATTCTTAGTTTATCATAAAATTAGAAACACTTTAGCTCAATATCATGAAAAAATTTGGCTACATTGTACTAATATATTTTATAGATAGTTTTTGTCATTTCCCGTTCTTGTATTCTAATCTATAAAACTAAAATGTTATAGTATATAAATTAATATTAGTAATTTAGGTAACCATAAACCAAATAATTAAATTAATAACTTATATCATCACAAATCAAATAATTATGTTAATAGTTTAGATTATCACAAGCCAAATATTTAAAAATTCAAAACTTATAATAGAAAATATGTACTCATTTTATATAATAGAAAATATGTACTCATTTCTATATAATATTGAATAAGTTGCTAATTTAAAATAAAAATTTTAATAAATATGGTTTTTCTAAAATATTTATTTTATTTTTTATATTATTAATTTTTAAACTTGTTAAAGGAAATAATCTATACAATATAACTATTTTTAACAATTTAAAATTTAATAAAAATTCAAAGTTATTAATTAATTTTTTATTTTATAAAATTTTAAATATGTTATTTTTTTGAAAATTTTATAATTTAATGTATTCTAAATTGTGACCAATTTTACTTAAGCATTTAAAAATGTAAGTGTATTGAAAATTTACAATTTTATGTATCCCAAATTGTGACCAATTTTGTTTAGATATGTAATTTTTTTGAAACTTACTAAATAGAATTCAATTTTGTATATACTAAAATAACTTGAGTAGATATTTTATTTGAAAAAAGTGATGATATAAGAGAAAATATAAATATCTAACTAAGAAATAAATTACATGATTTATGACAAAATAATGTATAAATTTTATTAATATTTAATGTAAACATTTGGTAGAGAACATCATTGGGCCAACACAAGCATCAAGTAGACATTCTCCATTCCTTTCAACCTCATAAATATGTATAAATTTTATTAATATTTAATATAACATTTGGTTGAGAACATCGTTGGGCCAGCACAAGCATCAAGTATAGGTAACTTTCCTTAGAACTTCTGACCCAACTAATATGTGAATCTGGTTACGCCGATAGGCGTAACCCCCTGTCGGAAGGAGCATGTTTTGTGATTAGGTTAATTAATTTTTTTGATCTGATGGTCAGGATTGGAAGATGCCAGTATATTCTGGTCGTCGCCACTAAATCGATGGATGAAATCTACCCCACTAACTTTCTTGCATATCTAAATCAGGTGTTTAAACCGTACTTAAATTAATTTTTTACAAATCTGGATTAAAAATTTACTGTGCCATTTGCTGACCGCCACCTATCAAATTAAGAAATCCTCCCATCCCATAACCACCACGTTGATGGGCCGCACGTTGTTCATTACAAGACTGTTTGTCTCTTCGTAGACATGTGGCGATGGAAATGGATATGGGGAATTTAACAGTCGCCACCTATAAAAAACCCGCCACCTATTATAAACCATTCGTCGTCAAATGTTGAATGTGGCCACGTACACCGTTGTATCATGCAACGCATGGAACCAGGAACCTGAAGTTTTATATTGAGTACTGAAATTTGGATTATCAACGTATTAATGTGAAATAAGCACACGTCTCTAAATGAGTACAGTTTACAAACTATCATTAATTTTTTAACATTTTAATGGTTTGAATATTATTTATATGATAGGTACAATATTATATTTTTAAACTGATAAATGATATATTATTTGGATTATCAACGTATTAATGTGAAATAAGCACACATGTCTCTAAATGAGTACAGTTTACAAACTATCATTAATTTTGTAACATTTTAATGGTTTGAATATTATTTATATGATAGGTACAATATTATATTTTTAAACTGATAAATGATATATTATTTAAATTTTCATTTATTTTAATGGCTTATAACATATTTTTATTATCAACTTGTAATTTAATAATTAATTTGAAACATCACCCTACAGAAAAATCTAAGTTCAGATTCCAATCAATGTAATTCTCCTGGAATCAACCCGAAAAAAAAA